>OZ029913.1:2331273-2851273 GCA_964023275.1 Norana najaformis | reverse complement strand
TCAGTTGCCATAAAGGCTTTTTTAAGCGTATTTATATATTTTCGGTAATATTTCGGTGTTTTGTTTTTCGTTTTTTTTTTCCTTTTTTTATTTTTTTCACAAAATAAAAATGAAATAAAATATATTTAACGAAATCAACAAAGACTATATACAAATTAGCTAGGTGCAACAATTGCAGGGAGCCAATGTTTACAGACAATACCATTTACTACTAAGATGGTGGTGTCCTAACAAAGTGGTATAGCCATGCGTATTTTATCAAGTAAAATGACTTAATGTTACAAAAGGTAAAATTGATAAACATACAGAAGTGTGAGTTTGGCACACAGGCCCATGTCGTATAAAAGACATAACATTATCTTTAATAATTATACACTAATAAAGTGATGTTTTAGGCCCGATAACAGGTTTGTACTGGTACTATAAATTGAATGTATAATCCACCAGTAAGCACCGGTATTTATAAGTGAATTCTAAACTACTGTTTAAGAGAGATTTAAAAATTATTATTATTATTGAAAAGTAAGTTCTAGGCCCATATAACAGATTATTTCACCATTAAAAACAGAACAATATTTTTACATATATACATATAGAAAATTTTCAGATAAATTTTTAAACAGGCTAAAACATATTAATTACAGAATCAGTTTTATTTACATCACAAATGTTTTGTCAGGGAGAATATCACACATACAATCGAAAAATATTTACAGATTATATTTACATTGGAATAATCCATTTTATTTAAATGACTCTATATTTGTTGATGCTCATCAAGATTTTATAAACCTCTAGGCAAAGATAACGGTTAAACAGGATGTTTTTTACAGTAAAGTCTAGTCTCTCTTCCTGGCATTTTTGTTTTAGTATATATGAAATATTCTGTTTTTTACAATTTAATAATACATGTTCAATTGTATCAGGTACCTGACATTGTATACATAAGTCTGTTAGGCTCTTTTTAATTTTCTTAAGCCATGTGTTAGGATATGTCCTAAACGCAGTCTAGTAATTTGAACTTCCTGTTTCCTAGGACAGTCCATATACTTAATGTCAGTGGAAACCAGAGGCTGGATGGTTTTGTAAAAACTCCCTCTAGTGTCTTTATCATATTCATTTTGCCACTTAATTAAAATATGATTTTTAATTATAGCAAAAACTTCACTCAATTCTATATATTGAGTTGAACTGATTTGTGAAAGTTCTAGGCCTTCCTTTGCCAGTGAGTCTGCCACCTCATTACCAGACAGCCCAATGTGGCTAGGAATCCATGCTATTACTATTTTACTGTGCTTCAATAAATTAATTTTTTCATACAACTGCATTACAAGATTTGGTCTAGACTCAGATTTATTTTCTTTTATAGAGGTGGCTGCACTTAATGAGTCAGTAAAGTTAACAAATTTTTGCAATATTAGGTTTTCATTGGTCAAAATTCAGTGAAGCGTTTCAATAATTGCAGACAATTCAGCAGAGTACACTGATGAGCTATTGACTAATCTAAATATTTTATGAATTTTGAAGGATGGGATATAATGAGCTGCAGCCACTTTATCTTCAAGCTTTGACCCATCAGTGTAGGTAGGAATATAATCATTATATTTATTAATAATTTCGAAGGATAAGTATTTCATATAATCTTGTAGATCAGTTTGTTTATTTATTTGATTCTTTAACGAAATGTTTACTTTTATAATTTTATTAAGACAAGGTGGTGTATTTGAATTAATGGGAGATTTAAATGGCTGATGCAATGCAGAAAAGAATTCCTCTGTTCTTTTGAATAAAGACTGTTGTTTCCTATGCCATTTGCACTTTCCATAATAATTTGCCCAGTGATCTTTCATGGTCTCCATTGATGGGTGGTCTTCAGAACCGAGTATCTTAGACCCAACCTTGAGCGAGTTGTGCAGCCGACGGAGGTGAAGGGGCATTTCACCACACTCGTTCTGAAGGGCCAAAATCGGTGTACCCTTGGGCAGCACCACAGGCGAGTCTTAAGGCCTCAGACTGAATATTTTGTAATTTTTTTAATTTGAGAATTACTAACGATGTTTGATCTACCAGATACAATGTTTGATATATAACCCGTCTTTTATTTCGAGAATTCAAAGCATTATTCCGGTGTTCAAATATAATTGGTACAAAAATCTGTCGTTACGAATATTTTAGGACGCTGTTTACTCCTAATCTATAACGGAAAGTTTTGTAATCCTCGATTACAATTCTGGGGTATTCAATCATTTTTCTGACTTTTTCCGTTGGGTTTTAGCGTCAGTTGAACAAAAAATCAATGTTTGTAATTATCGCAAACGGCCGGCAGGGGCGCCACGCTACGTCTTGCCAAAGCGTCCATAAGGCGCGCGTTGATAAAGGTCTCGCGTCTCATTAACCCTCGGAGGGGAAGTAAAAACTTCCCCACTGGCCATTAGGGAACCCTGCGCCCCCTTAATTATTTCACTCGCTATGGGACCTGAACTTAACATCGGAATGATATACACATTGTTTTCATGTACAATCAAATCGCCGCGGGTGGGAAAACAACATCATTACGGTGAGTTATCTACGCAAGTGTAAAACGAAATGAAACAGCAGCTGAGATTGCCTTGAACCAAAGGCTTATTTTAAATCTGACGGGACCCGGTGCGATTTATCAACAGCCTACATCTGGGCCTTTGTAGAATTTTATAGCGCTAGTTTGTATTTTATGGGTCGCAGTTGGTCTAATCAGTTGCTGAAGACGGATGGCATCGACCGCTGTCTTCATCTTCAGAGGCAGTACATTGTGCCAGATGCAAAGGAGAGTTCAGCCACCGAGACATCTGAAAATCATAAAACTATGGCTTATGGCTTGTGGTTTATGGCTTGTGGCTCATGGCTTGTGACTTATGACTTGTGGCTAATGGCAAGTGACTTATGGCTTCTGACTTATGGCTTATGTTCGTCGATGGTGCTGAGCCAATTAGAAATGGCGACTGGGTTCGGACGCTGCATTCTGTCCCTCCCTCTTGATGCTACGTCGTCAAAGACGATTCAATTATAAGTAGATTCCGTGTGCTTATGGAAGCATGTCCGGTTCGCTTAGGCTTGGGTCTGTCTGTCTGTCTGTCTGATTGACTGTCTCTCTGACTGTGTTTTTACCCATTATCTCTGACTGTCTGTCCGTCCATCTATCACTCTCTCTCCTCCTCCTCCTCCTCTTCTCTCTCTCTCTCTCTCTCTTTCTTTTCTCTTTCTCTGTCTGTCTGTCTGTCCGTGTCTGTCTCTTTCTCTCTCTCTCTACACGCCACCCCTCCCTCTGATTGCCCACCTTTCTGTATTAGTCGGTCTGTCAGCCTGTGACTGTTTCTATTTCTGCTTCTAGGCATGTCTTTCCGTCTGTTTGTCCGTCTGTTTGTCCGTCTGCTTGTCTCTGTGTGTATCTGTCATTATGTCCGTCTGTGTATCTGACTCTGTGATTGGTCAGTTGTCTGTCAAGCAGTCTTTCTGATCATGTCCGTATCTCTCTGACAGCACGGAAAACGCGCATAGAATGAATAACAAATGAATAGACGAATAGAAAACGCAAATCAAAGAGAAAGAATCAAAGAAGCGAATGAAAGAATAAAAGAGCAAAGGAAGGAAGCAAGCATAACAACAAGCAAGCAAGAAAGAAAGCAAGTAAGGAAGGAAGGAAAGAAGGAAGCAAGCAAGCAAGCAAGGGAGAAAGCAAGGAAGGAAGGAAGGAAGGAAGGAAGGAAGGAAGGAAGGAAGGAAGGAAGGAAGGAAGGAAGGAAGGAAGGAAGGAAGGAAAGAAGGAAGGAAGCAAGGGAGAAAGCAAGGAAGCAAGCAAGAAAGCAAGGAAGGAAGGAGGGAAGGAGGGAAGGAAGAAAGGAAGGAAGGAACGAAGGAAGGAACGAAGGAAGGAACGAAGGAAGGAACGAAGGAAGAAAAGAAGGAAAGAAGGTAGGAGGGAAGGAAGGAAGAAAGGGAGGAAGGAAAGAAGGAAGGAAAGAAGGAAGGAAGGAGGGAAGGAAGGAAGGAAGGAGGGAAGGAAGGAAGGAAGGATCGAAGGAGGGAAGGAAAGAAGAAAGAACAGAAGGAAAGAAGAAAAGAAGGAAAGAAGGAAGGATGAAAGGAAGGAAGGAAAGAAGGAAGGAAAGAAGAAAGGAAAGAAGGAAGGAAGGAAGGAGGGAAGGAAGGAAGGATGGAACGATGGAGCGCAGGGTCGGTGGATAGGGCAGTGCGTGCGTCTCTGTCATGCAGTGCGAATTGTATAAAGATCCTGTAAATTCGATATCTTCAACGGTTACCTCATCTTTCCTCTGCATCGTATTTCAATATCAGGTCTTATCGATTGGAGGAGCGCTGTATTAATTGCGAATGCAAAAAAATTTGATGAGAAAAGGCGAAAACGTGGCGTGCACCGCATCCGAAGTGTCTCTTATGGAAGGTCAGACGGAGGTTTAATCTCGCGGCCCCTGATAGATGGCGCCTGTGACTGCGAAGAGTCTCGCAATTGAAGTCCTTTCATCTGTCGGAGGCTTTTGAAGAAGAAGACAGCAATCCAATCATGGGTTAGACACGTAAAAGAATGAAAAGAAGGGGGCTTGGAAGTGGCGAATCTACCCCCACGACAATGAGGAAGAGGTGGGGCTTGGGACTTAGGAGAGGGAGGATTGGCGACGTCGTGGGGTAGAGAATGCAAATGATGACTTTGGTCGTTTTGTTAGGAGTCGCTCTGGGGAGCAGGACGATAAGGGTGTTTAAGGAATCAATGGACAGCCGACGGTCGCCGCTGGTGAAGGTTGATATTAATGTGTCCAGAGATCGTAGGACACATAGATGCTGTTGCCTGTGACCAGACAAGTTACTACTGCTACCCGAAAATTCCCAAACAACCTTGATAGGTTTCTAAAGGGCCTGTGTCAATGTTCATAAACATGCATGCATACATACTTATCTACATACATACATATAGATATATACATACAACAGATATGCAAACATATATATATATATATATATATATATATATATATATATATATATATATATATATATATATATATATATATATATATATATATATATACACGAATCATTTTCTCATTTTGCAATCTGGTAGCCCTATATTTATTAATATTACTACAACAACAGCTACTACTACTACCACTACTACTGCTGCTGCCACTGCTAGTACTACTGCTACTGCTACTATTGTTATTATTATTATTATTATTATAGTCATTATTAATTTGCAACTTCTATGGCGCCGGTGTATAATAGACAAGGAATCAACGGATGGCGCATCAAAACCAAGCAGTCATCAGGTCAATACCTAGAAGTTCAGTCCACAGAGGTTTATTCCTTCTATCTGTTCGTCTATGTGCACGCCTTTAAGTCCTTTTGTCCCTCTGTCTCCCACTTATATGGTTGGATGTTCTTCTTCTCTCTGTCTCTCTGTCTTTCTCTGCCTCTGACATTCGGTCAGTACATGTTCTTGGTCTCAAATTGCTGCTTTTAGTGCGATGTATTAATAATAACCTCTGCGTCACATAAGTCAGCGTTACTGCACTATATAAGGCGGTCGCAAATGCATTGAAGAACAACGTTCAAGATGTTTTTGTTACAGTTTGTTGTGCTATCAGTGGATTGTTTGAGTAAAAACGTAGCTGATTATTCTTGACGATAGCAGTTTATAGATTCGTGAATACAGAAGGTTTTGTGTTGGCGGTGGAAGTATAGTCGTGACTAGACTGTTGAATTAATTAAAAATATCAGAAAAAATGGAAAAGACTTCGTGTCTTTCCTCGGGTTATAAGCAACGCTACATATCTGACGGATCTCAAGTTAGTAGCTCGATAGCTTCCCATCTTCGCAAATTCGCCGACATACTGTGGGCGTTTTGACCAACTTAATGACTGCCTATAGCAGACATTACGTTGAAGCTGTTGAATATATAAGACTAGAAGAATCTTTCGGAGGGGAACTTTGTTCTTTTGGGGAATTTACCAATAGACGCTACCGTCAACAAATTCTTAGACGCATTGTCTTGTGTGTGATCTGTGTTGGGTATTGTCTCCACGTCTATGATCGAATTCCTTTGAGACTGATTTGCAACTGTTCTGGAAAGTGTTTGCATCTGCAAATAAGTTGTAAATGTTTAAATAACGCCTTCATGAGCTGCTTAGACAGCGCTGTAAAATGTTTATTTCCATTACATTACGTTACCACAAAACCGCATTCCATTGCCACAATCCCAGGACAAACTTAAGATCAGCCTCCGCTGGCCAACTGTTTGCTGGTCCACTTCTATGGAATTCACTACCAACTGCTTTGATGGACTCTTCCCTTTCTCTTATTTCGTTTCGCAAACAGTTGAAGACTTGTCTTTTCCCAGCTACCCGCTCTTGTGAGGTGAATTCTGAAATTAGTGCGATATAATTATTTGATTAATGATTATGATGATGATGATGATGATGATGATGATTATGATGATGATGATGATGATGATGATGATGATTATGATGATGATGATTATGATGCTTATGATGATGATGATGATGATGATGATGATGATGATGATGATGATTATGATGATGATGATGATCATCATCATCATCATCATCATGATCATGATCATGAAAATAATAATAATAATGATAATAATAATAATACCTTCTCTCTGCCATAGCCAATTGAGACGTAGCCGTTCCAGATGCTTTAACTGTCTCCGGACAAATTTTTTCACCACCTGATGGATTATACCTACCTCCAGTAAAAAATTATAATAAGAATCCTTTGTATTGAACCAGGCAAGATTCATGAGGCCCCAGAGACGGGAATACAGCCAAGGGAGAGACTTCTTAAGCGCCCTACACTGAATCAGTGTATAAATGTACATGTTTTTCTATAGCGACCGTATGGCCTTGACCCTGCTCATTTTTCAAAGAATTAATTGTAGTAATTGTTTTCAGCCGTTCTCGAGCCGAGGATTGGCTGCACGGTGGACAATTTTGTGCCATCTGCTTCTGTCTCTTGTCTCTTTCAATAACTGGTCGAACGATGACTCAGTCCACGACTTGATGTTGTTGTTCAATGTCATCTAAGGTCTTCCCGAAGCTCGTGATCCAGGAGTCGTGTCTTCGAATTATCTTTTTCGCCTGAAAATCTCCACTCTTTCGTAGCACATGCCCATGTATATATTACAGCTATCTGTGCTTGATTACTCCAAGGAGTTCCTAGCTACTTTCCATTATGGTTATTAAAGTTTCTGTGGTATCCCATGAGCTTTCTTTCCAACAGCCCCTGTTTATGCTGAACATCAACTGTCTTTTCATATCGTTCACTTGCTCATTAACTATTATTATCATTTATTTCTGCATTTACGAAGCGCCACTATTTAATGAATGAGAATCAGTCGATGGCGCTGGGTAATTGTGAGTGAAAGACTTGCTCAGGGTCTCTACACAGTAACCGTCTCAGAGGAGTCGAACCCGTACTCTCCGCGCTACAAGCCGAGCGATCTAACCAATCGGCATTAGAGTACTTATATGACACCCCTTAGAGGTATTTATTCAAAGGCGTTTATTTAGCGCATGTTTGCGAACACTTGTTAGTCAATCTTCCTAGATACAGTGTAGCGCCTTTACAATTAAATTTCCATAATACTTCTTGTTTTTCTTCGGAGCAGTTGGGCGCCTTCCTAGCGATGGACGCAGTGACGGTTCTCGTCAAGGGTCTGACGTCGATGCTTAGCGAGGATCCCGACGTCCTTCGAGGGACTTTCCGTCGAGGCCAGTTCTACAATGCCGACGCCAGGGGCATCCAGTGCCGAACCACCCCAGTTCTACCCTGGAAGCACGGACCATCCATCGCTAACCATCTTCGAAAGGTAATCGATCAACCTATATATTCGTACTCGAGAATGAAAGTCTGAACTTGGCGAAATGCAGGAAGAACGAAGGAATGGTCGGAAACATGAACTGTTGCAAAGAAATGAAGGAATAAGCGAGAGAAATTAATGAAGGAAGGAATGAAGGATTGAAAGAATAAATGAAAGAACTGAATGAATGAATGAATGAAAGAAGGAAGGAATAAAGAAGCGAATGAAGGAAATAAATGAATGAAGGAAGGAAGAAAGAAATGAAGGAAAGAATAAAGAAAGAAATAAAAGACTGAAGAAAATGAAATAACGAACGAATAAAGTAATCAAAAATCGTATTGACGAATGAAAGAAAAAATTAATTGAACAATTAATTAAAGAATGAACTAATTAAGAAAAAGAAAACGAATGAACGAAAGAATGAATCGATGGATGAACAGATTGAAGGACCAAGATTTCATGAGTAAGCATATTACTTAATGAACTAATTAATTTCTGTCTTTATTTAACTGCATATTGTTGCTATTGTTTCTGATGCATTGTTGTTTAAACTGCTTACTAAAACTGACTACTGCAATTCGATGTAGGTTCGCTTCCAGGGCCTAACAGGACCCGTGATGTTCAACGACTTTGGAGTCAGAAGTAACTTCAGTCTGGACGTCATCGAAACAGGATTCATCACACGACCGAGAAAGGTAGGTGCTAGGTTTATATGCTACATATTTTAATTAATTAATTAATTAATTAATTAATTAATTAAGGAGAAGAAAAAGGAGAATGAGAAGGAGGAGGAGGAAGAGAATCACCAAGAGAAGGAGGAGAAGAAGGAAGAAGAGTTAGTCTGGGACTAACAGTTACGTCGCCGTCGACTTTGGATTACTAGAAGTTTATAACACCAAAATTTCGAAATTTCTGATGACTGCTTTTTGTCGTTTGTATATTTTGTTCCATAGCCGTCGACATCGTTGTCTCCATACAGTTTATTGATTGCTCATGTCAGTTCAGCGCTTCAGTCAAAAAATCTAAAAACCGGAGAAGCGCGTTTTCGATAAGCAGACAAACACAAAGACAGACTGACCAACGGATAGACGGACAGACAGTCTAGTTACAATATACAAATTTACGATTACGAATATGTGAAAGTAATATTGCGTTGCTCAGATAGCAAGTTTGAGCGAGATTTTGCATAGGAAATTTCCATGAGTCATCGGGTTATTGAGTTTTTGCATATAAGTGTATCACGTGCTGGCTGGCACGCAACGATCACGTGGTAGGGTGGTGTGATTGACAGACAGAGTCCTGTGGGCAGGCGAGCTGACATCTGCGGTAATTATTGCTTGCGCATATTTTATCACGTGTGTGCTCGCGCTGCCTGTGTTGTGATGAGTCGGAGGGTTTTTGGAAAAACCGACTATTGCGTAATATTGGGAGGCTGGTCTAAACCAGTTTGCACAGGTCTGCTGTCTTGTCGGGAAGGGGCCTATATAATCGATTGTGAAGATTTTGTAGCACTGGTCTGACTTATTCTAAGTTGAAATTTTGAGTTTCAAAATAATGTTGATAGATCTTGCTTTTAGAAATTGTGACAGTTGAAGTACTGTTATGATTTAAATGTTTGATTAAGTATAACTTTTTAAATCAAAGACTGTGTCTTTACACGAGTTAACGCTACGCAACGAAACGGACGAGTCGCTGGTTCGAAGCTCGATCACTGACAATTGCGAAAGATCGTCGATACAATCTGACATATTTTTATTAGTGCCAGTCAAGTTACAAACATACAGATCATGTCCGCATAAGCACATACAAACATACATACATACATATATACATACATACATGCACAAGTATGAATTAAATACATACATGAATGCCTACATACACAAATACATGCGTACAGAGTAGACCTATGTATGTATGCATGTATGTATGTCTGTATTTCGTGTGTATTCATGTATATGTGTATCACACATAAATACATACATGCACGCATGCAAATACACACATACATAGACACATACAAGACACTGAAACAGCAGACGCCGAAGCAGGCAGGCATAGTAATTAAATCAAGCAGATGTGCACAGATACAAATAGCTTCCGCTTTCGCCATGCCAGTTCCATATGTTGGCATTCACTTGCAAACCATTGGACGCATAGGTCGTGACTTACATCTAACCACGCAGAAAACAACTTAACCGTGACCTACATATAGCCAATCAGAAAACGACTTTCAGCCGGTCATGTCTGTGACCTATATCTAACCAATCAGAAAACGGCTCGGCCGGCTATGTCCGTGACCTACATAGTTTCACATCCGGGAACAGAGAGATCATGTAAACATGTCTCATTTCTGTTTTGTGAATACAAACCTTAAAACTGCACGAAAGCTTTTGGCATTTTTCTAAAAGGCTTCTTTACACATGACATTGTTTCAATTATTATTAAAACCGCAAGCAATAGTTTAAAAATGCATTCGTGTTGTTTTTAATTTTAGTAAAGTTTGTAACAGCTTACAATAGGTTCAGTTACACTCGAGCTGTTAATGTTTTCAGTACTGAGCACCATTTTGTTCAATAGTGTTCAGGTCTTGAGTGCCTCTTATGATATTCTCATAAGAGGTGTCAGGACCGGCCTTAGTTTTCCCGCGGCGCTGTTCCACCCTAATTTGGAGTAGCTATCCCTTTCTTCTATCTTCTACCATTACTTCCTTCCCTACATTCTCTCTTTTCCCCACTTTGTAGGCACATAGCTGAATAGAAACACTCCCAAGAAATCACAGTAAGTGATTAAGAAGTGTGGCTTTGAGCTGTGCATCAGGATAACTCCGTGAGGGTTAATTTCCACCTATCGTTCAGGGTAATGGGCCTCGTTCCGCAGTGGGTAATGGACTACGGTGGGGCAGAGGAACCCATTTCTGTCAATTTCCATTTAAGAGAAAAATATCACGTCCAAGAATAAGTCGGCCCTCATCGGTAATAAGGTAATAAGAATAAGGTAATAAGAATAAGGTAATAAGGTAATAAGAATAAGGTAATAAGAATAAGGTAATAGAACAATAAGAATAAGGTAATAAGAATAAGGTAACAGGAATAAGGTAACACGGTAATAAGAATAAGGTAATAAGAATAAGAATAAGGCGGCTCTGAAATCGACTGCTCTGTGCAGCTGAACCCTGAATATGCCTGAGGCCAGAGTCCTGCTGAAGCTATATAACTATGCGATTACAATTAAAGCCTGTACTTGTATTATAATTGAAATTGAATACTTAGTCATGAGTACATGTGCTTGTTTTCTTAGTACTCGAACAAAATCGTGTAAATCAGTTAATAAAATTGAAGTATTCTGTCAGTATAGGAGCGAATAAGCGACAGAACGTGTGAATGAATAAATGAATGAAAAACCTTAAACGAACAACTGAACACTTATGTATGTGCGTATGTGTGTATGCACGCATCTGGCTATTTATATAGCGCTTATTGCCCTCACGAAAGCGCAGTGTGAATATTGGAATGCGTGAATTAGTTAGCGAGAGAGCAAACATCACTTCACACGTATTGTTTAGACGGCAGATTATTAGACGAACTATATAGACATCTGGCACGAACGCCTTTCTATTGGACAGACAGACGGACAGATAGACGGACAGACAGACGGACAGACAGACAGACAGACAAATACATAGGATACATACATACATACATATATACATACATTAATACATACATACATACACATAAAAATACATACATGCATGTATAAATACACTCACGCATGCATTCACACGTACATTCATAAATACATACATACTTAAACAATCAGCCTCAACATAATTAAGAAGAGTGACCTTGACCTAGTTCTTCCACTAAAATTCTTTGAAATTTTGCAGACACCAATTTTTTGTTCCTTCCAAACCTTTCCAGTTAGCCTGAAAAATGAATTCACTAAAGTCAAGGACTGGACCTCTAGCGACAAAGTGCTACAGACGCATATACAGACTTATATCGATGTCTGTATGAGAGACATATAACATATATTATATATATATATAATCTCTTTTTAACATTAATAAAGATTGCACACACACATACATATATAAATACATATACATGCATGCATGCATGCATACATACATACATACATACATAAATACATACATACATACATATATACATGCATATATAAATACATACATACATACATACATACGTACCTACACATAAAAACATACATACATACATACATACATATATACATAAATATATACATACATAAATACATACATAAATACATACATACATACATACATAAATACATACATGCATACATACATACATACATACATAAATACATACATACATAAATAATACATACATACATAAATAAATACATAAATAAATAAATACATACATACATACATACATACATACATATATACATACATAAATACATACATACATACATAAATACATACATAAATAAATAAATAAATACATACATAAATAAATAAATAAATACATACATAAATAAATAAATACATACATACATACATTGTGTCGGCTGCGTGTCTTGTGTTTGGCAGATTGGCGCCTGGAACGAGACAAGTGGACTGACGATCTGTCTCGACGACGCAACGAATATCGAAGGCACCCGAAACAACCACACGAGTCTCATCATCACAACGATCATTGTAAGTGGCACTCCTGACACATCCCGAATCACTCGGTTCGAATCCGGTGCGCTGCGGGGTCTGACAGTTCTACCATGTCCGTCGGTTTGTCTGTCTCTCTGTCTGTCTGATTGTCTGTCTGTCTTTTTATCTGATTGTCCGTCCGTCTGTGTGGTTGTCTACCGGCTTTCTGTCAGAGACTGTACTTTCGGATTCCAGTGTCATGCCTGAGTTTGCCTGTGTTTCTGCCTTTTGGCAGGTTTTCCGTCAGTCAGTCTGTCTCCGTGGCGTGTATGTCGGTCGTGATCTGTAGGTGTATGTTTGTAAGAGTTTGGGTGTATGTGTTCATGATTTTATGTGTGTGATTGTATGTATGTGTGCATGTTTGCATGTATGTATGTATGTATGTATGTATACATGTATGTATGTATATAAGTACGTATGTATGTATCCATATATATATATAATCTATTGTTAACAGTAATAAAGATTGCATACATTTATACATACATGCATGCATACATTCATATATACATGCATACATACATGTATACATACATATATATGTATGCATACATACATGTATGAATACATATACACACATACATACATGCATACATACATACAATTACATACATACATACATGTACATACATACATACATATATACATATATATATATATACATACATACATACATACCAATAGTTCCGTGTTAGGCTGTGCAAAGCTCGAGGGACCGTTAGTGTGGATTTTGCAAGGATCCTTCAACACCTGAATGATTCCCGCAAGAATTTTTGCAGACGTACTGAATTTGGCACCAATCATATTATTTCTGCATTTATTAAGCGCCACTATCTAATGACTACGCACCATTCGACAGCGCCGAGCAAATGCAAGTGACGGACTTGCTTTTGGTCCCTACGCAGTAACCGCCTGTGATTAGCGCATCTCTATGTGTCTTTGATTTAGGAATCGATACGTCGGTGTTATGATTTTGTGGGTAAAGATGATGATGATGATGATGATGATGATGATGATAATGACAAAAATTTGATTATGATGTACGTATTTTTCATTTATTTAGCGCCTGTTGGGAACCTCTTAAAGGTACTGAATGATGATGGTGATGATGATGGTGATTATGATGATAATGATGAAAAGTATAACAATGAATATGATGATGATGATAAAAAGGATAACATGAATATGACGATGATGATGATGATGGCTATGATGATAATGATGATGACGACGTCGATATATCTGATAATGTTGCCTGTGTATTTGCAGTCACCCCCTTACCTGATGTACAAGAAGGTTCCGGATGGCCAGAACTTGACGGGTAATGATCGCTTCGAGGGCTTCTGTGCTGAGTTGGCTAAGAAGATGGCAGAGATCGTAGGCTTCAAATACATTCTTCAGCTCGTCAAGGACGGATTGTACGGAGCCAAGTTAAGTCCGGACAATGACAGTTGGAACGGAATGGTGGGCGAGCTCATGAGAGGGGTGAGTTTCCGGAAGCAGGATCTGAATTCTGAAACTCAGGGTGAGTTTTTACGAGTGAGATGGTCGATTGGAGATTTCGCTCAAAGTTCCTATCGTTTACAAGGGCAGTATGATTGTGGCGCTTGATTAGATATGTTTAGGTGGTCTTTATATCTTCATTGGGGATGAATCAGTGAGAAAAAGACCTACGGAATGTATACGTGGGGCAGTCTATCTTCATTGGGTATCGTCTGAATACGTGAGGAAAAGACCAACGAAATGTGTACTTGGGGCAATGTATCTTCATTTATTTATTTATTTATTTATTTATTTATTTAAAGCACTTGTAACGCGTGCAATGTCAGTAAACCTGAATCTGAGGCGCGGATGTATATTCGCTAGGGGCCAAGATGGAGTCATGCAAAAGCCAGGATAAAGTAGTGAGCCTTAACAAGTGATTTAAAAGATGACAGCGAGTTTGCAAGACTTCATTGGCGATGGTCTGAATCCGTGAGGAAAAGTTCTAAGGATAGGGGAACGAATGTGGTAAACTTGTAGAAACGTCAGCTTGCAATCGCCCTATTTAAAATTAATTTGACCGCAACAGACTGCGAGAAATTAGAGTTTTCCCAGTTAATAACTAAGTGACAAAGTTCCTTATTTTCATAACAGACATTTACACGATTTCTTAATTTATTGACATCTTCATGTTGGTCAGTGAGTTTTCGTTTATTAAAACCAAGAAAACTAGTTAAAAACCGTCTAGTTAATTATACTTAATTACTTCCGCTAGGTGGCAGCGCTCTAGTTTCTCTCGCAGTCTGCGGCAGCCATATTGTTTTTAAGTAGGGCGATTGCAAGCGGCCGTTTCTACAAGTATACCCGGAGTGGATACGTTGGCAATACATTTCCAGTGAAAGTAGTCTGAACGAGGGGCGAGGAAAGATGAATGTTTAAGGAGGAAGTGTGCTTCAGTGATAAATAGTCTTAACCAATGTCGGGTCCAGGATTGCTTGCATGGGGACAAGAGCATTTCCAGAGGGGCTCTACATTCGGGCAATACACAATGCACAGGTCTGGTCTGAGGGGCGCCGGCATATAACCAAGAGGGGGCGGTTCTCATGCCGCCTATAACTAAATCCTCCACTGGGCTGAACTAATGGGAAGTTTCCCTTTTGCTCCTGATAAATCGTACCCTCCTGCCCTCTTATATTATCATTCATTTTCAGCGGATGTAGTCTGAACCATCGGCGGGGAAAGACGAATGTATTTGGAAGAATTGCGCCGTCAATGATAAATAGTCCTGTTTTCCTGTTTACAAATCGTACCCTCCTGGCCTCTTTTATCATGTATACAACGAATTTCTTTGCGATGCAGGAGGCTGACGTAGCCATTGCCCCGCTGACCATATCATCCGTTCGAGAACGATTTATCGACTTCTCGAAACCGTTCATGAACCTCGGAATCAGCATCATGATCCATAAACCGGAGAAGCAGAAACCGGGTGTCTTCTCCTTCATGGACCCCCTGCACTACCGGATCTGGGTCTGCGTGCTCCTGTCCTACCTGGCCGTCAGTCTCACCCTGTTTCTCGTCAACCGATTCAGTCCGTATGGGTGGAGGGTTGAAGAGGGTGACGCCCGCTGGGGACCGAGCTTCGTAAACGACTTTTCCTTGCTCAATAGCATGTGGTTTTCGCTGAGTGCCTTACTCCAGCAGGGTTGTGATATCTCTCCCAGGTAGGAGGATGCTTGAAATACATATATTTTTTGAATTTTCTTTTTAAAGAAATCGATGATGCTGCGATATTACTTACAGGTAGCAATCTCTGCTCAGGCCTTTCATTCAAAACCAAAAACACTCCTCTTCCACAGATCCTATCCTGATTCATCCTCTTCTTCGTGTCTATCTTGCCGCTCCGAACACCATCCACCGTAGCCGTCTGACTGTCTGCCTGCCTGACTTTTGGATCTTTTCCTGGAACCGATTCTAACCCTAAAGCAATTTTAGCGAATGTTCAGTGGAATAAGCCATTGACAATGTGCACATTAATTCTAAGCAGTCTTTTCTTGACTAACGTTTGAAAGTGTACATTAGATCTCTTCATGATTAAATATTATCAATAAAGCTTTTGACAAAGTGCGCATAAGTTCTACGGAATGACTTTTCTTGACTAACGTTTGAAAGTGTACATTAGATCTCTTCATGATTAAATATTATCAATAAAGCTTTTGACAAAGTGCGCATAAGTTCTACGGAATGACTTTTCTTGACTAACGTTTGAAAGTGTACATTAGATCTCTTCATGATTAAATATTATCAATAAAGCTTTTGACAAAGTGCGCATAAGTTCTACGGAATGACTTTTCTTGACTAACGTTTGAAAGTGTACATTAGATCTCTTCATGATTAAATATTATCAATAAAGCTTTTGACAAAGTGCGCATAAGTTCTACGGAATGACTTTTCTTGACTAACGTTTGAAAGTGTACATTAGATCTCTTCATGATTAAATATTATCAATAAAGCTTTTGACAAAGTGCGCATAAGTTCTACGGAATGACTTTTCTTGACTAACGTTTGAAAGTGTACATTAGATCTCTTCATGATTAAATATTATCAATAAAGCTTTTGACAAAGTGCGCATAAGTTCTACGGAATGACTTTTCTTGACTAACGTTTGAAAGTGTACATTAGATCTCTTCATGATTAAATATTATCAATAAAGCTTTTGACAAAGTGCGCATAAGTTCTACGGAATGACTTTTCTTGACTAACGTTTGAAAGTGTACATTAGATCTCTTCATGATTAAATATTATCAATAAAGCTTTTGACAAAGTGCGCATAAGTTCTACGGAATGACTTTTCTTGACTAACGTTTGAAAGTGTACATTAGATCTCTTCATGATTAAATATTATCAATAAAGCTTTTGACAAAGTGCGCATAAGTTCTACGGAATGACTTT
Organism: Norana najaformis; assembly: GCA_964023275.1. Lineage (NCBI taxonomy): Eukaryota > Metazoa > Annelida > Clitellata > Crassiclitellata > Hormogastridae > Norana > Norana najaformis. Next base: position 2,834,279 of record OZ029913.1, on the reverse strand, counting down.
TCTTGACTAACGTTTGAAAGTGTACATTAGATCTCTTCATGATTAAATATTATCAATAAAGCTTTTGACAAAGTGCGCATAAGTTCTACGGAATGACTTTTCTTGACTAACGTTTGAAAGTGTACATTAGATCTCTTCATGATTAAATATTATCAATAAAGCTTTTGACAAAGTGCGCATAAGTTCTACGGAATGACTTTTCTTGACTAACGTTTGAAAGTGTACATTAGATCTCTTCATGATTAAATATTATCAATAAAGCTTTTGACAAAGTGCGCATAAGTTCTACGGAATGACTTTTCTTGACTAACGTTTGAAAGTGTACATTAGATCTCTTCATGATTAAATATTATCAATAAAGCTTTTGACAAAGTGCGCATAAGTTCTACGGAATGACTTTTCTTGACTAACGTTTGAAAGTGTACATTAGATCTCTTCATGATTAAATATTATCAATAAAGCTTTTGACAAAGTGCGCATAAGTTCTACGGAATGACTTTTCTTGACTAACGTTTGAAAGTGTACATTAGATCTCTTCATGATTAAATATTATCAATAAAGCTTTTGACAAAGTGCGCATAAGTTCTACGGAATGACTTTTCTTCACCACATGCACCATAATCTGGTCTGGTTAGCTACATTGGTTAACGCGAACGTCAAGGCGCCTCTTTGCGTGAGGATGCCGGTTCTCATCCCGGTGATGGCTGATTTCAGAGATTTGAGTCTCGGGCTAGTACGGTCGTGCACGAGGACCTTAAATGACGTGATACCCATTCAAACGGGCAGCTGTGGTGAAGGATCTCACCCAATAATTTCATTTTGAAACAAGCAAAGCCGAGGCCATACGGTCGCTGTAGAAAAACATGTAGATTTACATTTAACAGAAAAATCTTCTGCCAAAATCTCTGTTGGTTCAAGTTCTGTTATGTGGCCATATTGTCATCGTGCGTTGTATTGGTAGGTCAGTGTCTGGGCGGGTAGCAGGCAGTGCTTGGTGGTTCTTCACGCTGATCATCATCTCGACGTACACCGCCAACCTGGCTGCCTTTCTGACGGTCGAGAGAATGCTCACACCTATCAACTCGGCCAGTGACCTCGCGAAACAAACGCAGATCCAGTACGGAACACTAGACGGCGGATCTACAAAGGAGTTCTTCAAGGTCCAGTCTGACCTAGTCTAGCCCAGCCTAGTCTAATCTAGTTCAAATCCTAATCCCAATCCTAATAATAATAATAATAATAATAATAATAATAATAATAATAATAATAATAATAATTAGGCCTTTCAATAAATATATTGATAATTATATAAATCTATAATACAACAATAACAATAATAATAATAATAATAATAATAATAATAATAATAATAATAATAATAATAATAATAATAATAATAATAAAGTAAAAATAATGAAGAAGAAGGCGCCTACAGCCGAAATTAAAGAAGGAGAGAAGGCGGCGCCTGTAACCAAGATTAAAGAAACGGAGCGAGCCTGGAGCTGTTCGACGAGACCCTGCCGACGGGTCCCAACCGGTCCTCAAGATCAGGGAGCCGCAACGCCTGACCTAGGTCAGCCGGCGAGTCAAGGTCGAGGAGACGCCGACGCTCGGACCAGCGAAGCCCACGACGCAGCCGCCATCGAAGCAGACGACGGCGACGACGAAGAGGAAGGAGTCGGAGGAGCAGGATGTTCGTCCGAGCCGCACCGGTCACGGTCCATCGAAGGATTCAATGCAGTGGAAAATGCTTAACATGAAAACGCTTAACAAGAAATAATAATAATAATCATAATTTATAATAATAATAATAATTATTATTATTATTATTATTATTACTATTATTAGTATAATAATAATAATAATACTTATTATTATTATTATTATTATAAGACAATTTATATAGGGCCGTATCACGGCCGAGGCAGAAGAAAAGAGCGCTGTACATGAGTTAAAATTCAACAACAGTCATACGATATCTTTAAAAGATGTCTTGAGCCGTGACTTGAATGCGTCCAGGAATGGGGCATTCGTCACATGGTGAAGGGATTGTTCCACGACGAGGGCCACGTTCTTTGGACCCTCATTGCGCCCACAAATGACCACCAGTGGCACAATCAGTGGCATAATACGGGCCACGTATGGGTCCAGCGAATATGACTGTCCTGAAAGGCCACTGATGGCAGTTGTTCAGTAGAGGAACCAGGAACCCAGAACTTTACCTATCACAACAGTAATTGTAAACTCTACTCATCTGAAGCAGAACTTAAGAGTTAAGCGCAGGCTACCAGCTTACTCACGAGAGCTGCGTCAAGTCAGAGGGGTTATCCAGAGATACTGTAAGAAATGCAAGATCCCGGGACCGGATAGAGAAGGAAACTGAGACGGTATTACGGTGTATTGTTTTTCGGTTTAGAGAAATAGCGGTGGATTGGATGAGTTGTCGCCAATTGTCTTGCACTGCGTTGTATAGCATTGTCTCAAATTGTCGTTATATTATATAAACATTTGATCGTCAGATGTCGCGAATGTTGACGTTCGAGAAGATGTGGAACTACATGAGTGCCAACCCAAGTGTCTTCGTTAAGACGACGGAGGATGGAGTGGACAGGGTTCGATCGGCCAAGGGAAAGTACGCCTTCATACTCGAGTCGACGATGAACGATTACTACAACCAGCGCAAACCTTGCAATACAATGAAAGTCGGAGAGAACTTGGACTTCAAGGGATACGGCGTTGCCACTCCTCTCAACTATGTACTCAGGTCTGGTCATTCAATGGTACTAATCTCTTATTCATCTACAGTAAATACCTCATTGCATCTCAATGCCGCTGTGGGGAACGGTAGCCGGTTGGATAGAACGCTTGGCTTGTAACGCGGAGAGTACGGGTTCGAACTTTCCTTTGAGGGTTACTGTGTAGGGACCTTGAGTATGTCCTTCACTCTCAATTGCTTCTCGGCTCAGATTCAGATTTACTAACCTTGCGCGTGTAATAAATGCAATAATAATAATAATAATAATAATAATAATAATAATAATAATAATAATAATAATAATAGTCTAATAATAAGTTTTGATACCATTTAGCGCCTGGAAACAGGTTGGTTACCTTGAGAGCTGAAACAATCCAGAGATCATGATTAGGATGGACTAGGATATTGCTATTCTCCTATTACTGTTCAAAAATGCCTCAATTCAAATCAAATCTGTCCAAAGGCTATGATGTTGTAATTCTTGTCTTTCGTTGCAAGGAACCAATTGGATTGGCGTTTTTATCACTCATTTATCGTTTTTTGTTGTTGCAGGGAACCGATTGGGTTGGCGGTGCTGCAACTGAGGGAGAACGGAGAGCTACAGAGGCTGCAGAAGAAGTGGTGGATAGACAAAGGGGAATGTGTGCCGGAATCTGATGCAAAGGTCTTTCCAGTTTATCAGAACAGTTACTGCCATCAAAACAGTGAAGGATACATAGAAACGTAGACACACACACACACACATAGATACATTTAGACATGCATATATACATACATGCATACGTACCACTAACCTGATTACTTATATAGCGCCGTTATCATAATGCATAAGTCATCAATCGATGATCATTTTGTGTATGCTGTATATGCACGTTGCATGCTAGGGTCAGATGCAGGAGGGAAGGAAGTTAGGGGGAATAATTGTTAGTTAATTGTTATGATTAGCCAATAGCCCTTAACTCTTGTTATAATCAGTTAAAAGCCGCCAACTGCTGCAATAATGTTAATGGTCGTTAACTGTTGCTATAATAATTAGAAGTCGCGAACTGTTATTATAAGTTTTAACCTGCTATTATTTTATTATTAACCATTGTTATAAAAGTCAATGACTATCAATTGTTGCGTTATACTGAGTTAACAGTAATTTTTTATTACGGTAATTTAATAGTTATTAATTGTTGGTGTTAAAATAAGTAAAGAGCCATTAACTTTTGTTGCTATGAAAAGTAATTAACCGTAATTAAGTAATTAAGTTAATACCAATGATATGTTCCCAGGACTTGCCGTTTACTTCCCAGCTCACGCCGGTACCAAATTCTACTGTTTGGTGACAGAGGCACGATGTGCGCAAACAACTTGCCCAGGGTCGTTACACGGAGTCGAACCCGCAACCGCATGATCATTGACCAAACGCGTTACCGATAGACCACCGTGCCGCACGATTAACCGTAATTAACCGTAATTAAGTAATTAAGTTAATACCAATGATATGTTGTTGCTGATCCAGAGCGCGTCATCTGTTCAGAACGCTCTGACCCTTAGTAATGTGGCCGGTGTCTTCTACATTCTCGTCAGTGGACTTCTGTTGTCTCTTGGCGTTTCCCTCTTCGAATACGTCTGTCGAAGCAGAGTGGAAGCCAACCAACGAAAGGTTCATCTACGTCTATCGGGCAATGAATGAACTCCAACCATCAGTTGACTCTGTTTACTATAACCTAATCTAATAATCTTGTAGCGTCGCTATCGTAATGCAGAAGGTATCTATCTTCAAGTAAAACCGTAGTAAAAACGGTAGATTAATTCACTACCCAGTTAAGTGTGTTTGTTAGTTGTTTTTAGTGTCATTCAGGTCTAAATGTCTTTTTCAATATGCTTCCCACTGTAGCTTGAATCCTGGCCTAATGGATTTCGACCGGGTTTTTTATGATTATAATTACTGATCATATTTAAGAAGCCCGGTCGAAATCCAATAGGTTAGGATTCAAGCTACAGTGGGAAGCATATTGAAAAAGACATTTAGACACGAATGACATTGAAAACAACTAACAAATCACACTTAATTGGGTAGTGAATTAATCTCCCGCTCCACGAAATGCAGAGCATGAGTCTTCGAGGATTTGATGGAAATCGCCAATCCATTGTCGATCCGTGCAGTTTGCCAGGATTTTCTGATTGTATTATTATTTATATCATATCACATTTAAGCGAAAGATAACACATCTGTTTAAATGGCTACATTGAAACTCGTTATTAAAAATGGTCGTCGGTTGTGATGCAAACACGATCCAACAAGACAACATTTTAAACAATGTCTGCAACTCAATCAAACAACTGTTAAATTCCTAGACACGAAAAAAGAATAACCACACCTACATAATTTCCGGTAAAATTCACACGACTCTCTTGTCTTTCCAATGACCTTCTTCCTTATAGCTGGATTTAAACTCCTAGTAGAGGGGTCAGTCAGGCTGAGCCAGCCAGGCCTTTCCAATGACCATAGCAAGTTAACCTGTTTTCAATGACTATAGGCTTTTGAATTTTTTTACTTTAGCGGTCGACAATGAGTTATTATTATTATTTCTGAATTTATTAAGCGCCACTATTTAATGACTAAGCATCAATCGCGTTGAGCAGTTATGAGTGAAGGACTTGCTCAAGGTCCTCTACAGTAACTGTCTCAGGGGAGACTCGAACCCGTACTGTCCGAGTTACAAGCCGAGCGCTCTAACCAATCGGCTACCGTGAGTTATTGTTTCGAGCCTCCCCTGAATTATTGTTTTGCAACGTAGCTATGTTTCTCTTAACGTAGAAATCCTTTGCAAACTTCCTTCACTTCAAATCCCACCAGTTCATTCCGACGGAGCTAATCGGCGATTACACAAACGAAGGCTGCAGCAGTCGGATGTAGCATCCATCAACCGACAACACAATTGGTCACCGTCGATGCAATACAGCAACAGGTCATCAACCAGAACAAACAGAGGAGCTCCAAATCAGAGGCTGGACCCTAACCAATCGGCAGCAGCAGCAGCAGCATCCGTATATTGCATCTGGATTACGTGAACTTGCACATCTACCTGGTCCAGAGCCTGCCACAGTGGGATCATCCATGTACTCAGATTGGTTGGCGATCGAAAGGGGATTGGTTATGACTGCGACAACCGGCCTGGTTTTCGATCTTTCGTGCGAAACTGAGACGAATTCTAGTATGCCTGTTTGCTGAGACGTATACGGGTGACGATGAGTCGTGATATTGTTCTTGTAATGTCCTCGCTTCAGCCGTAGGAATTAACTGTTGCGACTTAGGTGATGAGTGAATCGATCTGTTCGTGGCCGTCTAGATTGAACGACAATGAAAGTAGTGGAGTTCTTTACATCGTTATACGAGTCTGCACCCTCATCTCGGTGACTAATGGTTGTATTTCAGTAGCAGGTTGTACAACGAAAAAAGAGTGTTTTGGGCAGATGGTTGGGGAAATTGGTTCTCAAACTTTGTAAAGTATTTGAAATATTGTAATCGGTACAGCTTGTCTGCAATCAATTGAACAACATGAGGATTACTGGGCTGATAACTGGAGTTTAATTGAGTTTCCTTGATGTATGGATTCGCTTTATATGCGATTGACTGGATTCAGTTTGTTTTGTTGATGATGGCCATTATAAATTAAAATTTTAAAGGATCTGCTTGGCAGTTGGCTTGATGAGCAGATTGCTTTAATGAGATCAAACTGAATTCCAGTATGACTGTTTTAAATGAGATTAGATTGCATGCAGAAACTGTGTTCACCATAAATTGGGTTCTGTTAGATTTGCTTATATGAACACTATTGGATGTAGTTTGTCTCAATAAGATCAATCTGAATTCTTCTGACTTCTGAATTCTGTGAATGTATTACTGATCAGAATAGAATCCAGAAATGGCGGACATCACGGATTGAATTTAATAGGATTTGCCTTAGCAAGACTGGATTTGGATGGACTGGCTTCGGACTTGAAATTTTTTGAAAACATGAAGTTAAACTGGATTTGATAATTAAGTAGCAGACAAGATGAGGTACCGCATTAGAATATTGCAGTGACGTTTGCCAGATAGTATTTCCATCAGGTTGTTCTTCTTCGACTTCGATTTCCTAATCTGATCTAAGCTAACGCAATGACTTCTATGTGGAAGAAATCAATCGATGGTCGATTCAAGTGAACCGTAGTCAAAAATCGTAATCTACTGGTGATTTCCGGTCGAAACCCAATTTTCGAAACACAATTATGGAAAAAAGAACACAGGGTGCTGCGTGGGAATTTTGCAAATATGACCAGTTTCACAACGATAGGTATACTCGACATGTATTGTTTAGTGAAACTGGTAAATCTTAATCGTAATCTCAAGATTTGTACAGCGCCCAACGAAAGCCAAGTCGTGGGAGCCAGCTTATTCACAGGGGCTCAGTCAAAACAAAATCGATAGGCAAAAGGGTTCGGTTTCATTTCAAGATCCAGGAGTCAGGCAGGCAGACAGTCGGACGGCTACGGTGAATGGTACTTTAAACTGAAGCGAGAAGAGAGATAAGGGGAAGAGGAAGACTCAGGATAAGATTTATGGAAAAGTAATGTTTTCAATTTTTAGTGAAAGACTAGCTATAATTCATCCAATACGGTCCATCGTCTGCTACCAGTCAGTTGTTTGGATTCTGCTGCTTAGATTTAGAATTTCATTTCTTCAAAATGAAGAGTTTTAGCTGAACGCAAATGAAAGTCACTGTAGGATAAGGTCGATATCAACGTTCCAGGCACCCACTATGCACTGGATAATACTACTGATGTTGTTAAACACTGGATACTAATCCTGCTGACCACAGATATAGGACACCTGACCCATTTTAGGCTGTGCTAGAAAACTAGGAAGAGAGAACGCAAGAGGAGCAGCCTATTTCTGTTGTTCTAGAAAAGATAAGTTGCCGTGTGACACTATGCGAACTTGAAACACTAAAATAACTTTCCTGAATGAATTCTTACTTGTACTTCTTTATTACTGTAGTTACAACAGACTGTAATTTTGTTTGGACAATGCTGTTGATCAGCGCCAAGCGCTTTGTGTTCTTTTGCCTAGTTCTTGTTTATGCATAATGGATGGGTGCGTTTTTATCTAGCCCGGCGCTTTTGTAGTAAATAACATACATGCATAATTGTTGCGAAGTTACATGCGAGCGTGAACTGTCGGTATTTATTGAGAAAATGTTCTGTTCTAGATATACGTCGATTTTTCGGACAATCTGAAAAACAATTTTAAACTTGCATAAAATGACAATGGCGCTCTATTTCTAGGCCTAAGTGGCAAGGTGGCCGATTGCGAATCCAGTTGCCATTCTCTCCTGTATCTGTGATTCGAATCTCGATTCATCGTGCGAAACTGACGCTCCTAGTTGGAGATGTTTCACTTGTAAGGAAAGCTTTTCCGGTTCTTTGATTGCGTTTGCTTTGTGTGAGCTTCAACCAAACGATCCAACACCCAGATGACCACGTCACTGAGAATAAGAGGGATTACTCAACAATACCTTATCTTACCTTATATTATCTTACTTTACCATACAATAATTCTTATCTCATTGTACCTTACCATACGAAACCTTGCTTCTTCTTACCTTAGCTAGCTTTGTTTTATGTTTCTTTACCTGAAGAAACATTTCCTAGCATGGTTTACCATATTTCAACATACTTTACCTTACTTCGCTACAGCTTGCCTTACCTTACTTTATTCTACATAAAACAGCAACTCAACAACAGTACACTGTCTTTTAACTCCCAACTTGGGCTAATATTTATTTGACCATTCTGGAGGGATGAAAGGCTGAGTTGGCCCAGATGGCCAGGTATTCCACTCTGATGCACAGTCTATGCGGGCCCTGTGAACTTTCTGTGCATCTTTTCTGGGCTCTTTGACCTGTTGAATTTCAACTGGACTTCTCAAACTGATAAGACTTAAATGGTCAGTGATTGTATACCAGAAGTAGGTCAACAACAATAAAACTGAGATTATTAAAAATCACACGGGACTGAAGTCCGAGGTCTTGCAGGGTGACTACTGCACAAAGGCCACGCGTCGAACTTCGTTTAAATATGTGACATACTCGAAGCCCCATCGACTACATGTTACAATTGTTACATCAACAAAATTAACCACTTAACAAATCCTATACAGGCTTGACAAGAACTCTAGCCAGAAGTGATAAGACGAAGACTTTCAACCACTTGTCTGCTTGTAAATTATTCAATAGGAGCTCTGTACTAAAGGGCGTGGGAACTTATAAATGCGTCTACGGTGGTTTAATGAACTCAAGAATCGTTGAAATGGCTTTAGTGTTAAGGGCTACGTTTTCCATCTTCCTTTGGTTGTTTGCTTATTACGGTCTTCAAAAGCTGCCAACTGGTAAGTTGGGTGCTCGTCTCTCTGACCTCCTGGATTTCGACTGGACCTCTCCAACAAATAATGATTGTAGTCACTGTGATATGCTATTAGCGGCCTTTAATTGATTATAACAGCACAGTTAAGGGCTATTGGCTAATCATAACGATTAGCTAACAATTCGTCCTCTTAAATTTCTTACCTCCTAGATCTGACCCTAGCATGCAACGTGATGACTTATGCATTATGATAATGTCGCCATATAAGTCATTAGGTTAGTGGTACGTATGCATATATGTATATATGTATTTCTGTATGCGTATATGCATTTCTGTATGTACATATGTGTTTCTATGATAGTGGCGCTATCGAATTCGCAACACTAGACTAGATTCAACTGGAAGAGACTAGACAACACGAGACTAGAATAGAATAGAATAAACAATGCATAATTGGACAGTACTGCCTAGACTATACTATGCTAGACTAGACTAGACTATACTGTCTTGGATTGGACTAAACTATCGTAATCGTAATCATAATCCCGAGATTTCTACAACGCATAAAAAACGAAAGCCACGCCATGGGAACCAGCGTATTTACAGGCGCTCAGTCAAAACAAAATCGATAGACAAAAGTGTTCGGTTCTAGCTTAAGATCCAAGAGTCAGGCAGAGAGACAGCGTGGCAGCTACGGTGGGTGGTGTTTGGGATTGGAGCGGAAAGAGGGATAAGAGGAAGAAGTGGAGTCGGGATAGGATCTGTGAAAGAGGAATGTTTTCAATTTTGAGTGAAAGACCAGTGCAGAAATTGCAAGCGGTGCACTTCGACCCAATGGACTTGGGCTACACCTATGGACTTGATTGTACTGGACTTGAATATATTAGGCGATACCAGAATAGATAACACTAGATTAGGTTAGCTGTTTGTACCTGATGCGATTGTCTATTTCAAAATTTTAAGCATCCAGTAGACCTAACTGTCTATGACTGGGGTTACGTAAAAATTTAAGATTGTGTAAAGTAAGGTATGTTAACTAAAAAAGGAAAAGTCAGTGAAGAAAAAAGTCAATATTTGTGTATGTATGTAAGTATGGATGCATATATGTATGTATGTATGTCAGTAAATGATTAAGTAAATAAATATGTATATAGGTAAAATAAGTAAGTATGTATGTAGTATGTATGTAGTATGCATCGTTGTAGGTCCATTTGTATGTGTATGTATAATGTAAGTAAGTATATGTGTATGTATGTATAGTTTTATGTATGCATGCGTGCATGTATGTGCACTTATGAAGCGCCTTTTAGGAACCACTCAGATCAGTTTACATCAACTTGTAACTCTTCGAAGGTACTTAGAAGGCTCTATAAAACTATTCAACAACAACCCATTACAATACACTACAGCTGTAACTTGATAATGCCCTCCTAAAAATTTAGAAGTGCACACTGAAGCCGGGCAACAGGAAACAATAAGAATCAAACACAGGCGATAAGATGTAAGCTTTCATTTTAGTAAGTAAATAAGTAAGTAAATATGTATGTATGCATGAATGCATGCATGTATGTATGTATATATGTATGTATGTGTGTATGTATGTGTGTGTATGTATGTATGTAGTATGTAAAGTGAAAGATCGTAATCGAATTCTCGAGATTTCTATAGCGCCCAACGAAAGCCAAGTCGCGGGAATCAGCTTATTCACAGGCGCAAGATAGGTAGTCTTAGTAAGAGAGTTGCGAGCAAGACAGGCTACAGAGTTCCAAACGTTTGGATCACGCAGCTACTGAGAGTGAGATACATTACAGTAATTTCTGTGTCACGTTATACGCTGCGTTTTAGCCAGTGGCTTGCAACTGGAAGATGATAATAGCCTGTTACGGAATCTGCCAAAGAACGCGCCTTCAGCCGGACATACGGCGTATGACGTCTACACGGATGAACTTCAAGCTTGTCATCTGACGATTCCTCGCCTGCCTCTGAAGCACGAGATGCCAACTGAATACATGATTGATACGGCGCTGCTCTACGTCATCTCATCCGTCGATTTCGATGTAGTCTACGGGTGGCAGCATGGCGATTGCTACGAGGTCACCTAATCTAATCTAATCTAATCTAATCTAACCTAACCTAATCTAATCTAATCTAACCTAATGTTAATACTATATCTACGTCTATGTCTACTTCTACTTCTAAACTAGTCTATCTGTGCTTAACTCTGCTGCTTGTCTCATAGGGAGCATTCCAAAATATGGCCAATTCTCGTGACATTCTTCACTGGCTCCCCGTCCAGCAGCATATCCACTTTAAGATACTCTCCCTCGTGCGCAATTCTGTTGTTGGCTCCGCTCCCCTTTACCTTATTCACTTCTGCACTTTGGTCTCCTCGTTGTCGGGCCGTAGCACCCTTCACTCGGCCACTCAAGATCTCCTGTTTGTCCCTCGCATGCGAACCGCTGCGGCCCAGTCCAGAAGCTTTGCCTACGTTGGTCCCACTTGCTGGAATCGTCTCCCTCGAGAACTGCGACTTGAGCTCCTTTCTCTCCCTCTCGCAGTATTCCGCAGGCGCCTGAACCCTGTACTATTTAAGAGTTATTTTACTTTTTCGGAAGTACCTCTGATGAGTTTATCTTCTAAGAGGCGCTTTATAAATTTCAAATTACAATTACAATTACAGCAGTGTCTTTGCTTCGTTATTATCAGTACCTTACCTATTACCCTTTTTTTACTCTGACCTTGTGTTGACCTTAATTCACTTAGAGTACCTTTGGTCTTTGTTTGACAGTGTCCCTTATTCGAAGTGAATTTGCAAAAACCGTTCCAGCACAACTGCAGCCAACGAATTCAGACGAGATATCCCAACGTTATGCAAGTCAGTTCCATCAACGGGTAAACTGTCCAACTGTTAACCTACGCTGGTGACTTTTCCAATTGTCAAAACATTATTCCTTATATAAGAACTTGTTTTTCTCAATGAACTGTAACAACACTTAGGCTATGGATTGCAACACTTCTGAGAGGTTACTTAAAAGGCATATGTATGTATGTCTCTAAAAAAATATAGCCACTTAGACAGCTTAGTGGCTGCATTTATAGAGACATACATGCATATGCACTTAAATACATACACATATACAGAAATGCATACATGCCTGAGTCTTGGATCTTGTCTTGGAACCGAATCTAACCCTTCCTCCTGCCTATCGATTTTGTTTCAATTGAGCGCTTGTAATCATACTGGTTCGAGCGACTTTGCTTTCTAGCGGTAATGTAGAAATCTCGAGCTTACGATTACGATTACGATCGTATGGCAATAATTATACCAACACATTCTAAACACTCAGCATGGTTTTATAATCACACCAAAGCAGTTTCTATCCGCTCCAGGTAATAACGTGAGCTGACCGAGTTGAATTAGGTCCTTCAATCGACTGAAGCAGTGACTGATCGATAGGACTTTCTTCCTGAACAGATCATTCTAATTTATAGCTTTCCAAATCAACCTGAAGCTGCGGCGGTTTCAACCGCTAAGCACCGTCTTTGTTCAAGAAGGCTTTGCTGTACTAATGCGTTTTTGCGACTTGATGTATTTGGCTCGTTGTAAACAAGCGAATGGAAGGAGAAAAGGATCTGAGACTCACTAACCGCTTAATCGGATCGGAAGGCAGTGACAGGTCCATTACTGTTGCATTTGGATTGATAATGGATTGCCAGATTAAAGACAGACAGCAGACAGAATGAGAAACAGAGTTAGATAAAGAGAGAGAGAAAGAGAGAGAGAGAGAGAGATACAGGGGGGCGGGATGGAAAACAGAGAAAGAGATGGGGAGAAATATGTGGAAGAAGGAGAGAAGATGACCAAGACTGAGAGAGAGAGACTGAGAAAGAGAGAGAGAGAAAGAGAGAAAGAGGTGCAGGGAAGGAGATAAGTAGATAGAAAGAGAAAAAGGAAGCGAGGAAGGAAGGAGAGAGATTGCCAGGTAGAAAGAGGGAGACTGGCTGAGCGGAGAGGTCGAGGAAGGGCTGGAAAAGATAAGTTGAAAGAGGGAAATGTAGAAGAGAGAGAGATTGAGAGAAAGAGAGAAAGAGAGAGAGGAGAGAGGAGAGAGAGAGAGAGATGGAAAAAGACAGAGATTTGGGAAGAGGGAGGGAATGAGATAAAGAGACAGAGAAAGTGAGCGGAAGAAAGACAGACAGAGAGGAAGGAGAGAAATGAAGCGATAGGGCGAGAGAGAAAGAGGGAGAAACTCAGAAGACAAAAAAGGAAATCAGGGACATAGATGAACATAGGTAGAGGCAGAAGCAAAGGCAGAGACAGACAGAGACAGAAAAAGACACAGACACAGAGGCAGAGGCAGAGGCAGAAGCTTATAGACGTGGATTGACGCTTGGAATTGGAATAGACTTTATGAAGATGGATTGCTTCCTCCGGAGCCAGTCTTGTTCTTGGTTCTCTCTTGGTCTTCTGCGTAATGATATTAAATTGCCTAATATTGTCTGTTGACATCTAGACACCATGTCTTGATTTCCGACAAAGCATATCCCCGAACAAGGACTCATTCACTCTCAATCTACTTGTGCCTTCGGTTGCCCCCACAACGTTTATCTTCAGAAATTGTTTACAACCAAAGGGACAGAATCAGGAGCTCTTTCAGCAGATATCTGTGCTGCTAGCACACGAGTCATATGATACACTATACTACACTTAACTCTAATACAATGCACAGCAATGTGCTACACTACTCGGTATTGGATCTCGCTGCCCTGAGTTCCATAACATGACATCACGCGTCCATCTTCTTTCTTCTTGCACGCATTTCTATCCTTTCCTGCTTCAGCTCAAGACCCATGACCGCCATATATGCGGCACATTAGCTTATTGGACAGAGTGCTCGGCTTGTAACGCGGACAGTGCGGGTCCAAAACTCCTCTGAGACGATTACTATGTAAGGACCTTGAGCAAGTCCTTGACTCACAATTGCTCGGCGCCATCGAATGATGCTAAGTCATTAGATAGTGGCGCCTAATAAATGCAGAAATAATAACCATCATCAACGTAGCATCATACTGTCTCCCGGATTGACCCCCCTCCCAGATTCTGACCTGGCACGAAAACTGAAAAAACAACCTGGCTCTTAGGCACTTCATTTGCAATAGCGCCTGCTAAAAAGCTTTTCTCCCGGGAGCATCTTTTGTGCGGCGCTGAGAAATTTCGGAGATTTACATTTAGATGTAAATGTAAATGTATACGGTTTTGTACAGCGACCGATGCAGACCTCGATCCTGCTTGGGTGAAATCCTTCACCAATTACAGTGTTATGTTATAAGTTTTTAATTTGGTTAATAGGGTGAGTTTGGTTCTGATGATATTCGTCAACTATGGGCTGCAGGATATTACTACATCTGCTCGTTTGAATGGGCGCCACGGCGTTTAAGGTCCCCGTGCACGGACCGTGATATCCCGAGATTCAAATCTCTGAAATAAGCCATCGTCGGGTTGCGAACCAGGGATCCTCACGCACAGAGGCGCCTTGGCGTACGCGTTTACCGATGTAGATAACTACGCCACAATTTACATAGCATTTACATGACGCTAAGTTCCGTTCCGTTACATGACATTTCATTACATTACGGTATGTTACGTTAAAGTATGAAGCATATAGCGCATAGAGTAAAACGCGATAGAAGTAGATCAATACAGTCCAACCACTCCGTTCAACCCGCTCCTCTTCTATCCTAACACTTCTCCACCCACCTGTCATCTCATCCTTATCATTTGGTAATCGCTACGTAGCCATAGCTGCCCCACCACTCAGGAATAAACTCCCCCAGAACTGCAACAGTTGTCTGACCCATCATACAAAACTCACCTATGCTCCATTGCTTGCAATTATGCATCTGCCTTTCAATCAAAACTTAAAACGTTCCTCTTTCACAGATCCTATCCCGACTCCCCTTCTTCCTCTTTGCCCTCTTTCCGCTCCAATCCCAAACATCACCCACCGTAGCTGCCACGCTGTCTCTCTGCTGACTCTTGGATCTTGACCTGGAACCGAACACTTTTGCCTATCGATTCTATTTTGACTGAGTGCCTGTGAATAAGCTGGTCCCCGTGACATGGCTTTCGTTGGGTGCCGTAGAAATCTCTGGATTACGATTACATAAATCGTCGTGTTTACGTTACATCATAGGTCGTGTGCGTTCCGGAAACGTCTGACGGACAAGGGTGTCTACCAGTTGAAGATCACTGCTTCGGTTCAAGGCATTCAGTGCAACCTTCAGGCTCTCAACAGTCCCCCGAATCCAGATCTCCGTCAGTTTTCAAACCCTTTTAATTTTACATCGGAACAAATCATTCGACCAATCAATCAATTAATGTAATCAAATCTTAGCACTGCTATAGCGCCTTTATGATCATGCACTATGGCACCAGAGCGTTCAATCAATGAATTTGAACGAGTTGAATTGTGTTTGTCTTCCTCATTCCGTCTTACGGATATTTAAATCTCAGAAATTTCTAAGCGCCGCACAGAAGTCCTGAGATGCGCTGACCCCGCCGGGTCCAGGACCTTGGGATTCGTCCATTGCCAGCTCAAGGGCCGAATTTAAGAAAATCAGCTCCTTTCCTACGTTCCTTATCGAACACGATAATTTTACTTTACAACAAAGCCACTTTAGGAAGACCAGCTTATTCGCCGTAGTTTCATCAAATCTAGTCCTCAGGGTTAAATTCTTAGATCAGTTTCGGTGCTAAGTCCGAACCCGGAGATGGTCAGGGTGAAAAAAGCAGCTTGGTGCTGTGGTGGAAACCGATTGCGATAGCAACGATGGTCGTGGGATGGTCCAGGATATGGCGCAGGATAGGATAGTTTAAAAGCACATTTTTCCTGGAGTGAAGCTCTCCAGAAGGGAGGTCAAGCGGATGAGAGCTCACATTTAAATAGTGAAAACGAAGGATTGGCTAAATAAACTTTGCCACTGCCTTTAATCGGGTAGTGCCAGTCCCAAGCCTGGATAACGGAGGAGGGCGACGTCAACGGCCTTTGATGCCATAAGATGTCGTCAAACATGGAAACTACTATTAGCTAACTGAAAAGGGGTCTTTACTGAGTTCGTTTAAAAGGAGCTGGCGGGACGTAGATTAAGCAACGATTGCAGAATTAGGAGAAGAAGAGATTGGAGGCAGAGATAAAGGTTTGAGGAAGAACGAGTAGATTTGGACGAGTGGAGAGAAAGTAGCTCGCGCATGTAAGAAAGTTGAGTTAAAGTAATAGAGTAACACAGCTTTGTAGGAGGACTTACGTTTCTTTTGGCCGATATTTTTACCACAAGCATTTACTGTCAAACGTTCACACTGCTTTTGAGGTTTGTATAGTAATACTGTATTTTCTCTTGTTTTAGCGATGCTCTATGCCTTCCTGATTTACTTGTTTCTGGCGGCTCTATGGGTCTTGTTGGTTTACCTATACAGGTCAGCATTAGTTACATTTGCGAACACATTTCCTAATCTTGAGGTTTTATTTACGTGATTGATGAAGCGAACTGTTAAGCAGTGACTGCTTTTATGCAATGCCAGCTTTGCTCTGCTTCTATTGCAAACTCACGATGACATGATGAAAATTCGACTTGTCAACCCGGTGAACGAACGAACGAAAGAAGGAATGAATGAATGATTAACGAGTGTTCATTAAGCAATCTTGTCACAAATTAATGTAACAGCACTTAGAGTTTTTTTGTAGGAGAGGCACTTTTGACAAAGTCTTGGGTCGCTCTCGTGCGAACAAAATGGAAACTAGCAGCGCAGAGAAAGCAAAAGACGTCGTAAGATTTGTTATCATAACACTTGCAGTATTTCTAATATTTTGATGTGGATAAGTATGCATGTATCTGTTTATGTATCCAGCCATTTGTGTAGGGCTTTTTGAGAACCTCGCAACGAAAGTGGAAACAAAATAATGCTTTCTTCTGATACTGGTTTGTTTCAAGTCTAAATTCAGACAACTGAGGGATAACGTGTTCTAGTTTCACCTTATCAAGAAATCCCACCCTGACCTAACGAATCCGCTGCCTTCCCATTTCTCTCATCCTAACAGCTCCTCTCCCTCTTCTCTCTCTCTCTCTCTCTGGTCTTCTGGTAACCGGACTTGGTTCTTGACATGGCATCTTTGACGCAGCGCTCTTGAATAAGCTGGTGTCCTGCGCTTAACTTTTGAGTAGCGCTTTAGAAATTTCGAGTTACGATTGTGATTAGTTTGCTGTATCTCTATTATATGGAATCGTCTGTCACAAAATGCCCGACTTGCCAACTCCTCATCTTCGATGATATCACCTGGCAAGATCTACCATTTTGCTCTGACCTTTTCATGACCCCGTCATGCCTCTAGCGGACATTATCATTTCGATTGTGAGTTCAGTTGAAACGACTATCCATTGACACTTTATGCATGTTGATAAAGGCGCTAAAGAAGTCATTAGATTTTGCGCGCTTCAGATTCATGTTGACTTATTTTGAGTGCCTAGTAAGTTCTTTGAATAATTAAACAGAAATAAATTAATGAAATCAGGGCTTACCTAATACAGTTATTCAATTCACTGGATAAGGAACAAAGAAATGATTCACCAAGTGAAATGGGAAAAGACGAGTTCCAGCTGACGTATGCCAAGGAAAATGCTTCTGTGGATCTTCCTCCGGCTGATGAAGCAGAGATAAAGAATGCCGATGAACCCTCAGCCCCAGAACCAGCATCCAGCGATGCGGCTCCGGCATCAGAGAATATCCCGCCTCCAGCCGCAGATCAGAAGATAAAACAAAGACTCCGGTCGCTCGATGCTTTGCGAGGGTACGAGATTGATTTAAAATAATTATTATTACTGTTAATAATAATAGCAATAATAATAATTATTATTATTAATAATTAGTACTAATAATAGTAATAGTAATAATAATAATAATTCTAAATATTATTACTAATTATTAGCAACTTTTATTAAATACTTCAAAGGCGCTATATCAACTGTCTTGATACATACATACATGCATATATACTAGAAAGAAATTTAGACAATAATTATTTTCATAAATATTTATTAATATTTCAGTCATATCAAGAAGGTGTAATAGTATTTAAAGCAAATTTCTATTAAAATGTAACATAATCTAGGCAACATGTGCAGGTATCAAGACATTTATATAGCACCATTAGAGAACCTCTCGAAGCTGCTACTCGCATTTCTTCCTGACTAATGTAATGCTTTGTTTTACTCTCTTATGTTATGCTGCATTTAGTTGTGTTAAGTTATATGTTATTTTATGTTATGTTATGCTATGTTATGTAGTGTTGTCTAAAGCTCTGTTATGTTGTGTTATGTTATATTGTTTTGTTATGCTATATTGTGGCATTTGTGTTATTCTGTGTAGTGTTTGCTATTTGGTGTTATTTTCTAAGTTTTTTATTTGGTTATTAGGGTGAGTTTGGTTGTGATGATATTCGTCAACTATGGAGCTGCAGGATATTACTACATAGAACACGCCATCTGGAATGGACTCACAGTCGGAGATCTCGTCTTTCCATGGTATTTAGTAGACTAAACAAATGGGGATGCACCACAGTCTAGTGGTTAGTGTGCTAGGCTGTCATTCCTGAGGTCTGGTGTTCAAATCTCTATCATGCAGAATACAAAGATGTCTCGAAATGTCTGCTTCACTGACGCCTCTAGCGAACTCAGCTTTTAGCTTCTTGTCTATAGAACGGTAGTAAACTTGAACAATATGTTGTGATTTTCTTGACTTACACGATGCATTCATCGCTGTTTAATTTAAAGATTTGCCAATATTTCTCGACAATACATTGATAATGGTGCAACATACGTGTTCTCTTGCGTAATGCGGAACGACATTTAGATATCCACTTACACGTCCACTTACATTCGCGTTTACATTTACGTTTACATTTACGTTTACATTTACGTTTACATTTACGTTTACATTTACGTTTACATTTACGTTTACATTTACGTTTACATTTACGTTTACATTTACGTTTACATTTACGTTTACATTTACGTTTACATTTACGTTTACATTTACGTTTACATTTACGTTTACATTTACGTTTACATTTACAATGCACATAATGTGCAGTGGCCAAAGCCGAATCCAAAAGAAACAGCAGACTGGAAAATACAGTTGATACTGGATTTGCTTGAGGAAATTTCTAAGATGCAGTTACTTTATCTTAATTAATTTAAAGACGCAGTTAATTCAGGTATACAGTGTATTTTTTCACTAATCTAATCTAATCTAGTATAATCGAATCTAGAATAGTCTATAGATTTATGTAGCTCCAATTTCCTTTATCTCACTTTCCGGTAAAATTCCAAACACCATCCACTATAGCCGTCTGATTGTCTGCCTGCCTGACTCTTAGAACTTAATCTGGAACCGAATCCTTCCTGCTTATCGATTTTGTTTTGACTGAGCGCTTGTAAATAAGCTGATTCCCCGACTTAGCTTTCGTTGGGCGCTGTAGAATTCTCGAGCTTACAATTACGATTTGTTGCACAGAAGGCATGAGTCGATGGTAGCTGCACAGATAAATTCATGTTAACAATCCATTTGATCAAAAACGTTATTAACTCTTTAACTTATTTGTTCGTAATTCGTATTTCTTATAGGTTTATTTTCATGATGGGTACGTCGATGGTGTTTTCGTTCCGTAGTCTGTTCAAAAAGAACACTCCTAATCTGCTGATTATTTGGAAAATTGTGTGGCGATCAGTCTTGCTTTTCGGCATGGGACTATTTCTCTCGACCAAATACGGTAAGATGGCCCGATATTGTTGTCGCGTTTCCGTTTCCATTATTTGGTTTAATATGTTCATGTATTTTAATGTATTCATTCACTCATGCCTTTATTTTGTTTATTTATTTATCAGCGGAAACTGTTGTGTAGTTGATGGTATGCACTTGATTTTCGTTTGATTTTCGTTTGCAAGATAACGACATGGAATGGATAAGAATTCCCGGAGTTCTGCAGAGATTTTCCGTGACGTACCTTGTAACCGCCCTTGTGCACTTTCCATTCGCAAAGCTAGCGGCTAAGGTAACCTCCTTAGAAGTTCCAGCTAATCATGTTTTCCTTCTAATTAATATCGATGCAAATTGCATAGCACATTATCTACACAATGAAATCTACAGTCAACTGAATTCAACAGAGTTCACTTCAACTGAACTATGAAACTGCTTTCTGCCGTGTTTTGATGAATGTTTTTCACACCACACCACTAATACTAGTCAACTAATATTATTATTTCTGCATTTATTCGGCGCCACTATCTAATAACTAAGCATCATTCGATGGCGCTAAGCAATTGTGAGTGAAGAACTTGCTCAAGGTCCCTGCACAGCAAACGGTACAGCAGGGGCTCGAACCCATACTCTCAGCGTTACAAGCAGAGCGCTCTAACCACTCGGCTACCGTTCCACAAACTATGAGTTATATTTTATTTGTCACTAAATTCTTTGACTTGTTTGCGTTTTGGTAAATTTGTTCATTAGTGAATTTTTGAATTGTTTGCATGAATAGAACAATATTATCAGAAACATCTTGAAACTGTTTAATTGTTTTGAAATGCACTAATATTAAAATCCGATATTATCTCATTGTTCATGGTTTTCTCTATGTTAATCAGAAGAAGAAAAGTGCGCTTGGCGACATCATCTACTTTTGGCCAGAGTGGATCATTATGCTTTCTCTGTTGGCTTTGCAATTGGCTTTGACGTTTGCTCTTCCTGTGCCTGACTGTCCAACGTAAGTTTAGCGACATTAGTCTCTCTAACTCGAAATTCGCCTAAATCTGTTCAACCGTATTCAAGGAATAAATTCCTAAACTACCAATCATCACAAGGAATTGATTTCACTTGGCGCTCCTTTCATGAACATACCCCCTTTTAGGATCAACGTTGTGGTTCTATATGCCCCGAAAGCGCAGCCATTATAAGTAAACATTTTAAAACGTTGCTGATGTTCTATTTAAACGTTTGAGATGTTCTATTACATTGCACTACACGATAGTGATACTAAAACACGTTAACCACACAACGCTACGCTACAACACTAGCCGCTACTATTCACGGCACAACTTTGTTAATGTTCTTTTGTCATCAACCATCCTCGAGCTGAAGATTAGCTGCACCGTGAACAATTTTGTGCCATATGCTTCTGTCCCTTGTCTCTTGTAGTAACTGGTCGAACGATAATTCAGTCCATTATTTGATGTTGTCTATCCATGTCATCTTGTGTCTTCCCCGTTCTAGGAATTGTGCTTTGGATGATCTCTTTCTCTAAGCAGTCTCCACTCTTTCGTGGCAGATGCCCGAAGTATTAAAGCTTCCTCATCTTGATTAATCCGAGCAGACTCCTCTCTACTCCTGCAGTCTCTAGGATCCTTTGCTATTGCGCTATTTCAATACATGTTCTTTTGCACTACGCCACATATCACCACACTACACTACACTTCACTCAACTGTATCTTACAAGGCAAGGGATAGTTGTATTGAAAGTGAGAAGAAACTGTTTGCTGTTGAGACAGAGGTTACCTTGGCCCGGGTGGATTGGCAAACAACGCCAGCTACTTCAACTGCACCGGAGGAGCCGCGGGATACATCGACAAGAAGATTCTCTCGTATCAACACATCTACAGATTTCCCACGATCAAGGTTCAACGAAAATGTCCCCATAGCAACAGGCCAACATGTTGTTATGACTGACTGACTGACTGACTGACTGACTGAATGAACTAACGAAAGAGCGAAAGGGTGAAAACAATGAACAGCGAATGTATGAATGAATGAAGGAATGAACAAAGGAACAAATGTACTGAACGACCGAGCGAAAGAATGAGCGAATGAATGAATGAACGGAAGGACGAATGCACAGCGAATGAACAAAAGTATGAATAAATGAGCGAATGAAGGAACAGACAAATGATTGACTGAAAATGAATGAACGAACGAACGAACGAAAGAATGAATGAATGAATGAACAATTGAATGAATGCTTAATGCTCTCCTTTAGTTTCAATTCAGTAAATGGAATCGTAAATATTCGTTTGAATTTGTAGGACATCTACTACACAACGGAACCGTTTGATCCGGAAGGAATACTTGGAACACTAACATCCATCTTCTTATGTTTCCTCGGGCTTCAGGTAAACTTAGTCATATCGTCAAATTCATTTATGTATTCTATCTTTGCATATTGTCTGTCTGTCTGTCTGTCTGTCTGTCTGTCTGTCTGTTTCTCTTTTTTCATATGGTGATTCACGTGAAAGTTTCTTGCACAATACAATTACTTTCACTAGTTTTAGTAACAGCATTCATGACTCTAGTAAGCTTATGAAAACTAAGAGGCGAACACAATTTCTTTTTTGATACCACAACTATACAGCCCAAGTTAATGAAAACTCTGGTAACCCTGCTTAAGAAACATCGTGTTTACGCCGCAGATGCGTAAGTTTCACCGGGAGAAAGATAGAGCCACCGACTTGACTACTTCCAGCATTTCCAAGTTGCTATTCGACCGACCGACTGTACATTACGTTCATTCACATTGTATCATATACTTAATTGTAGGCTGGAAAGATCATCAATATGCACAAGGATCATTTGCCGATCTTGATCCGATGGTGCATCTGGGGTGTCGTCACGGTTCGTTGATAATCTGAATTGAATTATTCTAGTCTAATCTGGAAACTTATATAGCGCTGTTATCGTAACGCACAAGCCATAAATCGATGGCTGCACCCAAAGCATTATCCATTGGACAGAACGAAACGAGATCCAAAAAGTCCTTGAGACTGAAAGACCGGCTGCCAAAGGAAAAGCAATCAGAAACAGATGAGACTACAGCTCTGACTTAAACAGCATCACAGAACTTGCAAAGCCGATTGAAATAAGCAGCGAATTCCAAAGCCTTGGGTCAATGTCTGAGAAAGCCCTGGAACACAGTACCCTTCTGACTAGAGGTACAAGAATCAAATCATCCGATGAGCGAATGCAATATGTGAGTACCGATCAAATGAAATTTAATATTCATTCAATTTTTCTTCCTTTTCTGTGTCTTTCTACCTTTGTCGTGGTTCTTGACTCAGGTGTAGATCTGAAGTGTGGTTACATCACACATCATCTACTTATTTTAGTTAGCCGGTTGAATAAAAGTAATGAACTTCAGAACGACTGTGAAATAAACGGGCTTGTATACATTGTGACAGCAACGTAAGTGACGGTTGGGTAGATTGAACATGCGTGTGTGACAGATATGGAAAAGTTGAAAATAGCAATGAGTAATGCAGCGAGGCTAACAGCATTGCAGCGAACGATCTGTGTAGCCTCTGCAAATGATGTGTATAGCCTCACCTAATTATGTATATAGCCTCAGCGAACGATCTGTATAGCCTCAGCGAAGGATGTGTATAGCCTCAGCTAATTATGTATATAGCCTCAGCTACTTATGTGCGTATCCTCAGCTTATTATGTGTATAGCCTCATGTCAGTCTGAGACTTATAGCGAGGACAACTTGTTGAGACACAGATTGACGAACAGAATATTAGAACCAAACAGTCTTACTCCGCCTTCGCCCTAAAGCCAAACAACACATTGCCCAAACTCCGCCGGAAAACAGGCTTGGTATCGCAAAGTGATTTCAGGTAAGGTACGCTAAGGTAAGGTATGGCAAAGTCATATATGACAATTTTTCTTAACAACACGCCTCTAAGAGCAGTTTCTAGTACATTTAATCAGTGCTTGGTGAAGTGTTGTACGCTGCTTTGTTTCAAAGGGTCTGCTCGCTTTGTTGCTCTGCAATGCGAAACAGGACGGTGGATGGATTCCTCTGAATAAAAATCTTTGGTGAAGTATATTTAATTGTAAAACTTATTTTTCCTCTGAAGTCTTACCGTCAAAATTTTTATTATTATCATCGTTACCGTTGTCGTTCAATCGTCGTTGTCATCATTAGCGACATCATCATCATCATATTAGCATCAATTGCATTGTCGTCAACATCATCACTTATCATATCATCGTCGTTTAGTCGTCAATGACATAATTTTATTCTTCTGATCGTCGCCGCCGTTGTCGTTGTTATCATCATCATCATCATCATCAGTAATATCGTTGTCATTGTCGTTTTGTAATCGTCTTTATGGTGTCGTCGTCATCATCCTTATCATTATCATTGCTGCAATCATCAGGTAGATTTTCATCAAGATGTCAGTGGTAAAGTAAGGCAAGATAAGATGAGGCATGGCAAAGCAAGGCAAGATGTTCGAAACTGCAGATATTACTTTTAAGCGACTCGTAAGCGTGTAAGCTTCTTGAAGTCATAATGTAATGTAAATATATACATGCTTTTCTATAGCGACCGTATGGCCTAGACCATGCTCATTTTTAATGAATTTCTCGGGTGAGATCGTTCATCGCCTCTGCCCTTTTGAATGGGCCCCACGCCATTTAAAGTTCCCGTATACGGACCGTGTAAGCTCGAGATTAAAATCTCTGAAATAAGCCACGATCGGTATGCGAAGAGGAATCCTCACGCTCAGAGGCGCCTTGACGCACGCGTTAACCAATGTAGCTAACCAAACCGGTAATGCCTGTATCTTGATTTTCCTTTTGTTGTCGATAACGATTAAGTTTATGTTCGTAGCATTCATTTAGAATGATGCATAATAGTATATTATCAAATTAAATAAAAAAGGTGCGATAATCTAGTGGTTAATGTGCTGGGCTGTCACGTTAAGGTTGGGATTGAAATCACTGCCGGGGCAGTAATAAGTCTTAAGATTTTTTCTCCACTTGCGTTCTTAACGAACTCGCAGTAAAATATGCGTTCCTGCAGTGACGATACACTTTTGGTGGGAAGCTAGAGAAGAGGACTGGTCACTCGGCATCAAATGCCGAGGTTAAGAAAACAATGTCGCTAACATTTCATATCCTTGACTTTGCGTTCGGTAAAGGGCTGCATTTCTTCATGTGTTGTTTGTCTGCGTGTTTAGGTCCGTTTCATATATTCTGGCGATGGCTTCGACGGCCTTCATTGCTTTGTCCATACTCTACATCTTCATTGACGTCATCAGGATCTGGAACGGCGCTCCTTTCATCTATCCAGGTCGACTTCATTCAACTTAATTGTAATTATAATCAGAAAATTGTATAGCGCCGCTTCAAGAGAAAATAATCAGAGGCGCTATCTACGCTAGTCTAAACAACGTTAAATTTCATTTAGAACAAGGTTATCATCAGTTAAGCAAACAATGAACAGATAAACAGAATATCTACGAGCGGCGGGCTCCCGCACACACGTACACCCATCCAACGGATTCTCGTCCAGAGTTGGCAGATGACTGGTGTCATTCAGAGTTCCAGTTTTCCAGGACCGCGTTGCATCGAGGATGAGATATACACAACATCGTAATTCCGAGATTTCTGCAGCGCCCAACGAAAGGGGACCAGCATATTCACAGACGCGCAGTCAAATCAAATTCGATAGGCAAAAGGGTTCGGTTCCAGGTCAAGATAAAGAAAAATCGGGCAGAGAGACAGCTGGCAGCTACGGCGGGTGGTTTTGGGATTGTTCAGCCGATGAAGTGCACAGCACACGGATGTCTTACTGTCCAGCAGTTTCTCGTAGCCGGAAGAAGACTCGTCATCCGGATATCTCTCCGGATGCGATGACAGTTTGGATAAACATCGATCACAAAATACATCTTTTCTGATTTTTTGTTTTTTCTCAGCTTTTCAGTTCGATGCTTCAGCTGGCAATAATGTTACACGATGTTACGTTGACCACAAACCTACACACATTTTGTCTGCAACGGTGCTTGATTAATTACCAGACTGTTGCATTTGTACAACCATTTGACGTTTCATATGCTTTATTTACAAACGAAACAGCTAACTACAAACACGTCAGACAGAATTAAAATGTTGTGAGTTGGCTCGTTTCTCCATTGCCCTGTTGTGCGAGCCTCCGAATGTATATCGTTAAGGAGTCACTCAATATCTGACGTCATACTATAGATATATTGCGCACGCATATATGAGACACTGAACTCCGCCACTGCAGTGTTCGGGTGGTGCCAGTCCCAAGCATGGATAAAGGAGGAGGGCGACGTCAAAGGCCTTTGATGCCATAGGATGTCGTTAAACACTGGAAATATTATGAGACCGTGATAATAAGATCCTTTAGCGGCAATAATGTTTGTTGTTAAAGTCGCTATTTTCTGTTGTTTTCACCAGGCATGAATTCAATCGTCATCTACTTCTGCCAGAGTTCCTTCTCGAACAACTTTCCCGTTTCATGGCAGATGCCAGACCAAGAGGAGCATTGGCAGCTGCTGATCGTCGACTGCTGGTCCGCTTCAGTCTGGACCTTCGTCGCTTACATCCTATATCGCAAGAACATTTTTGTTGCGCTATAATCTCCGGTACCCACAGTGGCGGACTTAGCTATAGGACTGGGTGATGGTTCGCCCCCCCCCCCCCTCGAGCCCCAATTGTTTATATGACCAGACCAGACCCGTGCATGGTGGGCTGCCATAACGGGCGCCCCTCTGGAAATCCCTTTCTCCCCAGCAAGCAATCTTGAATCCGCCACTGAGAACCTATATTGTTGCGTGTACGAACTGTGACAACGATTCGCGCGTGTCTGATACACTGCAGCAACGACTATTCACCCCACATTCACACTCCAGTGTTTGCTAGGATTTTCAGCGAAGAATGACTTTAGTTTCTCTGACCTATCGTATTTCAACAGGACTTCTCGAACGGATAATGATTTAGACTATAATTTCATTTGAAACGACCATCGATTGATGTCTTGTGCATTTCGATTACGACACTATAGAGTCATCAGTTTAGATAAAATCCACTAGAATTACGACAATTACCTGATTCATTATCGGAACTCACCATCACTTCACCCCTATCAATCTCTGTGCAGGTCTTCCACTCAAAACTGAAAACACCCTTTCTACAGATGCTTTCCTGATTTCTCTTCTTCCTCTTACCTCCCTTGACACTTCAAATCGAAACACCATCCACCGTAGCTGTCTGACTGTTTGCCTGCATGACCCTTGGATCTTGACCTGGCACCAAATCTGAATATTTAACTTGTTCTGACTGAGCTTCTATAAATAAACACTCCTCTTTTGCAGATCCGATCTTGATTCCCAATATTCCCCTTATCTATCCTGCAGATCCAATTCCAAACACCCCCCACCGTTGCCATCTGACTGCCAGCCTGACTGACTCTTGGACCTTAACCAAGAACCGAACCCTTCCTGTCTATCGATTTGTTTTGACTAAGCGCCTGTGAATAAGCTTGCTTCCGCGACTAAACTTTCGTCGGGCGCTGTAGAAATCTTGAGTTTACGAATACGATTGTAAATTACAGTAGGCTAATGTAATAAAGTAACGCAAGAGAGGCAATTTGCATTAAATAATTCTGTGGGTCACAGGTCAAATCAAATAAAGGGTTACACTTTGCATGAGATTATAGTTTAGGATATACTATATTTTCGTTGAAATCTTCCAATAAGAAAAGCAAAAACTAGTTTCAGTATGTTAAATGAATTCTCGCTGGTATTCAGAAAAATCTCTTGGGCTATAACTATACATCTAAACAGTATTATATTTTCATTCTGTATAGGCCTACTTCAAAACAACTCTGTCAAAGACTTGAATGTCCTTTAAAGAAATTGTATATTGTCAAGAAGAAAACTTCAAATTCTGTTCAAGCTTTTCAGACGAAACAACAGAGAGCAACACCGATTCAGCTGATGTGAATACAGCTAAAAACGACAAAATCAGCTGCATAATTATACCCGAAAGAGAACGTAGCTCGGTAGCTGCTTAAAGATGAGCAAGGATGAAAATACTACAGATCCATACGACAAATAGTATTTACGAAGAGATTACTTTCTCCTCTGGGCAGATATTTCGGGTCCACTGAGTATCGCCGCAGTCTGCCGGAAGTGAGATGGGAACCGGATGTCCGTCGCTGCAGACGACTATTAGCATGGTTCCCTGTTTGACGCAGTCTTCCGGTAAATGGCCCAAAATGGCGCCGTTGGGAATCAGCGGAAGTGAGCAACAGTCGCCTATACACACAAGAAACGTCGGCAATATAAAGCAATGTGGAGTTTCGAAACTTATCGGAGCAATACAGAAACTGTATCAGCGAGACCTGCTTATTCGCCGGCGCTATATCTAATCAAGTGTGCAAGAGCAAAGTTGTTTGGTTAGTTTTAGTGCTATGGTTGAAATCCGGAGGGGCCAGGCCAAGAGGTTTGATGTGGTTGCGTGTTATCTGGTCTTACTGCATTTAGAATGTGAAGTTTCTTTCTATTTTTCTTCTGTTTGACCTACATCAATTATTTCTGCTAGGCCTATTTGTGATGTGTTTTTTCAGTGTTTCCTATGTTCTGTTCTCCATATAATTCAACCACTTGCGACTTGAACACCACTGAAAAATCGTTCCAGTCATATCTTACTCCCCGCACTCAATCTGTCTTTATTGGAGGATCAATGTCAGCCTGGATACCACTCACCTGCGGCTTCCCTCTGGGTTCTGTCCTGGGTCCCTTTCATTTTCTCTCTCTGAATACCACTCCGTTAATCAGTTCATTTACAGTTGCTGGTCCCTCCATCTGGTACTCTCTACCTCCTCATGTTCGCAACTCTCCTACTGAGGCTGTCTTTCCCTCTAACCCGAAAACTTTCCTCTTCCAGACTGCTTATGGTTCTTAATATTTCCCGTAACCCAGCTTCACGTGCACTTCTGAACTCTGTAAGAGGGCCATTAGCAAATTTTAGTTGTATTGTAATGTATAATCATTATACAGTCGTTGGTGAACGTAAAGGGGACCAACACAATTTAAGGGTCATTAAAGAGAGCTACTTACGATATGAGGTTCTTGGTCTCTCTTTCAAGCGCTTGAAAACCATGTTATTCGATTGTGACTTTGTGTTGCCATCGAAGAACACCTCAAGATTTTCTCCTAAACTGGCGCCATATAAATTCCCGATTACATTTTACAGCTACAACCACAGTCACGCTGAAATATCACAATTACAATTACAATTGCACTTGTAAACACTGAAAATACTGAAAATACAACTGTCGACACGCGTTAGACCCACCTCTTTCCACAGGTTTATCGCTAATAGTCGTCAGCTCGTTCTTCTGCAATGGTGACCTACGACCCCTGGTTAGCAGACGCTCGGGTTCCATCTGCAAGTGTTGCTTCGGAATGCAGACTGGCTTCTTGGCTGGACTCCAGCTCCCGTTGACACACGTCGCTCCAAGGGGCCCGACTAGGGTGTAGTACTTGTTACAGCGATACTCTATCTTCTCGTTGTGGAATATCTTGCGGACGTAGTGGTAGTAAGTGAACTTCCCGATGACACCGACCAGCAGAATTTCGCCATTGGCAATGGTCCCCGGATACTCGCATTCCGCTTCAAACACAGAACGTATGACAGGCAATGGAAATCAGGCAAGGTAATGGCAGGAGATACCACGAATGTAATAGATTTCACGAGTTCAGTATTAACTATTAATCAGCAGACCTATCTACATTCCATGCTCACACCTCATACTAATGGATATTGTACTCGATCAATGAACGCTGTGGCTCTTGCTGTGCCCTGTACCCAAACAGTGTTGGGCTCTCGTGCCTTCTCTGTAGCCGGTCCAAAGCTTTGGAATTCACTGCCCGTTTCAGTTCGTTCTGTCAACGTCCTCGTTTTGTTCTCCTTTGATGTCATTCAGGTCTAAACTAAAGACGCATCTCTTTCAACTTACTTACCCACCGTAGCCTAGCTTCTGGTTTCTCTGACACATCGGAATTCGACACGGCTTCTCCAACGTAATATGATTTTGACTGCGATTTTGACTTGAAGCGACAATCAACTGATGCCTTGGGCAATATGATAACGGCGCTATAGAAGTCTTTAGATTAGAAGTATTTGTGGGTTTGTGTGGATCAACTACTTCGATTGCAGTGCGGAGTCTCTCCCTCTGGCTTCCATTCCCCATCGACGCAGACTAGGAAAGGGTTTCCGGTCAGCTGGAATCCGGAGTCGCACACGTACTGCGCCCGGTCGCCGTGGTTGGCCGAGTAGAATCGGAAGAAACCGTCCTTGAGCTCCTTTGGACGCGTAGCTGAACACGACCCTGGAGGAAGACACCAGAAAACGCAGCTGAATAGACGCCCCTCTAAGCGGTCAAACCGATTATGATTATTATGATGATGGTGATGACGACGATAGTGATGATGACAATGATGATATTGATGACGATGATGAGAAGGAAGAGGAATCACAACGAATTGTAGATATGCGGAAATCAAGGGCCAAGGTACTTATTGGTGCTCGGAAGGTTCTGGGACAATGACTCATGCTGGGAAGATGTTGAAAACCGGACGGCCTAGAGGTGCAGGAGAAAGTTAACCTACGTTTTTTAAACAATAGGAGTCGCGTGACACTGGGGAACGTGACTCACTTGTGGTGTGCAGACACTGGGGAACGTGCCTCACTTGTGCTGGACAAACACCGGGGAACGAGATTCACTTGTGCTGGGCAGACACCGGGAAACGTGCCTCACTTGTGCTGGACAAACACCGGGGAACGAGATTCACTTGTGCTGGGCAGACACCGGGGAACGTGACTCATTTGTGCTGGGCAGACAACAGGGAACGTGACTTACTTGTGCTGGGTAGACAACGGGGAACGTGACTCACTTGTGCTAGGCAGACACCGGGGAACGTGACTCACTTGTGCTGGGCAGACACCGGGGAATGTGACTCACTTGTGGTGGGCAGACACTGGGAACGTGCCTCACTTGTGCTGGACAAACACCGGGGAACGTGACTCACTTGTGCTGGGCAGACACCGGGGAATGTGACTCACTTGTGGTGGGCAGACACTGGGAACGTGCCTCACTTGTGCTGGACAAACACCGGGGAACGAGATTCACTTGTGCTGGGCAGACACCGGGGAACGTGCCTCATTTGTGCTGGGCAGACAACGGGGAACGTGACTCACTTGTGCTAGGCAGACACCGGGGAACGTGACTCACTTGTGCTAGGCAGACACCGGGGAACGTGACTCACTTGTGCTGGGCAGACACCGGGGAAAATGACTCGCTTGCGCTAATGAGACAGTGGGGAACGTGACTCACTGGTTCTGGGCGGACACCGGGAAACGTGACTCACTTGTGCTGGGCAGACACCGGGGAATGTGACTCCAAGTTCCGTTCTGGCAGACTGGGTCTGCTTCTTTGACGAATCTTACAGTGCAGTTGATTGGAAGAGTCTTTCCATGTTCGATCCACTCTTCTCTGCCTTCATTCTCTTGTCTCGTGTAGCTGTTTTTCGTCGCCTTCGGCTTCTTGCATTTTCCTGAATTGATAGAAGAAATTCATTAATCATAACCGGAGCAAAAATGCTGGCTTGGTTAGCTACATTGGTCAACGCTTATGTGAAGGTGCCACTGAGCGTGAGGATGCCGGTTCGCGTCCCGGTCGTGACTTATTTCAGAGATTTGAATCTCGGGCTAGTACGGTCCGTGCACGAGGATCTTAAATGGCAAGGCCCCCATTCAAATGGGCAGCTATGGTGGAGGATCTCACCCGATTAATTCATTGAAAAATGAGCTGGGTCGAGGCCATACGGTCCCTATAGAAAAAAATGTACATTTACATTTCGTTGAACGGTGCATCTCAGTTATTTTGGGGATAAAATTAGACTGGATACTTCGACAGAGTTCGTTCACACAATTATTTTTCCCAGTCGTTGACAGTAGTTGGGATCTAACTACTGACTGTGGAGTTGTTCGCGCTCGCTTTTCCCGCGCCTCAGATTCAGATTTAAACCATCTTCTGCGCATTTTAAGTGCAATGGATGGACGGACGGACGGACGGACGGACGGACGGACGGACGGACGGACGGACGGACGGACGGACGGACGGACGGACGGACGGACGGACGGACGGACGGACGGACGGATGGATGGATGGATAAAGAAACAGACAGACAGACCTATACTTACTCCAACAGGTGGGTAGTGGATTTGACCACTGGCCGTTGTCTAAACAGGTGCTCGTCATCTCCTGACCAATGCCAGGCTTTGTCTCTTGTATACACCTGTAAAAGCACTTTATCAATGAATTCATGTAGACATTGGCATAAAAGTGTTTAAAACTGCAACAACAGGTGAACAACGAACATTGCATAAAGGAAAAGAAGAGAAAAAAGAAAAGTTGAAGAAGAGCTAGAGAATGAAAGAAAGGAAATAAAGATAAATCAGAAAGAAAGAAAGATGACGAAGAACGATGGAATGAAAGAAAGAACATACAGATAAATTAGAACGAAAAAAAGAACGAAAGAGAAATAATGAAGAACAATAGAAAAAAGAAAGATAAGGAAGAACTATACAGAAAGAAAGAAAGGATCGAAAAGAGAAAGGAGAGAAGAGGGAAAGAAAGAAAAAGAGTTGTCTGAATTTCCTGTTATCCTATTGCCCCATCCTTATCTGCTTTGATAAACATTTTCCTCATAGACTATTTCTATTTTCAGTCAAAACAGTTCAAAATCAAATCCTCCAGCTAAGTACTATACACGGGGACCTTAAATGGCGTGGCGCCCATTCAAACGGGCAGCGGTGGTGAAGGATCTCACCCAATTAATTCATTGAAAAATGAACAAGGTCGAGGCCATACAATCGCTATAGAAAAACGTGTACATTTACATTTATTCCACAAGTTTCTTATTTTCTGTTCTTCATTCTTCTTTTTCTCATCCTCTCTAGCATTGATAAAGTTACCTGAAAATCGCAGTCGAATTGAAGGCTGTAGACGCCGTGTAAATGATTCGGCCGCCGTACAACACGCCCAACGGACCACAGTCCACGACTAAAAGCAGTTATTTGAAAAACATGAGAGTCCTGTTGAAGGGCAAATTTTATTATTAAATTCCTATAACAGCGCTATAGAAATTATCAGGGTAGATTAGATTAAATTAGAACAGATTTGCAATAAATTTCATAAAAATCATTTTTTCATTAAACACCTTTTATTTTACTGACTATTTGGATCATGCTAAGTTCCGCTTTAGGGCACATTAATGAACTAGCTCAAAGATCTGTACTCACTCCTTCAGTGACGAAACTCTTAAAACATCAACTAATAACTAATTTTTCAAATTCCTTATCCACCGTAGGCTGCCCCTCTGTCCTGTTGACTGACCTTCTCGTTACTGATCTGATTGCGGCTTGGCTTTGGTGCGCCATCGGTTGATGCCTTGTGCATTAGACACCGGCGCATTAGAAGTTTCTAATTATAATTATAATTAATTATTTATAATGTTTCCCGTTGCCCGGCTTCCATATGCACTTTTAAACTTTGTAAGGGCATAATATGAAATTTCGGTTTTATTGAATGATGATAATTGTAGCCCTACTAACGGGTGCAGACAGGACTTTCATCGCTCCACCTCTGATCGTGTCTACATTTCCTAGTTTCTGGACCGGACAGTTTGAACCCGCGCTGGCATCTGTAGTGGATCAGTGATCCGTAGGTATAGTCCAATCCGCTGATGAAGCCGTTTGCTAAAGGCTTCGGAGCTGGACACTTCTTGGCTGCAGTTGCAATTATACGTACAGGTTCGCAAATTTAAATAACCACTCTCAAACCAACTCAAACGTTACATTGACCTCATTTGGCTATCGACTAATAATAATAATAATAATAATAATAATAATAATAATAATAATAATAATAATAATAATAATAATAATAATAATAATAATAATAATAATAATAATAATAATAATAATAATAATAATAATAATAAGAACAAGAACAACAAGAACAACAAGAACAACAAGAACAACAAGAACAACAAGAACAACAAGAACAACAAGAACAACAAGAACAACAAGAACAACAAGAACAACAAGAACAACAAGAACAACAAGAACAACAAGAACAACAAAACAACAAGAACAACAAGAACAACAAGAACAACAAGAACAATAACAACAACAACAACGGTTATTAAAATTGTAGATTTATTGTCAAATGCAATGCTCTCTTTGCACACCTTTAAAACGCGCTTTGATCCTGCTATATCTTCGCCAATTGCGTTTGATCTGCAGTTAGGCTCCGCCACTGCCTTGTTTGGGGGTAGTGCCAGTCCCAAGCCTAGATAAAGGCGGAGGGCGACGGCAACGGCCTTTGATGCCATAATCTGTCGTTAAACTGAGGAATTAACAAATCAGCAGTTAATCCAGAGGCTGCAACATGATAGAGTGAGAGCTGTAGAAAATGTTTTCATATCGATGTCAACTGCCTTTGAAGCCACAAAATGATTTAAACGGTTGAAATCCAATCCCATCGGCAGCAACTCCGCCAATGCCTTTAGTTTGGTAGTGCCAGTTCCAAGCCTGGATAAAGGAGGAGGGCGACATCAACGGCCTCTGATGCCATAAGATGTCGTTAAACATTGGAATTATATACATGTCGCTAAACACTGCATAGCGACATACTCCCTCTAGACACCTGTAAAACGCTATTAATCCCTTATATATAAGCAACAATTGCATTTTATCTGCCTTGTTTGGGGGTAGTGCCAGTCCCAACCCGGAATATAAAGGAGGAGAGCGAAGGCAACGGCATTTGATGTCATAAGCTGTTGTTAAACTGAGGAACGACTACTAATAATACAATCTTCTCTTTGGACATTGCTGTCTTTAAACGTTATTGAATCCTTCTATATAATGAAGTATCAATGAACTATATAGATGACAGATTCGACAATCTCCCAAAATGTTATATTATATGTTGGTAATTAAACAGTATGTAATTCTCTATATAAGTTTATCAATTTATAATAATATAATTTTAATTGTTTCTAATTGTTTTTATAAAGAAATGAAAAGACATTTTCTATAATATTACAGACATTCTTTAACAAGTACTTTAAATGCTAAACGGCCTGTGAAGCAACAAGATGTCGGTAAACTGTGGGATCGTAAGCCGCTAGATGTCGTTAAGCATTCGATTACTCAAATACTCCAAGTAGACACCTTTAAAACGTTACCGCCAGACGCTATATATTCGTCAACTGCGCTTAACCGTCAATTGTGCTCGCGTGCTCCTTATCCCTACACTTATATGGAAACTCTTAAATATGGGCTTAGATGAAAAAATTTATCACTGGATAGAAAATTTTATGTCAAATAGAACTTTTCAGGTTAAAGTTGGTGACCCCTTCTCTGGTAAATTTGTTCAACAAAATGGTACCCCTCAAGGATCAATTATATAACCTATTTTGTTTCTTATCATGATAAATGATATACCACCTGGCTTAGATGGGGCATAGATGACCATTTTTGATGACGATAGCTCTATTTATGCAGGACACAGAAATCTCAAAAAATTAAAATATAAATTACAAATTTCCTTAAATGAAATTAACAAATGGTGTAATAAAAATGGTTTTAAAATATCAGTAAATAAAACTATAGGTATGTTATTTACGAAAAAGAGCAATCAACCCAAAATAAACATCAAAATTGGAAAAGAAGTCATAAAAATTGAAAAAACTGCGAAATTTCTAGGTGTCATATTTGACCATAAATTAACATGGAGATCCAATATAGAGTATGTAGGTAGCAAATGCAAAAATAGACTGAATCTTATGACAGCTGTCTCTGGTTCCCAGTGGGAAGCATCAAAGAAAGCTATGCTAAGTATATACAGGGCACTAATTAGATCAGTTTTAGATTATGGTGACATAGCATATGCATCTGCACCGCAATCTTATTTGGACATATTAACCTCTATTCAGGTTGAGGCGCTGAGATTGTGTTGTGGAGCTCCTAGGGCACTGCAGCTCTGGCGCTACAGAATGAATGTGGGGAGTTGCCTTTACATCTAAGAAGACTTCAGAACTCTCTCAAAATAGGGACCAAGATCTTATGAAATAAAAAACACCCATGCCAAACTGCTTTAGAATCCCACTGGACAAATGAATATAGAACACTCACAAACAAAAACCAATCCACATACTCACGTACTTTAGAATTTTTCTCATCTATTACAGTACCATTTGGGGCTCCGTCATTTCCTTCATTTCTTTCATTTCCTCCCTGGCTTACTAAAACTTTGAAGTAGATCTAAGCCTCAACAAATCTTTAAAGAAAAAACAGGATAACCCAGAAAACATGAAATCATTTGCTCTTGAGTTAATATCAAAGTATAACTCTTATATACAATTTATACGGATGGATCCAGAGTAGAAGACATTGTAGGAGCTGCATACACAATACCCAGCCTCAACTTAAACCAGAAATTTCGGTTATGTAATAACTCAAGTATATGTGCTGCAGAATTAACAGCAATTAAAGAAGCTTTATTGTAGATTTTAAAAAATGAATCCAAACTCCAGTGTCATTTTGCCATATTATCAGATTCCTTAAGTGTCCTTACCTCTCTTAAAAGAGTGTTGTCTAAATCCCGACCAAATCTCCTTAATGAAGTCATGTATATTATTCAGAAATTAAAATTTAGTCTAATAAAATTTATATGGATTCCTAGTCATATCAACATATTGGGGAATGAAAAGGCTGATACATTGGCCAAAGATTCTCTTAGTCTTACTTCCATAAATTCAACCAACTATCTTGAACTAAAAGAAGTCTATTCACTCAAAACAGTGTATATTTTAAAGAAGTGGAAATAGAATATACTAATGATACTAAGGGACATTTTTACAAATCAATTTGTCCTACAGTAAATAGTAATATTAAATACAATGATCAAATTAGACGTAAAGAAGTTCAAATTACAAGATTAAGATTAGGAGTAGCTAATGTAAATGAAAGGTTATTTATTATGAGAAAGCACCTAACTGGTTTATGTGATTTATGTCATACAAAGGAAACCATATATCATCTTCTACTCCAGTGTAATAAAGTAAATATATCTACCTTGTTAAGAAACAAATGTGAATTATATAAAATAGAATTTTCACTTCGAAACTTATTAAATGTTAGTATTCTGCAAAATGAAGTTTATAGGGTGATCAGCCTAATAAACAAGGACCATCTGTTGTAAATAAC
Organism: Norana najaformis; assembly: GCA_964023275.1. Taxonomy (NCBI): domain Eukaryota; kingdom Metazoa; phylum Annelida; class Clitellata; order Crassiclitellata; family Hormogastridae; genus Norana; species Norana najaformis. Next base: position 2,796,938 of record OZ029913.1, on the reverse strand, counting down.
TATGTATATCTATCTCTGTTAATATTGTAAAGTTGAAATTGCGTTGTTTTATGTCTTGTGTTAATGTGATATAATTTACAGTAATACGTATACATGGAGAAATCGAGTTACACTATGTAAAAATGATACCGAAATTATTGACAAAATATTTAAATTGATGAGGCCAAATTTAATTTTAATATCGATTATACTTTCATTATACATGATATATTCTTAAAAGTACTAATTTTATTTTAATTTATTTGAAAATTGACAAATATTATTGGTAAATTGTAATTAAATACTATGAAAACAAAATAATTATATCATAGGCCTAAACTATTTGAGAAATAAATAATCTAGATTGTAATTGTACTTTCATTGTGTGTGCTCGGCTTCTTGCATATATATATATATAATATATATTAGGTCACATGAACTGTATATATATATATATATATATATATATATTAGGTCACATGAACTGTACTTTATAAACTGTTGTACATATATTTCTGTATAAAGTGCTTTATAGTTTTGAAATATATTGACATCTGTACCTTCTGTGATTGTTTTCAAAAACAATACTTACCATATGTTCAGGCTTTATGTACAAGCATGAATTATAAATTAAAGACTCTGCATTTGTATATAATGTGTTATTTAAATGTTAATAGCATATATAGGGTAGAAAATGTGGCCTTATGAGCTTACGAGCATTGTCAATTGTAAATAATATTGTTCTATTGTTATTGTTGTTATTATTATGTATATCTGAATCGCAATGAACTGGTCGGGTTAGATCCTGCACCACCGCTGCCCGTTTGAATGGGTGCCACGCCATTTAAGGTCCTCGTGCACTAACCGTGCTAACCCGAGATTCAAATCCCTGAAATACAGCCACGATCAGTATGCGATCAGACATCCTCACCAACAGAGCAGCCTTGACGTATACGCTTTGACCGGTGTAGCTACCGATATAGCTATGCCTATGTTTCCTCACACAGTCGATGGACATATGACGTGCTAACAAATGTGCATTACTTACTTATTTACATACATACATACATATATACATTCATACATACTTATATACTTACTTACTTACTAACTCACTTACTTACTTACTTATTTAGCTAACCTTGACTAGCAAAGGAACTCCGCCACTGCCTTTAGTATGGTAGTGCCAGTCCCAAGCCTGGAGAAAGGAGGGTGACGCCAACGGCCTTGACAGCCATAAGATGTCGTTAAACATTGGCACTACTTCTACTACTGCTACTAGCAAATGAAAGGGCAAGAGGCTCATTGTTGCTACTGAGCTCACGAACTGAGCAACTGTTGCTTGTTCTGTATGAGAGATGTTGATGACTTACGGCGACATATGGGTAGCGATCCAGACCAGGTCCCATCAGTCTGGCAGACCCTGTAGGGTCGGCCGACCAACTCGTAGCCTGGGATGCAGGTGTAGTTGACACGGCTCTCGTAGACGAATACTTGTCCGTCCTTCCTTCCGTTCGGTATCTCGCCCGGATGTCCGCATCTCCGAGCTGTAATTTAATGTAATCGTAATCATAATCATATATACATACATACATACATTCATGCATTCTTTCATACATACATACATACATAAATACATATATATATATACATATATACATACATACATAAATATACATACATATATACGTATATACATTCATACATACATACATACATATATATATATACGTACATACATACATGTATACATATATATACATATATACATACATATATATACATACATACATATATATACTGTACATATATACATACATACATATATATGTATATACATACATACACATATATGTATATACATACATACATACATACATGCAAACATACATACATACATACATACATACATACACAGAGAGGTATAAGCTTACGTGAGCAGGTCATCTTGGGTCCAACCCAGCGTCCCTCTCCGACGCACATTGTCTTCTGGAATCCGACGACTTCGTAGCCGGCTTTGCATCTGTAGATGAGCTGAGTTCCAAGGGCAAACGTCGTCTGTTCCGTTGGTCCGTCAGGTTCCGCGTGTTCCACGACTGGAGGATCGGTGCACTTCCCTGGAACGCAACAGCCATCCACTTTGATCCACGTCCATGTGCCAGTCTCTGTATCTTTGCCTACGCATATCTATTTGTGTGTGAGTCGTAGTATGCCTGAGTCTGTCTGTCTGTCTGTCTTTCTCTCTGTATGTGTGCATGTCTTTCTGACTGTTTGTATGTCTGTATGTGTATATGACTATCTGTTTGTCTGTCTAACTGTCTGTGTGTGTATGTCTGTCTGTGTATCTTTTCTGTTTGTCTGTGTATCTCTCTCTGTCTGTTTGTCTGTCTTTGTCTCTGTAGGTGTGTATGCCTGTCTGTAGGCCTATATCTTTTCTGTGTGTCTGTCTATCTGTCTATCTGTCTGCCTGTCTGTCTATCTGTCTGTGTGTATATCCGTTTGCCTGTTTGCTTGTATGCCTGTATGTATGTCTGTCTGTCTGTCTGTCTATCTGCCTGCCTGCCTGTCTGTTAGCCTTCCGACGCTTATTGTATACCTTAGTTTCGCAATTAATTGCCAATTATTATTCATGAACTGATCTGTCAGTTGATCGACATTCATCCTATACCTTCATTTTCGCAGGTGGGTGCCTGTCCGCTCCAGCGTTCGTCGCCCTGACAGGTCCTCTCCCTCTGGCCAGACAGGACGTATCCGTCGTTACACGTGTAACGGACAACGGCCCCGAAGGAGTTGCGAGGACTGATCTCGAACCTTCCGTTGGTGAGTTCGTCGAGGAATCCACATTTCATCCCTTGACGAAGACGAAGGTTGTTTTAGAAAGTTTGTCAAATCCATGCCATGGGTTGTTTGTGTGTTAATGTTTGTCGTTGTTCGATGGTTTGTTGGTTTTGCTACGCGTACTTACTGGTAGGGTAAAGTAAGGTAATTGATGTTGTTTAGCGCTATGAGACGTTCTTAGAGATGTTGGGTAATGGCATATATATATATATATATATATTATATATATGTTTACACAAATACACATGTAAGTACATGCACAGAAACGAACACACATATAACACACATATACATAAAATGTATGCCTGTATCTGTATAATACATACATACATACATACATAAATACATGCATACATAAATACATACATACAAGAATACATGCATGCATATATACATACATACATACATACATATATACATACGCACATACAGACAAATTACATCATATTTACACAAATTCGAACATATATGCAGACGTACATGCATAGATACATGCATACATACATACTGACATACACGCATGCATAGTTACATACATGGTTCAAATTCATAAATACACAATGCATATATATATATATATATAAATACACAGGGTGATTTATGCCGTGTTTTCGAACATCGACTTGCGACCAACGCTCGACAATACTTTCCCGCAAAATCCAGCTAAAAGATGCTATCAAGAACCATCTCAACAATCCGTAGAGGCCGCGATGATATCCAGTCGCACGGGATCCCCTCCAATCTCCCTCCCTACAGCGGCGCCTTCTGCTCCCTGCTCCCCGTTTCACCCCAAGAAAGACGACCCTTGTCGGCGCCGTTGGGTCGCGAGGAATCTATCGATATGCGTCGACAAACCACACGCAGCTTCTTGTAATCGTTTGAGAGCCAGGATCAACATAGAGACATCCTGGCATTTGACTTGTATAAATGTATTGGTCTGTATTCTCAAATGATCGATTTACAACCGTATACACAGCCACCGGACGCCTGCGAGCTATCTTTAGATGGCATCTCAATTCGCTCGTTTTTTATACATTGTTATTACTTGTCATAAAATTAATATATGTGAATAGATGTTCTTGTTTACAGCTTTCAAGTGGAGATATAGGTCTGTATTTCTACGGAGAGACGAATTCTTTGATGGATTTTATGTAAATCTCATGGCTGTCCTTAAGGATCCATCCTAACGAACCACCAACACTTCACCCCTTGCAATCTCTTTGCAGATCTTTCACTTAAAACTGTAAACACCCTTCTTCCACAAACCCTATCCTGATTCCCCCTCTTCCATTTATCTATTTTACCGCTTCAGTTCTAAATACAATCCACCCTAGCCATCTGAATGTCTGTCTTCCTGACTCTTGGATCTTGGCCTATTGATTTTGTTTTGACTGAGCGTCAGTAAACGAGCTGCTTTTGCCGACTAAGCTTTCTTTAGGCGCTGTAGAAATCTCGATGTTACGATTACGATTTACACAGGAATGTTGTTCTGAGCCAACCAATTCGCCGCTTTCCCATTTCTCTCAGTCTAAGCCTAAACACGCCGTACAGTAACAGTTTCTTTGTCTCCTTCCCTCTCTGGTTTCCTGGACTCCAGGCCTTGTTCTTCAAACGAAATCCCTCGGCAACTTCTCTGACTTGACGCATCTTTCGTGAATAAGCTGGTGCTCTGCGTTTAGCTTCTGTCAAGCTTTTGGAAATGCTGAAGTAATGAGCCCCGAACTGCGGAACTTCTGGAACTATTATTATTATATTTTATTATTCTGCATTTATTACGCGCGCAAGATCAGTAAATCTGAATCTGAGGCGCGAAGCAATTGTGAGTGAAGGACTTGCTCAAGGTCCCTACACAATAACCGTTAAAGGCGGTCTCGAACCCGTACTCTGCACGTTACAAGCCGAGCGCTCTATCCAATCGGCTGCCGTGACCTAAATACAAGCCGAGCGCTCTATCCAATCGGCTGCCGTGACCTAAATACAAGCCAAGCGCTCTATCCAATCGGCTGCCGTGACCTAAATACAAGCCAAGCGCTCTTTCCAATCGGCTGCCGTGACCTACATACAAGCCGAGCGATCTTTCCATTCGGCTACTCTACCCCACATAAATGTAATTGTAATATAATGACATGACGACAATTTTGTAGCATAGTAAGTAGCGAATACTTCTAGGGAGCTTCACAGCGGCAACTATCAGTATTAAGAGTTACATAGATCAGCAGCAGAATTCCGATGGATTGTTTTGCTCAGTGAGAGTGACATTCTACTCTGTTGTCGTTACATTTATTGGACCTTTCGACTTAACATCTAACAGTCCCGTGGAAATACAATCACGTGTATATGAGTTCAGCCGGTTCAAGACATCAAATACGTTCCGGTAAAGTGCACTTAAGTGCAGTGAGTCATAAAGTTGCCAATGAAGTCATTATTATGACCGATAAGTGGTCTATATCATAACTGCGGGAGAGTAACGAAGTCGACGTGACAGATGTGACATTATTGTTTCCCACTGCTATGCGTAACCACACGAAGAAATGAAATTGTTCACAGCAAGGTCAAAGGTTCTAGAATATCTCCACAAATTAGACCCCGACTTCGTTCAGTTCTAGGCTTAAATCTCATTTTTTCGGACTGTTTATCTTACCTGCGTAGCATCTTGCATAATATCCTGCATAGTATCCTGCATAAATATCCTGCATAGTATCCTGCATAAATATCATGCATAGTATCCTGCATAAATATCCTGCATAGTATCCTGCATAGTATCCTGCATAAATATCCTGCATAGTATCCTGCATAGTATCCTGCATAGTATCCTGCATAAATATCCTGCATAAATATCCTGCATAGTATACTGCATAAGTATCTTGTATATTATCCTGCATAGTATCCTGCGTAGTATACTGCGTAGCCTGTTCTTAGGTCTCTGTGGCTTATTGGTTCTCGACTAGTTCTGTCCAAAGAATTTTGAATCAGAATGCGATTTTGCTTAGAAACGACCATCGATTGATGCCTTATGCTACGAACGTTTTCAGACTAAAATAAAGTAGAATCGACTAGAATAGAGTAAGAGCACAATAGAATAAAATATTATATAATAAAGTAGAACAGAATAGATTAAAGTAGAAAAGAGTAGAATGGAATACAGTAGAATGGAATGCAGTAGAATGGAATACAGTAGAATGGAATACAGTAGAATGGAATACAGTAGAATGGAATATAGTAGAATGGGATACAATACAGTACAAGAGAAAATAATAAAAAAGGGTAGACTAGAATAGAGGTGACTGGGATAGAGTAGAAGAGAGTAGAGTAGAATAGAGTTGAATAGGACAGAGTAGAATACAATACAATACAAGAGAAAGGAGTATAATAGAGTAGAATAAAATAGAGTAGAATAGAGTAGAATGGAATACAGTACAGTACAAGAGAAAATAATAAAAAAAAGAGTAGACTAGAATAGAGGTGAATGGGATAGCGTAGAAGAGAGTAGAGTAGAAAAGAGTTGAATAGGACAGAGTAGAATACAATACAATACAAAAGAAAAGAATATAGTAGAATAAAATAGAGTAGATTAGAATATATTCGAATGAATAGAATGGAATAGTTCAGATGAGGTTTGTTTAGGTTAGCACTGACCGTGTCGGATGCAACTCTTTCCGCACGGTCCATCGCAGAGACAGCGGCGCTTGGCTCCTCTGCAATCCTCATCTCGAAGACACTTCTTCAGACAGGTCCGATTCGATGGAACCTGGTTCGGCTGTCGTGGACAGGTGGGGTGGTTGTAATGGGGACGCCGACGGCCGCCTTCCACTCCTACACAAGATCAGTAGCACATCACAACACATAACATAAGATCAGTAGCACATCACAACACATAACATAAGATCAGTAGCACATAACAGCACATAACGTTAGATCAGTAGCACATGACAACACGTAAGGTAAGATCGGTAACACGTAACAGTACATAACATAAGATCAGCAGTGCATAACAGCACATAACGTAAGATCAGTAACACATAGTAGCACAACATGAGATCAGTAGCACATAACAACGCATAACATAAGATCAAAGCACATAACAGCACATAACGTTAGATCAGTGCACACGACAGCACATAACATAAGATCAGTGGCACATAACAGCACATAGCGTAAGATCAGTAACACATAGTAGCACAACATAAGATCAGTAGCACATAACAACACATAACATAAGATCACAGCACATAACATAACTACATGTGTAACTGACGCCCGAGAAATGCGGTGTTTTATTTCATTGTATTGATTTATATAACAACAGCATAACATGACACAGACATACTGTGGCACTGGACCATACAGAAAGCTGAATAGCCAAGAATCAAGGCATTTGAAATGAATTGTCTGCCGCAGATTGTTAGAGTACCGTGGACTGCTAAGAAAACAAATGAGTGGGTCTTAGAGACGGCAGGAGTAGAGAGGAGTCTGCTTGGATTAATCAAAGAGAGGAATCTTTCATACTTTGGGCATGTGCTACGAAAGAATGGAGGCAGTTTAGATAAAGAAATCATCCAAGCTGCATTTCCATGTTCCCGAGTTCGGGGAAGACCCAAGATGACATGAATCGATAACATCAAGTCGTTGAATGAATTATCGTTCGATCAGATATCGAGAGACGAAGGACAGAAGCCGATGGCACACAAATGTCCGTGGTGCAGCCAATCCAATCCAATCCAAAACAAGGCAAGACAAGACAAGACAAGACAACATGACACAAATAGAGTAGTATAGAATAACATAAGAGCACATGAGATAACATAGCGTAACATAGGCGCACATAATACAGCAGACTATATAACATGAAATAACACAGCATAACATAGGCGCACATCATACAGCAGACTATAACATAAAATAGCACAGCATAACATAAGAGCACATGATATAACAGACTATAACATGGGATAACATAGCGTAACATAGGCGCACATGATACAGCAGACTATAACATAAAATAACACAGCATAACATAAGAGCACATGATATAACAGACTATAACATAGCATAACACTCGACAACATGAAAATGCATAATAGTACATGATTTAACATATCATGACATAGGATAACATAACGTTGCACACAGCAATCATCTGAAATAGTGTATTCAGCAATTTCTATGTTCATCTAGTGAGCGAATGACTGAGGATTTTTATATAACAGCGTATGGCAACCCATAGCAACATACGGATCAGAATCATGGACATACAGAAAGAGCGAGCATCGAAGACTGACATCCTTTGAGACGATGTGCTATAGACGAGTTTTGAGAAAACCTTGGACAGTTAAGAAGAGAAATGAAGAGGTGCTGCGGGAGGTCGGTGGCAGACAGCTGTGGGGAGCAATAATTAATAATCAGAACATTGAGATACTTTAGGCATATCATGAGAAAGACAACAAACGTCCTGGAAAAAGATATGATCATGGGAGAAACAGAGGAACCAAGGAAGAGAGGAAGACCACCCAGGGCATGAATTGATGATGTGAAGGAATGGTCTGGGATGACCTTGGAACAGGCATCCCGTGCGACTCAGGAGAGAGGTCTGTGGAAAAAGATTTCCATTGTGCCGACAAGGTTCGAAGTATCTAATAGGGCATCGACTACGACGAGCATATGGAAGTCTGGTAATACAAATGTTATGCCGCCTTTCCGTGATTTGAATTCGTAGGAGTGTTGTACAGGAAGTGTTATGTTGGCTAACACAAGGGGAAGAGGACTGGCTGCTTTTTAACAATACTTAATTCAGCTTTCTCACGCATATCCTCCAAATTCCACTTTTAATCTTACTTCATTCCTCTCTTTAGACGTCCACGCTTCAAGGGAAACTAGGTTAGAGCAGAGGTTAGGCCAGGTCAGGTGGACAGGAGACAGTGACTTCCATTTGTATAAGCCAAGGCTTAGTTTCGTCTTACATATGTAGATAAACCGTCTCGCGGGGAAAATTGGGTTCGGCGTCCCCAATCCCCGCCAGTAGCTTCTTCCTCGACTGGGTCCGAGCCATCACCCGAGGCCCAATTACTCCCACGGGTGACACCACAGAAGTCCTCGAACGGACGATTACCATCCCTCCTCCTTTCGACCTCCCACCCACCAGCCCCTCCACCCACCCTTCTCCAGACGCTACGCTGGCTTCCTCCATCGCCCCATCGGATCCGATCAGAATCGACATAAATGACCGAGCGCTGGTGTGGTGCGAGATCGCTTCCGGAGTGAAAACGGTTCCGACTGCGCCCATTTGTCTTGCCAAAGCATGACATAGTGAAGAGAATTTTAAAGTATCCTGTTGTCCAGATAGCAAAATTTTATGTAAAACAATACCTCAGTAGGTTGATAAATAGAAGTCCAAGCATTCACTCAAGCAGTCTGTACTTATACAGTCGTATTTAGGACGAAACATTATTTCCCACGCAAACTGCTGCGTGACGTCATCGGTCACGTGAACCAATCACAACCCTTTTCGGAACTGTTTTCGTCCCTGAACCGATCTCGCACCACACCGATACACGCAGTCCAACCTGATCGTCGCCTCTGGGCTTAACTAGGTTCCGGTTGGTGAGAAGGGGGGGTCTCAGCGGCGGACGGGGACTAACAGGAGACGACCCTGGCTCCCGCCATGGGTCCATCAGTCTTATGAAGAGGGCAGAAGCCGAGTAGGGGAGTCCATGCGCCACTTCGGGGAGTTTGATGCGTGAAAGATCTGGCAGGAGGCATACAGCACTCGGTGCAGTAAGATTCCACATCAATTTCAATATGACAGCGCGTGACCCGTAGTTCTTGACCTCAAGCTGAATCTGACCTTACCTGCCTATCGATTTCCTTTTGACTGAGCACCTGTGAATAACTTGATTCCCGCGACTTAGCCTTCTTTGAGCGCTGTAGAAATCTCGAGATTACGATTACCTATCAACTCGATCTGGCCCGGGGGAGTACCCTCACTCGGTGCGCTTTACCTCTTGGTCTGACAGTCGCGACCAATCCATTAGTAGTTGGAATCGATGGGCGTCTGATTGGGAGAACGAGAGGACGTGACACTAATGATACATGTCCCGCTCTTTCTCAGAAGAGGTCTCTTCGATAAGAGAAAGCAGACGTATGACGTCAGGCTTAACGCAACTCGCTGCGCCATCTGTCGGGAAATTTCAATCCGACGATACGTATTGGAGACGAGTCCGATGGAAAACATCGCACTAGGGATTGCAGGCCGTTCAGGAAGTAGTGGAACACCAGGCGTTGCAGTAAAGTACTCTTAAGTACTCTGAGCCATGAAGTAGCCATTTGTTGTACTAAGAGTGATCCACAAGTGGACCAATCGTATTCGTATTCTCCGAATTCGTAAGCGCCCAAGTAAGCGCCTAAGTCGTTATCGTAACGGTAATCGAAAACTCGAGATTTCTGAAGCGCTGCGTAAAAGTTAAGCTCAGGACACCAGCTTATTCACGAGCGCTGCGTCAAGTCAGTGGGGCTGTCCAAAGATGTCATGTCATGAACCAAGTCTGGTCGCCAGAAGACCAGAGACAGACAGACAGAGAAGGCGAAAGGAGCTGTTATGGTGGGTTGTGAATTTAAGCTGAGAAAAACTGAAAGGTAATCGCGTGAATCGTAATCGTAAACTCGAAATTTCTACAGCGCCCAAAGAATGCTAAGATGCGGGAACCAAGTTATTCACAGACGCTCAGTCAAAACAAAATCGATAGGCAGGTAAGGTCAGCTTCAGTTTGAGGTCAAGATTACGGGTCAGGCAGGCTGACAGACGGTAGATGGTGTTTAGAATTAGTGTGGCGAGAGAGATAAGGCGAAGAAGGGGAATCAGGAAAGAATTTGTTAAAGAGGAATGTTTTCAATTTTGAGTGAAAGACCAGTTTATTCACAGACGCTCAGTTAAAAATACAATCGATATAGAGATAAGGTGAGGTTAGGTTTCAGGTCGAGATCAGACTTACGATAGACAGTCAGACGGCTACGATGGGTCGTTTTCAGCATCGGAACGACTAGAGAGAGAGGAGAGAGAAGAGAGAAGAGAGAAGAGAGAAGAAAGAGACACAGAGAGAGAGAGAGAGAGAGAGAGAGAGAAAGAGAGAGAGAAAGAGAGAGAGAGTGAGAGTGAGAGTGAGAGAGTGAGAGAGAGACAGAGACAGAGAGAGACAGAGAGAGACAGAGAGAGACAGAGAGAGACAGAGAGAGACAGAGAGAGACAGAGAGAGACAGAGAGAGAGGAGAGAGAATAGAGGAGAGAGAAGAGAGAGAGAAAGAGAAGAGTGGAGAGAGAAGGGAGAAGAGAGAAGGGAGAAGAGAGAAGAGACAGAGACAGAGACAGACAGAGAGAGACAGAAGAGACAGAGAAAGAGAGAAAGAGAGATAAACAGAAGAGGAGGAATCAGGAAAACAGATGCTTTCAGCTTTGATGTGAAGGCGAGTGAAAAAAAGTAAAAAGTGGCAGATACAGAATTCGATTTAGCGAGAGCTATTATTCTATGCGAAAATATTTTATACAGTTTTACCATGACGCAGATTTAGAATAAAACCCCGAATAAAACTATTCTCACACTGCTAATAAATTAGGCCAGCAGTAACCAGAGTATCAAAGCAGAATAAGCAGAGTTTGAAATAAAGAAAGACTGTCTCCTTCCGTCTTTGGTCTCCTGAATACCATACATTGTTCTTCACACAAATCCCTCCGCAACCCCTCTGGCTTGACGCAGCTCTCTTGAATAAGCTGGTGCTCTGCGTTTAGCTTCTGTGGCGTGGCACTTATTCAAGCAGGCAGCAGTGGTGATTAATTCATTGAAAAATGAGCAGGGTCCAGGCTATGTCGCTATAGAAAAACAGGTTTTTTTACATTTACGTAGATTCCAAAGAATTGGATGGAGCAGCGCGTCATGTAGTAATGACAATTCACAATCAAGTTCTATAACCCGCAAGGAATAAATGCCCGGCTGTTAGAGTGTTTGCGTTTGGAATAGACGAAAGAATTAGGGGCAGGAATGTAATGAAAGGAAAAAATATGCGAAGGCCACTATCTTTCCCATTAACGAGCCTTCACATCACAACGTGGTTATAAGCGCTTCAGCCGAATAGGCCTTCAGCTTCTTCTTATTACTCCCCGAGGACTTTTGTTGAACAAAACGTGTAGTAATGAGCGACTGTGAATAAACTGGATCCAATGACTTAACTTTTAGGTGCAGACGAAATTCTGAGATTACAATTACCTTAGCTCGAATCTTACTTTACTTTACAATGAGATGACTTTAAGTATGGCTTACCTTGGCTAACTGCATAAGCTAAGACCAGGAAACCGTAGAGACGCATACCAGCAAGACGCATGTTCTCACAATCTGGATGGTACAGCGGTAATTCTCACTTGTGTCAGCGACCTTCGCTGTGAAATAGCAGAGTTAGAGTCAGAAATTGTTTAAATGACTATCAGCAATTGTTTCGAACTAGCTAACCGATTAACCTTAAACTTAAACTTGCAATCAGCTGCTTAGAAAACCAATCTACTAATATAACGCATCCAACTGTAACTATGCACGCATTCCATACAATTTCAATCGTTATTTATTTATCCTAAAGTGTGGCTTCAACTCTGAACAGAATCACAATGTCCAAGTTTCAGTTGTCCGCTACAGAAATCGTTGCAAATGAACCTATAACGGAATGATCCCACTGACTGGAGTCGGCAATTTCTCAGAGTCTTTATAAGTGCGTCTAAAGCTAAGCCGCAATACAAGACCGCGTCCTATCGGAGTCGCTCTCATATACAGCCCACGTACATCGATCAGAGCCAAACGTGGCATGGAAGTGCCATTCCAATCGAACAGCGTCTCCCTTTTATTTGCCTTTTAGACTACGCCTCCATTTTGCATCAACATCCAAAGAATTAAGCAATTCCATTAGGTCCGCAAGAAACTTGCCCTGGATTCCTTCAGCGCAAATACCAATTTGTCCCTTTCTCTCCTGCTTGAAATGTAATTAGGGTTGTCTTAATTAGGCTAATCGCTATCGGACGTCAGCTAATTCAGTTTTCGAAACCAGAACCCTTTCTGAACTGCTTCTGTTTATGGACGGTGTCTAATTGATGCCACCAATTACTAAAGTAAGGCTATGTAATTAATACAGTTAGCTGCATAATTATCTTGTTTGCGTGTAGCTTAAACGTGCGACAATCAGTTTCGCCTAGATTCAAAATGGCGTCGTGTGTGTTGGCGGAAATTAGCGAAACATTTTGGAACTGTCTCGGTCTATATATCGTAATCGTAATCGTAATTCCGAGATTTCTACAGCGCCCAACAAAAGCCACGTCACGGGAACCAGCTTATTCACAAAATCGATAGGCGAAAGGGTTCGGTTCCAGGTCAAGATGCAGTCAGGCAGAGAGACAGCGTGGCAGCTACGGTGGGTGATGTTTGGGATTGGAGCGGAAAGACAGAGATAAGAGGATGAAGGGGTGTCAGGATAGGATCTGTGAAAGAGGAATATGTATTGTGTTGAATATGTTGTGTGCGTTGCAAGGAATGCAGACGGAATCGATCCATGATAGGAGACTCGAATTCGGGTCATTTGCTGATGCCGTTGATGCGCCTGTCTTCGGCAACATACATATTAAGCCACAGTCAAAAGATACCCATCAGATAGGACATCATTGTCAAGACACAATAACACTCGCATTCGGATCGATGAGTATGCTGCATTATATTCAGCTAGAAAACATTAACCCACACATCTACGTTCATTTATTAGTATAACCAAAAGTTTAATGACATCCTATGGCATCATTGGCCGTTGAGGTCCTTACAAATGTTCTAGATGAAAAACAGCTATGTCGTTAAGCTTACTTATCATAAGAACCTGTGGAGAATAACAGTGCGCTTGAATATAGCGATTATATTATACATCAGACTATGGAGATTAACATTATTTAATGGATGATCAATGCGAATAAATGAAAGGCGATAACTTTGCGCCCATTTACAACATTCTTTTATTCGCATTGATTATCCATTAAATAGGCTTAGTGTTAATCTCTTTAGTCTGGTGTATAATACAATCGCTGTATTCAACTGCAATGTTATTCTCCACAGGTCTTTATGATACGTAACGACTATCTTTTTCACTTTAAAGTTTAATGGTTTGTTTAATTGTGACTTTACTTATTGTTAGTTAAGTCAATCTATTTAAAAAATAGAAAGGTTTTTCATCTAGAACATTTGTAAGGACATCAACTGCCAATGCTGCCATATGATGTCATTAAACTATTGGTTCTACTACTTCTTTGGGCTCATAGCAGGTCCGCATTGTGCAACGGGTGACAATTGGTGGCCATTCACATGCCTGATTGAGCCCAACGAACGTGGCTTTCATAGAATTGCGGATCTAGTTGAGTTTGACAACATTGTGAAGCACCCAATTAGCAGCTCGCTAATTATTATGCTATGTAAATTGTTGTTTCTTCGATTAAAATTACTAGAAGTGAACTGGTAGGAGGCGCAATTTGTTACAGAAGTTCATGGCGAGTATAGAGCTTATTCCAGGTTTGGAAGGGCCAAGCCAAATGCATATTTTAAGCGGTAGGTCCTAGGAGGATTTCGTCACGTGGAGCAGTCATTGCCAACAGATATGGGCACTACATGAGGGCCCAACGACAGGTGGATCGCAAAAAAATCCGCCACTGCCTTTAGTCGGATAGTGCCAGTCCCAAGCCTGGCTAAAGAAGGAGGGCGACGTCAACGGCCTTTGATGCCATGAGATGTCGTTAAACATAGGAACTACTACTACTGAATCGCAAACTGTGGGGACGGAAACCAATGACCTTTGACCGCCACCGTGAGTCACGTTCTTTGGTTCCAGAACTCGTCACCAGTTGCCACTAGAGTCACAATGCGGGTCTGCTAAAGGTCCAGTAAATCGTAATCGTAAACTTTAAATATTTAAAGCGCTATTCAGAAGCTAAGCGCAGGGCACCAGTTTATTCTGAAGGGCTGCGTCAAGTCAGCTGGGTTGTCCAAAGATGCCATGTAAAGTAGGCCTACCAAGTCCGGTTGCCAGAAGATCAGAAAGAGAAAGAGGAAAGGAGATGTTAGGGTGGGTTGTTTTTAAGCTGAGAGAAATGGGAAGAGAGCAGATTCGATGGATCGGGGTGGGATTTCTTGAAAGGTGAGCGTTGAGTTTTGAATAGAACACCTGAGGAGTAATGGATAGAGGGGCTTGAGACAGAAGATGATGAGTGAACGACGGAAAGGATAGTGGAGCACAGAATTTGCAAAATTCAAGAGTGAACATGGTTATCTGCACCTGAGGCCTCATAAACCAGGGCTAGGGACCACGATCCCACTCAACAATGCAAGGAATTAGGTCCTATAATTAATAAATTATATTTGTTATGTTGTATAAGTCTTTGATATTGTTTGCCTCTTCATTGTTGTTGTTGAGCGCGTTGAGAAATAAGCAGAGTCGGGGCCATATGGTCGCTACCCGACCTGATAAATTCACTAAGAAATGAGAGGGTCGAGGACATACGGTTGCTATATAAAACTGCGCATATTTAGTTATTTATTTATAAAGAAACACGTAGGCCTACCCTTAAATTTACGTTACCCTATTGCCTGTCGTTCAGGTGTACCTCAGGGTTCTGTCCTTGGGCCTCTCCTTTTTTCTATCTTTATTTCGCCCATTTGTCAAATTGCACGCATGCATAAATAATACACTGGTCCAGCAATAAGCTGATGATACTCAATTCTACGTTACTCTTTCTGCAACAGATCCCTCGGCTAAAACTGAACTCAAACACTATTTGTCCTCTCTTCGCAGAACACTGGCCTTCCATCATATCTTAATACTTTGCTGACTCCATATCGCCCTCCCAGATTCTTTCGTTCTTCTGATACTGGTTTGTTGCAAGAACCTAGGTTCAGACAATTGTAGGATCAAGTGCCATTAACTGTCGTACTCCTCGCATTTGGAATCGTCTACCACAAAAGGCCCGACTTGGAAACTCGCTATCATCCTTTAAATCACTTCTTAAGACTAACTACTTCACCCTGGCTTTTGCACGGTTCCATCTTGGCCCCTAGCGAACATACATCCACGCCTCGGATTCAGTTGTACTGACATTGCGCGCGTTACAAGTGCTTTAACATCCCTTCTTCCTCTTATCTCTTTCCGCTCCAATTCCAAACACCACCCACCGTAGCTGACACGCTGTCTCTCTGTCTGACTTTTGGATCTTGACCAGGAACCGAACCCTTTTGCCTATCGATTTTGTTTTGATAAACGCCTGTGAATAAGCTAGTCCCCGTGACGTGAGTTTCGTTGGGTGCTGTAATTTCTTGCGATTACGATTGCGATTTAAATAAATAAAAAATTACCATATTTATGAATATTCATAAAGGTAGTGTGAATGGCTACCGTCGAGACTTTGATGTTTTGGAAACATGGCGGCTGCACTAGGTAATATATAAATGAAAATGTAAATGTACACGGTTTTATATAGCGCCCGTATGGCCTCGACCCTGTTCATTTTTCAATGAATTGATCAGATGGGATCCTTCACCACCGCTGCCCGTTTGAATGAGCGCCATATCGGACTTTAAAATTTCCTTAGTATTTGGTTTTAAGTCAGTTACTAGTTTCGGTGTTGTAAAATTGTATTAGTGGTAATGTGCAAACTATATATTTTAACTTGTGATAAAGTTTAATTTTAAACAGGCTTTCCATTCACTAATGTGACCTGTTTAAGAAATCTTATTCTTGATCTTCACACAGGATCACTGGACAACCCTCTCTACACCTTTACTTAACGCAGCGCTCGTGAGTAAGCTGGTGCCCTACGTTAAGCGTTGTGTATAGAGCTTAAGAAATTTCGAGTTTACGATTAATTCACCTTCTTTTAATTCCTCTTTAGTTTTCTTTCCAGCTATAGTCTGTATCCAGTCGGAAATTGACAACATGTAGCTTATAAATAGTCTTGTTGGCATGAATGCGAAGGTCTTAATACTACAATTTCAAACACCATCCACTGTAGCCGTCCGACTGTTGGACTCCTGGACATTGACCTGGAACAGAACTCTTTTGCATACCGATTTTGTTTTGACTGAGCGCCTGTGAATAAGCTGGTTCCTGTGACTTAGCTTTCGTTGAGCACGGTATAAATCTTGAGATTACGATTACTTCACGTTAATAAAGTTATCAATGAGTAATATTTGTGTTCCAGTGTTGTGATTCCAGATAAACAGGAATACTATCATGCAGTATAGAAGAGTGGGTTTTGGGGATTTTATCCAAAATGGATGATGCAGGGTGTGCAGATTGGGTCTTTGAAGCACCTCTTTGGGAATGTTTTGTTATTTTTAGACCCACAGTTGTCACCGGTCGATATAGCTACTCATGTTTTTGTGAAGCCAAAGAAAGAGGTTCTTTTGCCGGAAGATATCAGTAAAAAGTGGGAAAAGTCAGAGGTACGTTTTGACGACTAGTGCATTATTGCAATAACGATGCTATAGAAGATTCCGGATCGGAGATCAGGTTACACTCCTTCTTCCTCTTATCCCTCTCTATGCTCCAATCCCAAACACCGCCCCCTGTATCTGCCACACTGTCTCTCTGCCTGACTTTTGGATCTTGACCTGGAACTGAACCCTTTTACCTATCGATTTTGTTTTGACTGAGCGCCTATGAATAAGCTGGTCCCTGCGACGTGGCTTTTGTTGGGCGCTGTAGAAATCTCAGGATTACGATTACTTTACTGTTACATTACTTTAGTTACATTACTTTTAGGAATGTATGAGAAAATTGATGGCTTGTCTTTGCATTTTCTCGTGGTGTAGGCGTATCGTGATCTCTTGGGTTTTATTGGCGCTTTGAATGAAGCGGTGAAGAACAGAAAGCTTACAGACAATTGCCACATCTCCAAGGTTCGTTACCATGGTTGCGTAGCTACGTTTGAGTTTTGGAATTATATCCTTAGTATTTTGTTTTTTCAAATGAAATATTCCTCTTAAAATGCTTAGAAGTATTTGTGTTCCAATTCTGGATTTTGGTCTATTCTAGAAATGTTTCCTGTTGCCATTAGATTCATTTCTAATGTACAATATTTGTCTGTTCTAATTGGAACATCATGCCATATGTACCCTTTTTACCTCTTGTACCTTAGTTACCTCATGTACCTTTATTGCCTCATGTACCTTTATTTCTGTCCTGTAGCTTAGCTGTCTCTTGTACCTTAATTATGTCTTGTACTTTAGTTACCTCTTGTACTTTAGTTACCTCTAATACTTTAATTATCTCTTGTACTTTAATTACCTCTAGTACTTTAATTATCTATTGTACTTTAATTATCTCTTTCACCTTAATTACCTCTTGTACTTTAATTATTTTTTATATCTGACTTATTTTTATAGGTTCTAAGGAGTTTTTCTTGGATTCCACTCTTGAATTTTTTATGTTTTCATTTGTTTTCTGAATGCTTTGCAAATTTTTTTTCAATTCATTTATTTGACCATGAAAGTTTGCTCTCGTTAATTACTAAGGTTACAGAGAATCTGTTGAAACTTCTTGAAAAGCTGGACAAATGGGTCGATGAAATTCCTCCGATTGATCAGCCGCAGAGATTTGGAAATAAAGCTTTCAGGGACTGGTTCAGCCGACTGCAACAGGTATCTGGACAAAATTTACCCCGATAGGTATCTGATAGGTATCTGCTGTTAACTAAAAGCCCCTCTTCTGAGGATTATATCCTCATTTTTCTTCCCCTTAACCGTGCTGCGAATCCAATTCCAAACACCACCCACCATGACTCTCTGCATGCCTGACTCTTGGTCTTTGACCTGGAACCGAATCCTTCTTATAGTTGATTTTGTTTTGAGTGAGCGACTTCGAGTAAGCTGGTTACCATGACTTATCTTTCATTGGGCACTGTAGAAATCTCAAGATTACGATTACGATAATTCCCCTTATGATTACGATAACTTCCTCTTATCCCTCTCTCTCCGCTCCAATCCCAAACATCACCCACCGTAGCTGCCACACTGTCTCTCTTGCCTGACTTGCATTTTGACCTAGAACTGAACACCTTTGCCTATCGATTTTGTTTTGACTAAATGCCTGTGAAACAGTCAAAGTCCCTTCAAAATGAGAACAGGCCACAGCTGTAATCTGCTGGAGAAGTTTAGTTCGAAAGACAGCCTTTCCTTGTAGGTTTCGGGGCTAGGCAAGAATTTGACAATAGAAAACAAGAGTCGCTAGTTGATGTTTGATTGGATAAGAGTATGCTGTTTGGAAAACATTGACAAGAGTCCTGAGTAATTCTTGCTTTCAGAATGCTGAGGGGTTGCTGAAAGAAGTCTTCGAGGAGAAATTTCACAAGGCTATTCCAGAAATTTCCGTTTACCTCATCGAAAGTGTAGGAAACTCAACTCGTATTGATTACGGTACAGGTGAGAAATTTTCCCTTGAAATATGGTGTTAGTTGTGGTTAAATGTTCCCTTGAAATATGGTGTTAGTTGCAGTTAATGCACGTCCATTTTTTAGTAATTTTTGAGAATATCATCAAGCGTAAAGTTCCGAATGCTATGGTAACATTTGAGAAAAAGTGGACATGGGAAAATTGAAAACACTCCTCTTGTGCAGATCGTATCCTGATTCCTCTTCTTCCCCTTATCCCTGTCTCCCCTCCCATCCGAAACATCAACTGCTGTAGCTGTCTGTCTGCCTGATTAATCTCAACCTGGAACCGAACCTATCTTGCCTGTCGATTTTCTTTTGACTGAGCGCCTGTGAATAAGCTGGTTACCACAACTTAGTTTTCATTAGGTGCTGTTGAAATCTCGAGATTACGATTACGATGATTAGTTGATGATTGGTGACAACTAGTGTGTATGCGTCAGTATTGTGAGCGCATTTAGTAGTTCCAATGTTTAACGACATCTTACAGTATCAAAGGCCATTGATATTGCCCTCCTCCTTTATCCAGGGGTGGGACTGGCACTATGCGAATACGGCAGTGGTGGAGTTTAGTGCATTTTTACAAGAACGTTTGATTTAATTGTTCTCTTTCGTGTTTAGGCCATGAGATGTCTTTCGTTGCCTTCCTCTGCTGCCTCTTCAAGATCGGAGCATGTCTTCAGGAAGATTGCCCTGCTGCTGGTCTGAAGGTTTTCGCAAGGTGAAGGCCGTTGCTTGAAGCTGTTCTCCTGGTCCTTGATTTATCCTGTTATACTTTGACGAGACTGATTTTGACTTGCTTCTGTTAGCTAGCAAACATCAACTGATCAATGTCAGCCGCATTACGATCAATGTGGAGCTCTGTTTAGATTAGACTCATATTTGGACTTACTTATCCACCATAGCCTAACTTCTGTTTTCCCTGACCCAACAGATTTTGACCAGGCTTCTCCAGCTGAGTACAATGTTTGATGATAGTTTCATTTTAAGTAACGATTGATTTATGCATAACGCATTATGATAATGGTGCTATAAGTCATTAGATTAGATCATTGAGTAAACTGGTTCTTGACTTGATTTGTGGCATTTGACATTATTTAGCAGTATTATAACAATATCTTGTTAGACATATTCAGAAAAAACCTATTTGTATCATCTTGCTTTTGTTGACTGACCGCTGTCACTCACCGATGCCTACGATTCCTCACTCAGTTGATGGACATATGGCGTGTCACCAAATGCATTACTTACTTACTTAATTGTCACATGTGTCATATATTGTAACACTGAATATCTCAAGTGGTTTGTAGATTAATTAATTAAAGTACTCATAAATTAACTGCTCATCAACTGCTAGCTTGTGTCATAAAACAGTAGTAGTCTTCCTAGGACTAACGTCGACTTGTCTGTTTCAGTTCGGTTACATGATTTTTATAGCACTATTATCATTATGTATATGGCATCAATTGTAAGTAAGTAAAGGCAGCTTACTTACTTATTTAGCAGTATTACTTACTTATTTAGTAGAAGTTCATTTAGCTCCTCTGAGGAATTTCTCATGGAGCGGTGATACATGAATTCGTGATTACAGTTATGATGTATTGCTCATTTGTTATATGCCTCTGTCGTCGTCACTGGAGCAGGGTTGAAGATTTTGAATTTCATTTAAAGATCAGAAGTGGTGGTTACAATTGATTTTGTTTGCATTCATTTTTTCAGGTACATTGAACTGATGCGCAAAGTTCAGATAACATACAAACTGGAACCGGCCGGAAGTCAAGGAGTTTGGAACCTCGATGATTATCAGTTCATACCGTTTATTTTGGGCAGCTCTCAGCTTCTTGGTGAGCTGAGATGAAGTGCATTTTTATATGTATGTATTTGAGTGCGTCATCTGGTGCTTATGTGTGTAGCTGGACTTATGTTTAGTGCATTTTGAATCGCTCCATAGCCATAGCTCCCTCACCCCTCGAGAATAAACTTCTGCCAGAATTATGACAATTATCTGATCTATCCTATGAACTCACCAGCACTTCACATCTTTCAGTTTCTGTGCTGGTCTTTCACTCAAGACTGAAAACATTTCTTTTCCAAAAATCTTATCCTGTTTCTTCCTCTTACCCTTATCTCTCTTCTTGCTTCAGTTTCAAACATCATCCACCGTAGCCGTCCGACTGTCTGACTGCCCGACTCCTGGATCTTGACGTGGAACTGAACCCTTTTGCCTATCGATTTTGTTTTGACTGAACGCCTGATAATAAGCTGGTTTCCGCAACTTAGATTTTGTTGGATGCTGTAGAAATCTCGAGATTACGATTACGATCAGTGGCTTTGCTTTGTTTGACCTCGTTTTGATATGTTTGAATTTGGTCTTTTCTTAATCTCTAGTCAAACAGGATTCGACATTGATGACACAAATTTCTTATTCTTGAGTCTGCCTGGTTTTTAGATCATCCACGGCTAAAGCCAAAGTCTTTCCTAGATCAGGACTTATGTTCTTCGTTCTCAAAGGACTACATGTTTCTAGGCTGCATTCAGTACATACACAAGGTATTCTATGTTTTTTCTAGCTAACCCAAACCCTCAGCACTGTGTTGTCTAAACGTTTACTTGAGAGTCTAAGGCAGATCAGAAATGCATTGAAAGTTACAACAAAAATCAGATGAGTGAGAATAGGAAATTTTCCAACTGATGTGATGAATGTTTTCTTTTTCATCTTTTTCCTGTTGGCTTTACCTGAATTCTGCTTTTTCAAGGCATCCGTCGATGGTTGCTTCTGAACTTTGAAAGGAGGCATTTTCTAAGCTCATTTGTGTTGCCTATCTGTTGTAGAAGTCTAGTCAATTTAAAGCCTTATAAGTTTTGAGACAGATTTTAAAATCAGTTCTTGTCACACTCTAATCTAAACACCAGACATTGTGTTGACTGTTTTTGAGAATGTGATATATACATAAAATAGCCTCTTCTTTCTGATCCATTGGTCCTTCCTGCTGGAACAGTCTTCTGCCAAAAATTCTTACTGTTCCACCGCAGACAGCGCAGGAATCATTTTCAACCTACATGGGCCATGGAGAGTACGGGTTTGAGCCTCCTTACCCGAGACAGTTACTGCGTAGGGACCTTGAACAAGTTCTTCATTCACAATTTACTCAGTGTAATTGACCCTCTGTTGTAAAGTTGTGTTGAGTGCATCTGTGACAACCTATACTGTAAAGGTCGTGAGGATAAAAGCCCCTATAAATAAATAAAGTTGAACCTGTTTTTTTATAGCTGCATTTCGGCACATTTGAGAAGTTCTTACGAAACTCTGTTTAAGTAACCAGATATGTAAAAGACATGCATGCAATGTTCGAATGATTTGTAACTGATTTATGTTCTGCCAGGTTAAAACTGGTCCATTTGCGGAGCATTCGAATCAACTGTGGAACATCAGTGGTGTACCAGCATGGAGCAAAGTCAATGGAGGTCTCATCAAGATGTACAGAGCTGAGGTCAGTAGCTCGGACACCTTGGGCTCTTAGCTGACACTCTGTTGACTGTCTTTTGAAGAGTTTCTTTTAATTTCCTTGCATTTATGTAGCACCACTATATATTTTATAATGTAATAAGGTAAAGCTGTCATGTCTGCTAGTAGAATGTTTGATAGGCAATCGTTTCCTGCTCTTTGGACCTCAAGCTGATAATGGATGAATCCCAAGGTCCTGGATGCAAAATTGGAGTTGCTGAAACTTCGTACCCAGGCTACCTCTCAGATTTAGGTTAATGGGTAGTTCTTTATGCAGGAAACACTACACTTACACTCTACTCCAGAACAGATACGCTTCAAGGTTCTCCTGCTTGACTGTTCTGCTGTGGTTGGTACTTCGCCGGAATATGTCAGAGAGCTGTGTTCTTGTCTCCAGGCGGCCTGGTTGAAGGATGTTGCACTCTGCTGCCCGTGGAGATTTTCAGCTTCCACATGACCGCACGTTGCTGCGAGCTTGTCGGGCCTTCTCGTGCTTTGGACTCTCCTACTGGAACAGCTTCCCTTTAAACATTCGTTCTTTACCTTTTAGTTTAACTCAACACTCATTTTCTGTTCACCTTGAGACGCACTTGGTTAGATCAGTTGGACAGCCGTGTGACTAGCGCTTTTGGGAGGTACTCAATATATAAATATCTATATAAATGTCTATTACATTCTTCTGCGTTTGCTGCTGCTTTTTTAGGTGCTGGCCAAGTTTCCCATAATTCAGCACTTCCTGTTTGGTTCGTTGTTGAGAATTAATCCAGCTGTTGACTGAAACGAGATGAAATGAAGTGACTGCAATGCAAGAAAAGATCTACCTGTGTTGCGACCGCAAAATGGGATTTGGTCTCAGTCATCTGTGACCGTTGCAAACGCTTCTGGCTTTGAAAGTCTGGCCGCTCTGTTATAGGCTGAGTGTTAAGATCAGTCTGAAAATTGCAAAAGTTATGGTCATCCACTTATTTTTTTACTGTTGTTTGTGGATAATTGTCATAAAATAATCGGTTACTACCTTTCCCGACCTTATTTAACACTTTTGTAAGAACATTTGAGAAAGTTAGGAGTAATGTTTGACAAACTGAACAGTATTGTTTAGGACTTTTGAAATAAAGGTCCGTCTTTCTCAAGTTGTGAAGATCTTCAGGCAAATGAAGTTAGGCCTATTTCAATATACTTAAAGTTTTGTTGTGCTTTTTATGATCGGTGTGCTAAAAAATTCAACAGCACCTTGTACTGAAAGAACTTAAGAGGTTGTAAAGAAAATGGCTGTAGTAACTTGAGTGGTATATCTTCTTGGTATAACCTTTCTCGTAGTGACAGTAAGACAGGAGTATCTAAAGTCTTATGAACAAAGCTAAAAAGTCTACTTGAGCATAGGGTCAATCCATGGGGCACGGTAGCTGATTGCATGGAGCACAGGACCTCGGCCCATAATGTGGAGAGTACAGGTTCGAGCCTTCTCTGAGATGGTTACTGTGTAGGAACCTTGAGCAAGGCTTTCACTCAATTGCTCAGCACCATCGATTGATACTTTGTCGTTAGATAGTGGCGCCTCATAAATGCGGAATTTAATAATCCAATGGAACAGGCAGATATGTCCCACCTGATTGTTAGGTTGATGGATCTTTAAACTTTTTGCGTACTTCAGTACTCTTACTGGCTGCTTGATTTTGTTGAAACAACTCTGACAGACACGGTAAACTTAAGACAGATCAAGCCGGGTGTTTACTTGGACAGGTGAAGACGCCAACTGGTGCCATTCACCCCTCCATCCTCCACTCCCAAACATCACCCACCGTAGCTACCACGCTGTTTCTCTGCCTGACCTTTGGATCTTGACCCGGAACCGAACACTTGCCTATCGATTTTGTTTTGATTGAGCGCCTGTGAATAAGCTGGTCGACGTGGGGTTCGTTGGGCGCTGTAGAAATCTCGGGATTACGATTACGTGGTAATATGTTCGCTAGCGACTGTCAAAATAAGTTGCAGATATGGCAGAAAATAGCATCTGATTTATTCTGCGAGTTTCGTATCTGTATGCTGTATGTCCAATCTACCCATAAATAATTCGTTTCCTGTCGCATCTTTTATTTGACACTGTGAAAATTCGACGATTTAAATTACGTTAACACAATGATAAACTGCACGGAGTCAGATAAGTTCGTAAAGACATCCCCGCCATTAAACTGGACCGAAACGAAACCGAGGGGTGACCGAAACCGAGGCTAACAAAGTGCACCTCTGTACTACGCTTGAAAGCATCATCAGATTTCTGTTGTGTGGTATTCGTAATCTTAAATAAGCTCGTTACGTCTACAGCAACCAACGAAAGCCAAGCCGCGGGAACCAGTTTGTTCACAGGCGCTCAGTCAAAACAAATTCGGCAGGTAGACAGTCACGGCTACGGCGGATCACCTGAAAGAACCAGGTAAAATTTGAAGGAGTGTTTTGTACTGTCACTGCATTTGTAGGCCTCCTGTATTGTAGCCATCGACTGCTTCGCCCTCTAACGCCTACCGTAATACCTGGATTTCTTTAACGCAAAAATATAAATCGCGGAAAACAGCTTGTTGACGGCGCTCACGATAGTCATAAACAAAATCGGTGAGGCCGATTCGGTTCAAAGTCCCTATCCAAAGGTAAAGGAGGTAGAGACAGAGACGGCTACGGTGAAAAGCGTCTAGCATTGGAGCCGCGAGAAAGAAGAGGAGGACTCCGGATAGGATTGTTTTGAAGTAGACCTACTAGTCTTAGTTTCGAATTTAAAAAATGATATCGACGGGATGCTGATTGCAAATACTGACGATTAAAGGCTGCAGCGTTATAGCCATCAGCCAGCTTAAGATGTCTTGGATATTATACTGATTACTGGTATACAGTATACTAGCATACTAGTATACCAGCAGGTCTATCACTCAAGACTGAAAACACTTCTTTTCCAGAAATCTTATCCTGATTCTTCCTCTTCCCCTCATCTCTCTTCTCGCTTCAATTTCAAACAGCATCCACCGTAGCCGTCCGACTGTCTGAGTCCTGGATCTTGACCCTTCTGCCTATCGATTTTGTTTTGACTGAGCGCCTGTGAATAAGCTGGTTCCCGCGACTTAGATTTTGTTGAGCGCTGTAGAAATCTCGAGATTACGATTACGACTACACAGGTTACTACAAGGATATTTCCATATCAATTGTGAAATGGGTTTTTGAAACTCTAGTACAAGGCGTTGCAAACGATGAGGTGTCTAATGCAAAACTGAGTTGTTGAATGACACGAGTTGTTAGTACGAAGTTTTTCGTCATTGAAGATCTGTTGTGTTTCTGCTAAGCCGAAAGGTCTTTCATGTAAAGGCGCTAAAGAAATGTAAGAAATTTGCTCGCACTAAAACACGACTTTTTTCTCTGCTATACGCTGGACCAACCATATGGAATTCCCTACCATCTGTGGTTAAACATGTACCCACTGCGCAACAATTTAAAAAATGCACAGCATCATCTGATTAATACGCAATTTTGACACAAACAGGCATTGCACCAGAGGTTATGTTTTTTTGTTTTATTTTTGTTTTTATTTCGTCTTTTTCGGGTTCTTAGCTTGTGCACTAAAAACGATTTGTTGTGCAATATAATTAAGTTTAATGTTAACTGTTCACTACTTTGGGTGTTTTAATGGGTGTTTTTATTGTAAAAAATTCTTTTTCATGTACACTAAACTCAATTGGCAAAAAACTGATACAACGTGTAACATGTTAAATATACTGCCTTGAAATTTGTCTAAGAAATTAGGTGACCCCGTTAGCGGGACTTATTGTCATTTTGGTCTCACCTCTGGATGCCTATTAATGATTTTCTCTCTCTTTGAGTGACTGTGATATCAACTGTTTTTCTTTCGTGGTGTTAAATAAACGGTTCTTCTTCTTCAGAAATCTCGAGATTTCTACAGCGCTCAGCGACTTAGCTTTCGTTGAGCGCTGTAGAAATCTCGAGATTACGATTACGATTCAGCGATTACGAAAACGACTAGATTAGAAACGCGCCCTATGCTAGGCTATTTATAGCGCTTTCAAAACCGGATGATGAGTACATTCGGTAGAGAAACGACTAACTACTTTTGTTTTGATATAAAATCTGTTTTGTTTTCAGTTTTATAGTTAGTGGTTAATCTTAGGCATTTTGAAATGATACGTTTTCAGATAGTTATTTTCTGCTGCTTATATACAACAGGTTGGCCTATGATTGTTTTTCTCCAATCAATAGCGGTGGCGACTTTTGTAGCACCAGTAGTTTTATCCAATCGTAATATTCTGTCAGCGGCACGTCGAAATGAAATTTTTATGCAGTTTGGTGTCTCGATGGTACGGGTCCGGATTTGGGGACTGCTTCAGAATCTCACAAAATTTTGCCTGATGGTAGATTTGAAAATCACTAGTCGAACGCGCCGCCTATCCCAGTCTTCCGGAAATGATCCGGGAATTTTCTATGAATTTTCAAAGTTTCAAAGTTACACATTAAAATCTGTCCAGTTGCCATGTATGCTTACACAGATTCCGGAAGTCGTCATACGACGAGGATGGGCAAAGCTAGAGGTCCCAACTTTTGTAGCGCAATTATTGACAGTTGCTCAGCACCATTTATTAAATACTTTGTTCTTATGGTGCTCAATAAAGACAGAATTAATAATTCTGTGACAACTGTAAAAAGAGTTGTCAATTTGAACTGGTAGTTGGTAGGTCAAAATTAACTTTATATAGTGTTTAAGTACCTTTCTCAATTCTACGCAAAAAAACAACTTCATATTTGAAGTTCGTATGTGTTGAGGTTTAAAAAACTAAAAACCTAAACTTTATAAACCTATATCTTGCACCTCTGATTTATCAGAATTTATATTGTACAGTTAGCATTTTATATTGATGATAGTAAATTTGCAAATGGCTCAGTTTAATTCAGTTCAGTTCAGTTTGTTGCAAATGTTTTTCTGTTGTGTAGTTTCTAGCTTACTTGATGGCCGTCTGAAGCATTTCGAGACATTGAACCATGATTCACTGCGGCATCACATAACAAAACGCGACATCTATTCTCAGTTCCCAAGCGAAAGAAAAGTGGATTACGATGCTCTCGGCAGGTTAGGAAAAGTTTTAGCAATGATAATAACAATAATAAGACAGTTCATATAGCGCTGTAGCAGGCCGAGGCCCAAAAAAGGGCGCTGTACATGATTTCGAAAATCAACGACAGTCATATGATATTTTAAAAAGGTGGGTCTTGAGTCATGACTTGAATGTGTCGAAGGATGGGGCATTCTTCACATGGTAAGGAAGACTGTTTTCTGACCCGTCATACAAACTCATCGATGCTCCACCACTTGAAATTTCTGCATCAGCCTTTCACTGAAAGCTGAAAACATTCCTCTTTCACAGATCCTATCCTGACACCCCTTCTTCCTCTTATCTCTCTCTCCTCTCCAACCCCAAACACCATCCCCATATCTGCCACGCTGTCTCTCCATCTGACTTTTGGATCTTGACCTGGAACCGAACCCTTTTGCCTATCGATTTTGTTTTGACTGAGCGCCCGTGAATAAGCTGGTTCCCACCACATGGCTTTCGTTAGTTGCTGTAGAAATTTCGGGATTACGATTACGACTGTTCCATGCATCGAGTCTGGCGACAGAGAAGGCAGTACCAGTTTCTATGAGATTAAATATTTCATGATTTATCTTAGTGGAGTGGGTTAAAGTTAGGGTTGTTAATATCGTTTTTTTTGGCAAACCAATTATCGGTTGTAGAAATCCGATTTTAAACCGATTATCGGTTTTTATTGGCCTTCATAGCAACTAGCAAATTTGATATATTATTAAATAAATATAATGCAAGTTACATTATGTATTACATACCGTAAGTTACGTACGTACATTGCAACACAGTGTCAGTCAACACCGAAATGTTTATTTTCTACTTAAAGATTTAAATTTTAAATGAACATAATTTATACTGTACGGGCAATCTTGTAGTATCGTGGTCCAATGTTTTCATTAGCATGTGGGCGTGGCTTCAGCCCTGGCTACAGCCTTAGCTGCAGCAACTACAGCCGTCTGTAAGAGGCTCATCCAGCAGGATACAACAGTGAATATGACCACATACCTGTGCAGTAATAGTAATAGCCAAGATAGCATGGATGCAAGCTAGGCATATCTCTGATGAGCGGCATTGCCTGGGCTGCAGCGGCCAGTAGAGCGAACAAAGTTTTGGATGAGGACCGTTGTGCAGTGCATCCTACTGGATAAACTCGGACGCCCGCTGAGCCCTAGGGCTGCAGCCCCAATGGCGCGCCTGAAGCCACGCCTACATGCTAATGGTAACATTGGACCACGATATGATTGCCGCACGGAGCGCTCACAAATTTTGAACAAACGCACCTTCTTATCTGCCAGGCATATTGGATCAAAACAATCGTAAACACTAACAAATCCATGAATTATTTCTTTCTGGCATTTCTTATAATTTTCACTACGAAAATGACAAAAAAATTAATTCGGTTATCGTTTTGTAAATAAGAAAACCGATAATCATTTTTGAACCGATTATCGGATTTCCGATTATCGTTTAACATCCTTAGTTAAAGTGAAGTGTCCTTTTCATAGTTCCCAGTAACTGTTCATGAATACTGACCAGTGCTGTACCCATTGGTGTAACTTCAGACTTTGATCCCAACACAAATTATTCATTGTGATTGTAATTAGCAATTTCTATAGTGCTGGTGGCTAATGTGATGGCAAGGACTTAACCTCTAATGCCTGAGTGGACAGTCTGACTAATTCACCTGAAAATTTTATGTGGTTTCTTGTTATTTTTGGCAACAGACATTTCCGTCTGGTCCTACACCGATCCAGTTCGCTTCTTGCGCCCGATTTCCGAGTCGTTGCGATCAATGGGGATAAAGAAAGAGTTGTCAACATTAAGCCTGGCATTTACCATGGTTATCTGGAAGGTTAGTGTTCAGCCACATTTTGGAACCAGCTGCATATCGCAGACACACAGACTCATAGAGAAAAAGCCAGGTAAACAGACAAGCAGACAAGCAGAAGGACAGGAAGATAGGCAATCAAACTTACAGGCAGGCAGATAGACAGAGAAACGGAGAGGCAGATAGACTGTCCAGCTGACAAGCAGGCAGATAAACAGACAGACTTACAGGCAGATAGACAGACAGATAAATAGAGAGGCAGATAGACTGTCCGGCTGACAAGCAGGCAGATGGACAGATGTGCAGGCAGATAAACAGACAGACTTACAGGCAGATAGACAGACAGATAAATAGAGAGGCAGATAGACTGTCCGGCTGACAAGCAGGCAGATGGACAGATGTGCAGGCAGATAAACAGACAGACAGACAGGCGGGCAGAAAGATAAACTTGTAAAGTGGCAGACAGACACACAATTAGGGTAGATGGCTGGATTGCTTTATTATTGTACTGATCTGTGTCATAACGCAAACACATGAAGTGGTTGTCCACGTGGGTTTTGGTGTAGGATGACTTTTGGGCAAATGGCAATTAGTCAGAAGTTGGCTGTAATGATGCTCCAGTCATGAAACGACTGTGTTGAAACTGCTAGGTGTGGTTGATTAATTGACTGACTGACTGACTGACTGACTGACTGATTGCCTGACTGACTGACTGACTGACTGATTGACTGACTGACTGACTGACTGACTGACTGACTGATTGCCTGACTGACTGACTGATTGACTGACTGACTGACTGACTGACTGATTGATTTGTTTCAAGGTGAACCTGATGGATCAAGCGTGACTGCCTATTGGGAGGATGATCAGACTCTTTCAGCCTCCATCAGAACCAAATCTGAAGTCTTCATCGTTGAGGTTTGTTTCTGCCCCATGTTAAACATCTTCTCAAGTGACTAGTGTTCTGGACTTGAAACCTAGCCATTCCTTGTTCTCCGTTCTGAACAAGCCATCATCTTTCAACTCTAGGTGAGAATCTGTTGGTAGGGGTTTGTTCTTATGTGTGCGAGCCTGCCACTGGTGTCTCTTCTAGTTATCTGAGCAATGATTACTAACGGATGAATGTTCCATTCTTAATGACATTTAACGTCAGAAAGCACCTCTGATTGTTTTCTCTTGGAGAGGTACTATACAAATTTCTGATTACAATTATCGTTTCAGAATTGCAATTCTACCATAGCATCATCGTAAATTGATTCTCTGTCTGCAATACTGATTGCTAAACAAATGTTCTGACACAAGCCAATAAAGAAAGCAAATCTTTGGATTAGATTAGATTAGATTAAACAAATGTTTAGATACAAGCCGATAAAGCAAATCTTTGGATTAGATTAGATTAAACAAATGTTCAGAAACAAGCAAATAAATAAATCAAGTGACCCACCACAGCAGTTTCATAATACATGGAAAATGAGGTATTGAATCTGGTTGGGTTGTTTTTCCAGCCGTCCTGGAGACATCTTCCCGATGCCACTAATACAACGATGATCACCTACAAGGCATCAGATGTTGACATGGAGAAGGACCTTGGGTTAGAAGCAGTTAATTTATTCTTGACCTAGTTTTCTTGGATTAAGTAAGAATGGTTGTCAGGTATTACTAAAAATTTAAATAACGATAACTTCGATTTTATTAGTTTACTTTTCTCAGAATAAATAAGAATACTTATGGCTATTTAAATTTAGATAGTATTTGGTGCTATCTGCCAGTTTCAGGTAAGTTTTTCTGTGATGCTGAGAAATTTCCGAGATTTACAAATGTGAGTCTAAGTGTGCTTAACTGGTACCCTGTTGTGTAAATTTGTAGCTGGTTGGACCATTAGCTGGTGCTTCGTCCAATCATACAGAGCTTTTTATTTTAGCCTCTACCATACCAGGTTGCAGATCTCTTTTCTCTGCAGGGCAGGGGACTGATTGTACCCCGTCCCATCATACCTCCCCAATGCAACACTTTAGCATCTTTTTATTTAGATGTTATTGGGCTAAGTGATGCCCTACTTGTTTGGGCCTTCTTGTTTAGCATCAACCTTTAGGCCTAAACTAAAATTGAAATCATAGTAGCATTTCATAGTTTTAAATAGTCCACCGTTATTGGTGAGATCGGGGCACTTTGATCATACTGGCCTGTTTAGCTACATTGGTTAAAGCGTATGTCAAGCCATCTCAGTGCTAGCTTCTCCATGGTCGGCCCTTCTTTCTAAAACATGGTCGTGTAACCCTCGACTGAGATCCCGGTCCTTTTTCTGTCTCTCTGTTTCGCTGACTGTTGAAGGCCGTTGTAGTTTTGGACTATGACGTCATGGGGTGTGGACTCTGTGGAGGAGGAGATTTAAAAGGGGTGGAGAAGAGAGACATTGTATAATAATGGCGGGCAACGGACAAGGGAGTTTGTTTAGTGAATAAAACGTTTCATAAGGTTGAATCTAGGTGTTGTCAGTAGTCCGAAGAGGCGCTATAACCGTTGTACTTGATCGTTGTCTTGCGTTGTCAGTTGGGAGCACCTCTGAGTTGGGGAGCCACTTCTGATGAGTCTATTCTTGAAGTGGCACTTTATAAATGTCAGATTACAATTACAATTCCGGAAGAGGTGCTGTATAAATATGTAATTACATTTATGATTGGTGCCTTAAAATGTACCTTTTGTTTTTTCTTCTGGTAGGAAGAACTTCTGTGGGTACATTCGAGTGAATACATCGGGAGATGAGGAAAGTGATCAGCACGAAGAAAGTGAAACAGATGATGAGCAGATTAATGGACAGTCAGGTTGTCTAGTTATTTCAGGCTTCGAGAAGTGAATAGTCTGCTTATTTGTGTCACTCACTCACTCATGCACTCACATTCTCACTTCACTCACTCACTCATGCACTCACTTCATTCACTCACTTCACTCACTCATGCACTCACTCACTTCACTCACTCATGCACTCACTTCATTCACTCACTTATGCACTCACTTCACTCACTCATGCACTCACTTCATTCACTGACTTCACTCACGCACCTTTGAGGCTGTTGTTAATTGTGCACCTTTTAAATATCTGTTTGATAATAATAATTCAATTGCTCACTTTAAATAATATTTTTTTTATAGAATTTTACAAGGCACTGTAGAAATGTTCGATTGCCTTTTCATGCATACCTACATACACACAAACATACATGCATACATACATATATGTACAAACAGTACACACATGCGTGCATGTGTCGATGTGTACATACATGCAAATATACTTAAATACATGCATACATACATATGCATACATACATCCATGCATGCATGTATAGATACATATGTACATACATGAATATATATATATAAATATACATACACACGTGAACCTAAAATCCAAACGTTTTGACCATTGGAACATCTGCTCCCTCATGTTTAAGTTATTTCAATGTTCTGGAGTTTTGTAGTTGCGATGAATTTCTGGCTTTGCATTTCACTTATCCGGTTGTACTTTCATGTTGTGATTTTGTGTGTGGTGCGTTTCATTGTTCTGCAGATGGGAGAGTGAAACGTCAAGCGAGTTCGTGCGTCAAAGAAGATAAGACGACTTGTTCGCTGTTGCTTGTGGCCGATTATCGCTTCTACCAGAGTATGAGTCTCCAGAGTCTCCCAAAGACAACTGGATACTTGGTTAGCTGTTGAAACCGCTCTTAGTTCTTCCAAGAGACTTTATTTATTTTATTTATTTAAAGCACTTGTTACACGTGCAATGTCAGTACACCTGAATCCGAGGTGCGGATGTATGTTCGCTAGGGACCAAGATGGAATCGTGCAAAAGCCAGGGTGAAGTAGTTAGTCTTATGAAGTGATTTAAAAGATGATAGCGAGTTTCCAAGTTGGGTCTTTTGTGGTAGACGATTCCAAATGCGAGGAGTACGACAGTTAATGGCACGTGATGTTCCGACTGATCTTAAGCCCTTAATGGTGTAGCACCCACTCAAACAGATTGCGGTGGTGAAGGATCTAAGCTGATCAATTCATTGAAAACTGATCAGGGTCAATGCCATACAGTCGCTATAGAAAAATGTTTACATTTTCGTTTAGAACAAAAAGTTAATAAGTAAGCAACCAGTGCTCAGGTAACTAGATGGCGAAGTCTTATCGATATTATATATCTTTCTATTTGTTTATATTGATATTTTCTCCTCAGATTCATCAGATCGACAGGATCAATGCTATTTATCGGGTTCAGGAGTTTGGTTCCTGCGGACATGGTCTCGGCTTTGAGATTAGAGAGGTACCATTGTTTTTGTTGTGTTACCACTTATTATCCATTTTCTTGTGGTAATAATAAGTAATGGTGATAGAATGTAAATGTAACAACTTAGCATAATGAGAAATTTATATAGCAACCCTTTTCAGTTGATAATTAATTTATTTATTACTAATTAATTAGTAAGGTAGGGTAAGGTAAGTCATTTTTACTCGGCCTGTATCAGCAGTAGTCATCAGAGATGTAGTTCTGGATTTGAGAGATCTTATTTTTGCTGATGTCCAAACACAGTAGAACTACAATTACCCTCAAAACTCGGTTATCTTGCTTATTTTGATGCTGCAAATGGTTAAGAGGTAGGTACTCGAGTTAACTTCTGATTAATAATAATAATTTATATAGCGCAGTAACACAGTTGAGGTCGAACAAGGACGCTGTACATTTACCAATGCATTCAGCTGTTGAAGGATAGGCTGAAAATGAATGTTTTAGCTGTGAGTTAAATATTTCCAGTGAAGGGGACGACTTGACTTACTCAAGAAGACTGTTCCATGCCACAGTTCGGCAACTGCGAAGGAGCGTTCTCCGAATTTTGTTAAAGTTCTGCGGATGTGTAGTTGGTTACTTTACTTGCAGACGAGTAATTGTCACTAGTGTTACAAATGGCCAGAGCCGTAATACAGACCCCAATATTAAATTTTATTAAAATTTATATGGCACAGTTGTCTTTTTGTTGTAGATACGAATTCATGAGACTCCAACTCCTGTATCTGGAAATACGTTGCACTACAACATGGAGAAGAACAACTGGGATACCACTCAACTCCTCGAGGTACAACGCTTCCTCTTCTCACGTTGTTGTGTTTATGGCTCATTTTTGGTGACGAGCATACTAGAAGAATTTTCCACTTCCTGTAGAGGGACTTAGTGAAGGTCATCGTAGAACTGGTATCAACAATACAATACTTTTGTGTGGTGCCAAGAAGATTCTTTTATGACCCTCACAGAAGCTGTTTGTTTGACACGATAGACAATAAAACTGCCATTTGGCAACAGGCTTGCCACTCAAATTGTTGTTAGAGTTATGAAAGAATGAGGTTTATCTGTATGGGAATGAATCTTGAATGAACGTGGCACCATTTGGGCGTGTTGGTAGCGGGATTTCTACATCTTCGATCGTTTGTTTACTTTTGTCATTAAACCGTAAGCACGTTAAGCCGTAGCACCCTTTGTTCTGCCACCCATGATCTCTTGTTTGTCTCTGACATGCGAACTGCTGCTGCCCAGTCCAGAAGCTTTGCATATGTCGGTCCCACCTACTGGAACCATCTCTCTCACAAGCTGCGACTTGAGCTCCTCTCTCTTCCCCTCTCAGGGTTTCGCAGATGCCTGAAGACTGTACTGTTTAACGGGGATTTTACTTGTTCTGGTGGGGTGTGCCTCTGTTGAGTTTATTCTCTAAGAGGCGCTTTATAAGTCTTTAATTACAAATACTTAGGATTGTGTGTGATTTAACGCCTTGTTTCTTGCACTTCTGTTCACTCCAGGTCTTTAGTACAGATTCGCATTTTGAGCGCTTCTGTCTTGCCCACCTTTTTACGCACACAGCGTTCGAGAACGGAGTCTTGGGTCTGGCCTACATCGGTTCTCCGAGGTCCTACTCTGTTGGGGGAATCTGCTCCCCTCGTAAGCCGTCTATGGTGGTTGTTTGTAGATGGTTAATGCATGGCTTATGGCTTGGCTTTTAGCTTTGTCTCAGCTTTTGTGACTTGCTTGGCATTAGCCGTTTACTTTCCGATAGTTATTTACCGGATGGCTTATGTCATCTTCGTGGCTGTTAGTTTTTTCTTGCTCTTTGCATCTCACTGATGATATTTTTGTGGCTTTTAGTTCTTTTTTGCATGAGTAACTAGTCATTTAAACATTTAAACAGTTAATGCATGACTTACTGCTTTTGGCTTTTACTATGTTCCATGGCTTATTTATCATATTAGCCATTAATCATTTGTCCAAACAGAGTTACTGGATTTTTTTTCTGTTTTTCTGCATATAATTTGTTCGGTTTTTGAAGCTTTACTTGAGAAATCAAATTCTTAGTAGCAGTTTCAGTGCTAGATCTAACTGGGCTTTCGTGATGAGCTTAACGTGAAGACAGTCATTTTTTAAAACTTTAAGTTACAGTTGAATTAGTTAGTATCTGTTACCATAATACACAAGGCTTCAGTCGGTAGTTGCTTCTAAACAGAACTGCGTTGTGAATTGCTATCCGTTAGACAGAACCAGTTAAGATCCAGGTGGCCACTGCAACCTAAAGGCATGCTGCTGGGATAGGCGATCTGAAAATGATTAGATTTTAGTCCAAATAAATATTGCTTTGTGTACACAAGGCAGTATATTTATTTGGACGAAGAAGTCTCAAGACAGGGTTTATGTATGTGTGCTGTGGTTGTTTTAGGCTTTCAGTTACAACCCTTACTCTCGTAAGTTCTGTCTTGCCCACCTGTTCACTGCGTACCCTTTTTCTGCTGGCACCCTTGGACTGTCCTATGTTGCATCTCCGAGCAAGTCTAACAATCCTGGTGGCGTGTGCTCATCAAGTAAGCGAGTTTTCTAATGTTAAGGCCACCAAATGTTAAGGTTATTATATGTTGAAGGTTGCTGGTAACGGTAGCTCTTTTAAGTCATTGGAAATTGGATAAGGTTATTAAGATTAAGGTTATTATGTGTTAGAGGTTGCTGCTAATGTTAGTTCTCTTAAGTCATCGGAAGTTAGTTAAGTTGTTCTTTTTTGAGGTTATTTTGATTCTTTGTGTTTCTGGTGTTCTGTGCATTGTTTCTTGTTTTGCTTCATTAGAATTTATTAGAACAGATATTAATTATTGGTGGCTGGTTGACTGGCTTACTTACTTACTGACTGGCTTGTTGCCTGCTTGATCATTGGCTGGCTGGCTGGCTGTTTGACTAGCCTACTGGCTGGTAGTAGTTTTGTTTGTAGTAGTTTTAAGGTTTTTAAGTGATACATGCACACTTCAGTTTTTCTAGTTTTGCTGCATGTTTGACTAACAGATTTGGAAAGTTTCAGTGCAGAACAAAACGGTAGATGTGGTTAGTCATTATACCGAGTAATGACCAATTGCCCTGACTGTTACATGCTAGATATGTGAGTTATGCTGTGTATGCTGATATGCATGTATCTGGGCTCATATATCTATTACCCAGACTGCATGTGCAAGTGGGACGCAGTGGTGTAGTGGTGTGGTCTGTGCCTTGTAACTGGAGGGTTGCGAGTTCGAATCTGCCTCAAGTCACTGCGTAGCGACCTTGGACAAGTTGCTCACCCCCAGTTGTCTGTGAGGAAGGCAACGGGAAACCACCTCACTCGTCTCATCCCCGGGTGGCATAAAGGTAATGGACCTGCCATCATCATCATCGTCGTCGTCATGTGCAAGTCTAGTGTATCTGAATCATAGGTGTGATGAACAAGTGCATGAACAGGCCCAGGGTTGTTACATGGAGTCCACTGAGTAAGCTCGGACCCACAATCACTGGATTACAGACCCCGCCTGCTGCCAAACAGAATACCGTGTTGTCATGGCACTGGAAGTTCCAAAATTTATTATAATCTAATCTAAAGACTTCTACAGTGCCATTATCATAATGCCCAAGGCATCAGTTGATGGTCACTTCAAGTCAGTTCGCAACCCAAAACCATTATCTGTTGGAGAAGCTGGGTCAAATTCCAATAGGTCAGAGAAACTAGATGTCAGAGTACAGTGGGTAAGCAAGTTGAAACAGATGAGTCTAATTAGGTTAGGCCAGATGTTTTGTTTTTCATTGATTTAGGCAGAGTCTTGATTTGTGGAATTTTAGCTTATACTAAATCTGGAACGAAGATGTTCCTGAACACCGGTTGGAGTAGTTCGCTCAACAGATACAATCGTAAACTTCTCACTCAGGAGGCTCTGCTAGTCACCGCACATGGTCAGTTATTAAGCTATGTATCTTGTACCCTGTTTCTTGTACCAACGCATGTATAGAAGCATCTGTGTATGCTTATATGTGTGTGTGTGTGTGTGAGCACTGGTGTGTTTGTATATATGTACCTGATCTAATCTAATCTAATGACTTCTACAGCACAGTTATCATAATGCTGAAGGCATCAATCGATTGTCGCTTCAAGTTAAAATCGCAGTCAGAATTCGTATCTTAATACTACTTCATCCTGGCTTTTGCATGATTCCATCTTGGACCTTAGCGAACAT
The DNA here is from genome assembly GCA_964023275.1 of Norana najaformis. NCBI lineage: Eukaryota > Metazoa > Annelida > Clitellata > Crassiclitellata > Hormogastridae > Norana > Norana najaformis. The sequence goes on along the minus strand of OZ029913.1, from coordinate 2,758,629 downwards.
ACATCCGCACCTCAGATTCAGGTGTGCTGACATTGCACACATTACAAGTGCTTTAAATAAAATAAATAAATAAATATACCGTTGGAGAAGCTGGGTTGAATTCCTATGGGTCAGAGAGCCCTAACATACCCTACCTTTATGACATTTCATAAAGATGCTGAAACATGGTTTTCAGGCAGAAAAGTCGTGAGTTTAGATTGCTTGAAAATGTTTCTTGAGCTGTTTATGTTGAAACAGTATGTATATTAAGTAGAAGATTGTTTCAGAAGGATGGTTGAATGCATGCGACAGCACTGTGTATCAGCATCGCCATACGGGACCAACAATACCTGTGGGTTGCAGAACATAACAGCTTTTTTAGAATTTCTGAAAACCTCTGCTCTCTAGCTGAACTAAAATGTAAGTCGAGCAGAAAAGTGGAAATGTAAGTCGAGCAGAAAAGTGGAAATGTAAGTCAGGCAGAACAGTTGAGTATGTAGGTCAAGCAAAGCAGTGTGCCTGGGCAGCGGAATATTGTTCCGAAAAGGTTGGTCCAATGCAGGAGAAAGCACAATAGGCCTGAGTTGATGCCCAGAAGTGCAGCATCTGAATACTTCCACGGGCAGCAGGGCGTAACAGTTGCTGATCCAGCTGGCTTTCCCACTTGTGCTTCAAGTGCCAACAAACGACGAGGCCCGTCACAGCAAGGGGCTGTTTCTTTACAGTGGTTCTACAGTACAGTTCTTGAATTACATTACTTTTGTGTGTGGTATATGATAATTCTAGTTTGGTATTTGGTATCTGATTGTATTTTTCTTCTTTTTCATGGTTTTGGGAAAATTGAACGTACATGTCGACTTGTCTGAATAATGCAGAATTTGGTAAGCTAAAAATTTATTATTTGGCAGTTTTTTATACATCGTCATCTTAATCATTATCCCAAGATTTCTACAGCGCCCAACGAAAGCCACAGCATGGAGACCAGCTTCGTAATCGTAATCTCGAGATTTTTACAGTGCCCGACGAAAGCCTCGTCATGGGGACCAGCTTATTCACAGGCGCTCAGCCAAAATAAATCGATAGGCAAAAGTGTTCAGGTCAAGGTCAAGGTCCAGGAGTCAGGCAGAGAGACAGTGTAATTGTTCTGTGCAGTTGAAATTGAGATGTTCCAAATGCACTGTCTTCTCTCCTGATTAATTTTACATGGCGCCGTGGTGTGTAACAACTTAGGGTAGAAAAATATTAATTAATATATTTCAGTGCATCTTTTTTAATTGCCCTGTAATTTCTTATAGGAATATTTTAGTCTGTGTCTCAGGCTGAGACACAGACTGTTGGAAAGACAGAAATTAGGATCCTTGAGGTGTTTCAAATGTGGATATGGAGGAAATTGGTTAAAAATCAGCTGGGGAGATCATAAAACATGGGGATGTGCTGCACTTGGTGCAAGAAGAGAGAACTCTGGTGAATATAATACAGAGAAAACAAATGAGTTGGAATGGTAACTTATTTCGTGGGAATTCTCTCCTGAAGACAGAGCTTGAAGGAGAATTTTAGGAAAGAAAGCCATGGGCAGACCAAGACTATACTGTTTAACTGTCTGATGGATAAAGGAAGTAGACAGGGCTACAGAGATGTTAACGAAACGGCATCGAACAGAGAAGAATGGCATTGTTGAATTCCTGGGGCAGAACTCTGAGGGCAAAACGCTGAAGAAGAAGAAATGTTTAATTGTGTATTTCTTTATTTTTTTTATGTCAGTTCCGGATATTAATACTAATAATGGCACAAGATTTGTAACTGTTACCGTTTGAGTTCAGCTGGTATTCGAATGTTGCCGCAGTGTTGTTGACAAAGGATGTGAAGTGACAGAGAGAGAATATGAATACTAGATCTTTGTGTTCTTTGGGCCAGGGACATTACATGAATCTTTCGCCAACACTTGAAAACCGTTCTCTTTCTAATCTAAAGACTTCTATAGCGCCGTTATCATAAAGCTCAAGGCATCAATCGATGGTCGCTTCTAGTCAAAATTGCAGTAAAAAATCATATACCATTGGAGAAGCCGGGTCGAATTCTGATGGGTCAGAGAAACCAGAAGCCAGGCTACGATGGGTAAGCGAGTTGAAAGAGATGCGTCTTTAGCTTAGACCTGAATGACTTCACAGAACTGACCGAACACATAGGCTGACTTGGGAGTGCCTCGATATAATATCTTTGCGGCACGATGTGTACCTGCTGTGTGAACAACTGAAAGAATGAATGAAGAAATGAATGATTGAAACCATAAGTACATGTAATGGGTTGTTTGTATTTGGTAGGACATAACTGGGGAAGTGAGCACGACCCAGATACTCAGGAGTGTTCTCCGCCGGCCTCCATCGGAGGAAAATACATCATGTTCACCTATTCCGTCTCGGGAATTGATGCCAACAACAAGGTCAGTGGCACAGTCAAGCCAAATTCACATAAACACACATAAGCTTTGATGCACTTAAAAAAGTAAAGTATCCCATGTTCCACAAGTGAGATGTAATGGAGGCACTCATTTCCTTTTCTTTAGGCCCTTGAGCTGGTGCTGGATGAAAGTCCTGGACACGGGCCAGTGCATCGCAGGACTTACTATTTACTTCCCAGCTTAAGTAAAGCAAAATATCCCATATCCCGCAAGTGAGACATGAGGAGGCGCTCAAGTCCTTTCCTTTAGGCCCTTGCGGGGCCAGTGCATTGCAAGGACCTGCCGTTTACTTCCCAACTTACGCCTGTATCAAATTATACAGCTTGGTGACAGAGGCACGGTATGTGTAAACAACTTGCCCAGGGTTGTTACACGCAGTTGAACCCACAACTGTGTGATCATTGACCAAACTCATTACCGACAGACCACCGTGCCGCACTTATTTATGCACTTGTTGATGAGTTAATGCACTGATTAATCATTGAGCCATTTAATTAATGTGTTTAATTAATGAACATACAAGCAAATGAATTGATGCAATTACGAGGACATCCACAGGCCGATCACTGTCCTGGTCTGAGTCAGATTAATGATTTCATACCAAAAACACGAGCATTTGGTAAATGGCGAGTCTTCAGTCAGATATGCTGTGTTTCCAAACAGAGTCGTCTGCTTTCTGTTGTAGTTTTTTTCCCCGTGTAGCAGGCGATCGATTGGAGCCGTGCTGAGGATTAAGGCAGACCTCTGCTTTTCAAGTTAGCTTCTTGGTTATTCTTTTCGGTTTTAAAGTCATGATGATGTTGCTGGGGATGACTGTTGCCATGACAACTATGGTGTATTTCAACCCAAGCACATAATTGTAATCCTTTTTAAAATTTCTAAATAAAATTATATAAAATTAAATTAAATTTCTAAAGCGCTATTTAAAAGCTAAGCGCAGGGCACCAGCTTTTTCACGAGTGCTGCGTCAAGTCAGTGGGGTTATCCAAAAATGCCATGTCAAGAACCAAGTCTGGGTGCTGGAAGATCAGAGAGAGAAGGGGGAGAGGAGATGTTAAGGTGGGTTGTGTTTAAGTCTAATTCAACAATTGCAGGTTTGAGTCTTCTGAGTGGACCCTGTGTAACGACCCTTGGCAAGTTGTTTGCACACACACTTGTGTATGTAATGAGTACAATGAACAAGTAGAGAACAGTCTTCTCGAGCATATCAAGTCGTCGCCTTCACTGGACACATTTAAAACACGGCTAAAAACTTTCCCTTTTCAGCCTATCCTTCGACGGCTGAATGCTCTGGTGAATGTACAGCCCTCGTTTTTCGACCTCGGTCGTGTTACGGCGCTATATAAATTGTCTTATTATTATTATTATTATTATTATTATTATTATTATTATTATAAATAAAATCTTGTAGATGGGAATGTTTAATGGAAATGCACTAAAATGTTCTTGCTTGTGTGTGTGTGTTTTTATGTGTATATGTTGGCATGTAGTTTCATGAGAAAAACAATGGACTCACAGATGCTTGCAAAGAATTGAGATCATTCAGTTGGCTGATGTCAAGAACTGATGATGATGATGACGACGACGATGATGATGACGATGACATGGATAATGATAATGATTGATGACTGTTGATGATTGCACTAATAGCTAAATTATGAGGTTTTGGTGAAATCAGTTGAGGGCAGCCGTAATGGAATGCGGAATATGGGTGTGGGAATACGGTTCTGACATAAGGATTGTGATTTCGAAGGCATTGTTACCTAGAAGCAAGCATCAATTAATGCCTTGTGCAGTAGGACAATTATCATAATTAATAAATAATTATATCATAATTATCATAATTAATAATTAATTATTTATAAATTAATAATTAATTATTTATAAATTAATAATTAATTATTTATAAATAATTAATAATCATAATTAATGCCTTGAGCAGCAGGGCAATGGTGCTAGAGTATTTCTCAGGTGGGTTAGATTAGATTATATTAAAGGATAAAATCAGGGGTTAGAATTAGAGGGAGAAGAGTTAGAGGGATTGAATATGATTTGTTAATTGTTGAAACTGGCCTGTGATTTTTTGTCTAATAGAGGAAGCCGGCGGCTTCTGTGGTAACTCACACGTGGAAGAAGGCGAGCAGTGTGATGAAGGACCACAGGGTTCCAGTCCAGGCATCCGATGCTGTACGGAGAAGTGCGCATTTAAAGAAAAAGCTGTCTGTAGGTCAGTGGCGTCTTTAACGGGAAGTGGCTGGATATGGTTTAGAGTCATGGTGTTATAAGAAGTTTCACCTTTTCACTGTACTTAAAACTGCCTAGTTTTGTTATTTCAAATGTTTTGACGTGTGCTTCTTTCAGTGACATCAATCAGGAATGTTGTCAAAACTGTCAGTTTGCTCCAGCTACTAAAGTCTGCTACTCCCAGCAGGATGCCCTCTGCGAAGGAGAAGCAAAGTGCAGGTACGGAAAATTCCGTTCGTTTCGACGTCATTGTGATACTATCTCTGTCCACGTTCGTAGCTTCCTCATTCTCCATATGTCATTGTCCTGGGACTTGTCTCTCCTCTTGTCCTTTCAACTGGAACACCATTCCTGACCTGTTGGAGTTTGACCAGGCCTTGCCAATGGTTTTTGATTTTTGCTACAGTTTCATTGGATTTATACCTTGTGCTTTGAGATGTTAATGGTGGTATAGGAGTCATTAGATTAGCTCAAAACTCAAACTGAACTCTTAAACTTTCTTGGGCCGATTTCCATCTCCCAACATCCCACCAAACTCCACAACGCTTTAAATGTTTCTCATCTTATCAACGCGCTGGCTATTTTGGCTCGACCTTTCAAGCGATCTTCTTGCATGGATTTTGACCTGGCAGTGAAATTTAGCTGGCAGCTTAGCTCTTGTAGATTTTATGTAACTACACGCTGGTTATTACGGTAAGCTGGTCTTCCTGATGTAGCTTTTGTGTGGCACTGAGGTTTTTTGTGATTTAAAGTATATTGCTGTTAGTTTTTATACCTGGCTGCTTCCTAAGTCCAGTAAATTGAACCTTTGTTAATAAATTTCTGCTCAATCGCAGAAATCTAATGTTCTGCAATGCTGAATCATCCAATTTTTGTTCTTTCGTAATTTCTGCTTGTTCTTTTCATGTTCAATCGCCAGTGGGATTTCGGGTGATTGTCCCAGTGCTCCGCCAAAGCCTGATGGGTCATCGTGCTTAGAAAGGTAGGACAGAACTTGTTTGTGTTTGCAATATTATTGTTGAATATGTCACGATATAGCAGCTGATCTGAAAGATGAAAATTTTAGTTTGTAGCATAGGCGGCCACATACTCTGTCCTGTGGATAAGCTTGACAGAACATTGCAGACTCTAAAATAATCGTAATCTCCAGATTTCTCAAGCGCTACTTAAAAGCTGAGTGCAGCTTATTTGCGAGCGCTACATGAAGTCAGTGGGGTTGTCCAGAGATGCCATGTCAAGAACCAAGTCCGGTTGCCAGAAAATCAGAGAGACAAGAGGAAGGAGCTGTTAGAGTGGGTTGTGTTTTAAGATGAGAGAAATTGGGAGGCAGCAGATATTGTCTGTTCTTCTCTGGAAGCTTCTTTGGCTCCACTGTTATGATACATAAGACAAGATGAGAGATATTGAAAGGCAGCAGATGATGGTTGTTAATTGCTTACCTGATCACCATGAGGTGTAATGTAACAAGCATTTATATAGCGCCTTTCAAACATCTCTCAAAAGCGCTGGTCACATTGGCTATCCAAATGATCTAAACAAATGCATCTTAAGGTGAACAGAAAGTGAATGTTGCATTAAACTAAGAGGTAAAGCACAAATGTTTAGAGGTAGGCTGTTCCAGTTGGAGGAAGGCAGGTGAAAGTTAAATTTATAACAGCTAAATCTGAGAAAATGTTGTACTTTCTTGCTCTCTTCTGTAAGTACCGGTACATAACTTTAACGAATGCCGAGTGTTAGATCTTTGAGAAAGGAAGTGAGACCTTGATGAATTCTCACTCAGTTTCGTTGTTGTTTTGGATTCCAACTCCAGAGGCAGGTGTTTGAAGGGTTCATGCCAGCCTTTCTGTGAAGTTTATAGCAAAGTTTCTTGCAGATGTGACCAAGGTAACAGAGTTCGTCTGGTGGCAGATGTTTCATTGTTTTTGTGTTTGCCGTTCAGGTTTTCTGTTTGTTATCGAGGTTTTGTTTGCAGTCACGTTTGGCCTTAGTAAACTTGTGAATTGAACGCTTTATCGTTTTGTGTAGATTGTTTATTTCTTAGAACAATGACATAAAACTCTCCACCTGACCAAGTAAATAAATAAATTTATCTACTAGGAAATTTTATGTTTTGTGCAAATAAGAGTATTATAAGTTGTTATACAAATTTGATCATTTGGGCTGTTCTGCCTAAGATTGAGTTCCTGTCTATGATAAGTAGATTGATTGAATAATGCTCTTCCATTTACGTCTTCCCTGAAACAGTCATTCTATAGAGACCTTGAATGAATCCTTAATGGTTGAAGTCTTAAACTAGATAATAACACTGTGGAAATATTCAAGCATTCGTGAAACAACCATCTATATGTAACTGCTAACTACTGGAGATTTGGACAAAGTCTTGATTTTACAAATACCTAAATTTTTGCAGCATTTTGGAGTTTTATGTCTGAACAGATTTCTAATTTGTTCTGAGAAAGACTTTTTAATTTTTATAATTTTTCTTTGAGTCTTACATCAGAATTTATGAAACTAAAACATTTCTGGTCCTCTTCGAGAGGTTTGGTTCTTACCTCCCTCTAAACTCTGTCCTCCATTTATTCTCTTGAAAGCTGGCCTTTTCCTGATGGAATGACTGATATCTCGCGCTAAACAGACAGGCGTAAAATTCCCACGAATTTCCAGTTCTTAATCAATGCACCACACAGAGTGATTAGATTAGCATAGATGAGATTAGATTAGACAACTATACATTGATGTGTCATTCCACTTAAATGCGCAGTCATTAGTATTTTCGATGACTTGGTGACGAATGACTAATGGGCAGAAATCTCCCTGTCACTTGCAGTGGGCCAACTGCATTGCACATTAGTGATCACTTTATAGCAAGTCCCTTATTTGTAAACATGTGAAAATCACTTGCCTTTCCACTTATCATCCTTGGTTGTACCGTGGAGATCTGCTAAAGGTGTGGCATCTCCTTTAAAGTATTTGTTAGGATGTATGCATCTTGTCTTTGACAGATGCTTGTTCACTGTGGCTGGTCCCACCAATTCGAATACTATTGCTCTTCATGTTCACAACTCTCTTAATGAGATTTTTGATATCTGTAAGATGAACACAGACTTCCTTCTCTCTGTTTATGGTTCATAATCCAACCTATTGCCCCAGCTTCAAAGTGCATCTCTAAGGTGGCATTGTCTACTTTCAGTTGTTTTGTTTTTTCTATTCTAAAACTTTTTTGAGCGGCCAGTTGAGTTTCTGGTTAACAATACAACAAAAGGATTTGTTTTGGAATAAGTTGTGATGTTTGGAGGCTATGATTTGATTGATTTCCTGTATTGTCCACAGAGGCAAGTGTCGAAACAGGACATGTCTGTCATTTTGCGAGTACAATGGAAAGATCTCGTGCATTTGCGATAAAGGTACTGGCCAAGTACTCTGCACGGATACTAACATCAGATCTGACTTTGATGTAGACACTTTCTCTGTGTTACAGTCAAATGTCCCTATGTCGCAAACATCCTTCGATCGTTGTAACTGTAAATTGTTTGCTTTTGATCATGTCAATCATGATTAGCTTCCTGCTTCTGTCGATTAGAGCTATCACTACCTCTTGATCAAATACCAGTGATTATTGATCGGCTAATATAACATTGCCTTGTGATCAGCAATCATCTACTGATTAGCTACCATCTACTGATTAGCTACCATCTACTGATTAGCTACCACCTTCTAGGCTCTGTTCCGTCCTACTTAACTTCTTTTTGTATTCCGGTTTCCTCGTTGCCTGCCCTTGCCTCCCTTTGCTCAGCTACCCGTGGTCTCTTGGTAGTCCCTCGCGTCCGCACTACGACTGCTCAGTCCAGGAGCTTTGCCTTTGTTGGCCCTTCCAGCTGGAACTCCCTTCCTCTTGACCTGCGGCTTCAGTTACTTAGTCTCTCTCCTACCCAGTCTCGCAAATGCCTGAAATCCTTTTTGTTTGTTCAAGTCGGGAGCGCCACTGTTTCCTAAGTGGCGCTTTATAAATGTTCGTTTACAATTACAGTGAGTAGTTAACATTTCGTGCTAAGTACTGTACAGTCTACTATTAACTAACTACTAGCTGCTGTTGATTAGCTACCATATGCTGGTGTTCCCTCTAAGCCAAAAATTTGGGGTGCAGGTTTCTGAACTTGCTGGAAGGGGAGATTTTTTGGATGTTATTTATAATGTTTGATTATATTTTGCGGTGTGCAGATCCATAAAACTGCTGTGAGGAAACAGTTAGCTGCTTTTTCTTATTGAACAAATTAACGAATGCTGAATTTCAGTTTAGCAGATATTTTCCACTTTCCTATATTTCTGAAAAAGGCATTGATTGCTTTCATGACGGTAAAATCGACCTTGTTTGGAACTGCAGTTCTAATTTCTTGCTTTCTCTTTGCTTTTCCTTGCATCATAGCTAGTTTGTCATTGACCTATATCGCTTGGCAACATTTCTGTCACATATTTGTGTGTGGATGTCTCTGTCTTTATGTTCTGATCTTTTGGAAAATGATTTGACTTTCGGCTTGCTTTTGATGTGCTTTCGGTTGGTGCCTTTGTTGTTAGATGACGCCGTAGAAGCTATTCAGTCAGATGTGATTAGATTATCGCTTCACTCACTTTTCGATATGCTTATAACTGTTTTTTCTGTTCACGTTATTTTTTGCTTGATGCTTTTGTTTGGTTTGTGTTTTTCTCATATATTATGTTAATTGGTTTTATTTTCTTATTATAATAAATTATGTTAATTGCTCGTCTTATCATTGCTTCAGCCTTATATTAATTGCTGTTTTCTGAAAATGTTTCTTTGTTACGAACTTTGATGAAAATAAGGAACTATGTAGAAGAGAGGTTTTTGTGGCAAAGTTATTTTGTGTAAAGTCTTTGTATTGTGCTGCTTTATGCTGTTAATTTATTAGCAACTCTTGGAGAAAGAAACTTAATTCACTTCTAGTGTCTTACCAAGTTATTTTGTATGGTAAGCGCTGACTGCCTGCCCAAGGCCATTATACCCCAAAGAACAGGTCTTAAATAATAATAATATTAATAATGATAATAATAATAATAATGATGATGATAATAATAATAGTAATAATAAACTGCAAACCAGGCAGTCTCAGCCAAAAGGCTAAAATACGCCACTATAGCCCAAACCCACTCTTTTGTGGTGGTCGCATTGGAGGCCAGCGGCGCATGGAGTACGGAAGGATTGGATTTTGTGTGGGAGTTAGGACGAAGGATGACAATGGCAACCCACGATCCACTGGAGACCAGCTACCTGCTCCAAAGACTCAGTGGCTGTCCAGCGTGGGAACGCCATCTGCTTCTCCGGAACTCTACTATGTACATATAGGATGATGATGATGATGATGATGATCATAATAATAATAATAATAATAATGACAATTTATAATAGTACTGTAACACGACCAAGGTCGAAAGAAAGGGCGCTGTACATTCACCAGTGCATTCAACCGTCGAAGGATAAGCTGAAAAGGAATGTTTTAACTGTGTTTTAAATGTATGATATTCTTGATGATATTCCCTTAGCAGGGGTTATGATTTCTGCATTGAGCACATATTAAAACGAGTTCGTTATTTAACTAGAGTAACGTGAGATTCCTAATCACACCATTCTGCTCAAGCTGTCTGTGAGCTTCACTCAATGGTCATCCATCATCAGTTGGCTATGAGTGAAATAATTGCTCACTTCATTTGCTTATTCATTGCCCTTTTGTTCATCTTTCATTCACTCAAACATGGGCACTGGTGCAAACTAATGTAACTGGAGCTCCCGATTTCTAAATGCTACCTAACCAACTACTTGATGTTGTTTGCTGAAATTAATCACAATGGAGTGTTGTATTGAAAATTTTCTAAACTACCTGTTGTATTTAAAATTTGCTCAAAGAAACCGTGCTGCTTGATGTGGTGTGTTGAAGTTTGTCATAGTGGAGTGTTGTGCTTAAAATTCGTAAACTAACATTTTATCTGCTGTATTTTAAATAAATTGCTTGTAAAAACCCGACTACTTGGTGGCTTTTGTTGAAATTGGTCGCAGTTGAGACGACTTGCAAATGGTGCTGCAAGGAGAACGATACGAGCGAATGTCGTCCATTCACAGGTGGCAATACGTCTGTGACCAGTTTTGATCTTCCCAATGGAATGCCCTGCATACAGGGCTACTGTGACAAGGTCAGTGGGAAGCCGTGTGTTGTCTGCCTTCTGTAAGCCAAGATGTGAATTGATATATGCTTCATCGTTATTTTTGTTTAATCAATTCTTTGCATTCTAGATGAAACAAGTCTTTCAAGTGTAAATTTTTTCATTTACTTTTCTTCTGAGAAATAGCTTCTTGGATTTAACAAAATTAAAATAATAATAATAATGCTAGTAATAATTATGGATCTTTTCAACGCAATTTCTTTTCACAGCATTCCCAGAACAATGCAATCCCTAATTTTTGCAATCCTGGGGATTCATAAGTACCTTGGGTAATAATAATAGTAGTAGTAATATAATTAATGTTTGTAGGGAGTTTGTCAGAAGCAGGTTCATGACATGGTCCAGCGACTCTGGGATATCATTGAGAACATAACTGTTGACAAACTGGGTGAGTTACTCATTCTGCAACTCTTAGAGGTAGCCTACCCTCGTAACTTCATCTTTAGCCGGCAACTGTGTACCTCTTCTAGGTTGTCCTCGAATTTGCGATCTTTCATTCAGGTTACTGTTTTTAATCTGAAAACTTGTATAATACCGTTAATAATACACGAGGATGTCTGTTGAGTACATTAACACTGAAATTCGATAATGCCCCCATCACGACAGTTCAGGAGTGCTCACAGAAACCAGGCAACAGGAAGTATTTATCAACCATAAGCTGAGTGGAAGAGGTAGGTTGACAGCTTACAATGAAAGATTGACTCAGTAAGAGTGTCACAAACATGAGGAGGTATAGAGTTCCAGATGGTGGAACCAGCAACTGTGAATGAGTGCCAGCCAAAGAAAACACATGCGCCAGGAACAAAATAGTTTCCGAAAAATGCATTTCGACTTGGATTTACCCTTGTATGAGAAATAGCCATTTTGTGATAGCATGATAGGACCAGCATCTGTGGATGATCTCCAGCCAAAGACAAAACGTGTATCAAGAACAACGACTTATTAACATAGCCCAACTGTCATACCAACAGATATTGCACTCAATCAATGAACGCTACAACTCTTGTCCCTCCTACCAGGATGTTGTTGGGTTCCAGAGCGTTCTCCGTTGCTGGTCCATGGCTTAGATTAGATTAGTAACTGTGAGACTGTGTTTCTGCGTTTTAGTGAAGTTCATGCGTGCCAACATCGTTGGAACAGTCATCGTCTTATCCCTCGTCCTCTGGATTCCAGGCAGCTGCATAGTCGCACATATCGTAAGTTCATCTGTGTTTTCTTTTCTCTACACCACAGCCATCATTATTACTATCTTAGTCGTTTTTTCCCAGGTGTAAAATTAACCCACAGTGGATTTGATTCCCAACATCAGCACATTGTAATTGTAATCAGAAACTTGTAAGGTAGCCTTATCAGAGGCACTCCCTGCCCAACATCCCAGAACTGGGGAATAATATGGTGTTCAAGCACTTGCAGAAGAGGGAGGAGAGAGGGAGAGAAGCTCCTGTCAAAGGTCGGCAGGTAAATCATTCCAGGAAGCAGGGCCACCTATAGCAAAGCTGCGGCACTGAGTGTGGCTGTTCAAACTAGAGGGACGGCAAGATCTCCCTGAACCGTTAACAGGTCTATACTTTACAGCCCAGCAAGTGACGAAATCATCTCAATGTTTGGTGTTAGATATTGATCTGATTAATATTAATAATAATAATAATAGTAGTAATAATGATAGAGTTTGGGGTTAGATATTGATATTACAGATTGGGATTTTGTTAAATCAACCTGATCAAATATGTGTTCACTGTAAATGGTAGCAGGTACACTGCTCTGTGGATTTACCCTATGATATTTTCGTAATTTAGGTCATCGGGGATTGAGTGAGTGACTTCATTGGTTGAACGTTGTTTTGTAGGATCGCAAACGTGCCAAAGAAGAAAAAGATGAAGTCGACTGGCTTACCAACTCGGTAATTTATTGTTTACATTAAGACAGAATTTTCTGTTTCTCCATAAGTATTATTAATAAGTAAGAGCTATTAGTATTATTATTGTTATAAAATATTTTTAAGTATTATTAGTTTCATCTTTTCAGCGTCTGAATTTTTAAATGGCATTGGCTACTGGTGAGGAATTGTACCCAGAACCTTTGAGTTGACAGTCAGGCATATGTGCCTGAGAATGACAGTCATATTGGCATTAGGGATTAGCTTCACACTTGCAGTTATTGCTGAACTCAAAGAAGTTGTTTGTATAAATCGTTTAGTTGGTCCGAGGCTTTGGACTTTGCTATTTCTTTTCACTCTGCAGGTTCTTTGACGACATTTATGTCTAGGCTAAAACCTCATCTTTTCAGATTGCCTGTGTTTCATAGCCTGTCTTCTGGCATACATCTTAACTGGTTTTGTTTAGTAGTAGTAGTAGTTCCAATGTTTAATGACATCTTATGGCAAAAAACGCTGTTGACGTCACCCTCCTCCTTTATCCAGGCTTGGGATTGGCACTACTCGACTAAAGGCAGTGGCAGAGTTAATTTTGTTCAGTGGTTTGTGATGTTGGAATGCGGGTCTGCACGAAAGCGACTATCAGTTGATGATGTCTCATGCTGTACAGTGGGGCACAGTAGCTGATTGGTTGGAGTGCAAGGCTTGTATGGAGGGTATGGGGTCGAGGGATCTTGAGGTGGTTGCTGTGTAGGGACTTTGAGCGAGTCCCACACTTCCAGTTGCTCAGCGCCATCGATTGATGCTTAGCCATTAATAAATGCAGACATAGTATTCAGTACTGGTACTGTAAAAGTTTCTAGATTAGTGATTAGATTAGATTTCTCGTGAAATTCTAAACCGATGTTGAAATCTCTTTCAGAATTCACTGATATATAAAAAAGATTCGGTCAAAATAATAACACCGGACGAAAAACACACATGATCCTGAATGCAGAGACGTTTGATATCCAATCCGTCTTCATCTGCAGCGAGAATTCATGCTTGGCTTACACTTGTACCGTTGACCTCACAGTCGACCCTCAGACTCTGGACGTGGCTGATATTTTAGTTTTGTAAAACTTTAAAATGCTTTCTGACTGCGAAACTACGAGTTCAGGAACATTTTTACATGCTTGTGGACTTACAATACGTTTGATGTTTCAATTTCAAGAACTGTAATGTACTGTGTGTAATGTAAATGACATTTATATAGCTCCTTTAAGAATTCTCAGTAGGACATCTGATAACTGGTACACTGGAGACTTGTTGTAAAATGCTTTGTTATTACACAGATTCTGGTATAATGCAGTCAGGAATGTAGATCCCAGAATTAATTAACCTGTAGGAAATAAACTTGGAAATAACAAGTTTCTTGTGTACTTTGAAATTTTGCTGTGGTACTGCATTTTTGACAGTTTCTATGCTTTAAAAGAAATGTGTGATCCAAAAGTCCCCAAATGGTGTTTGCTGTGTTGAACAAAAATGTTTTTTTTGGGTGCATGTAACAGCAGTTTGACATTTAATCAGTGTTCTGTTAGCATTTACTGTGTCTGTGAGGTGTCAGATGATACCAGACTTAAAGTAAATCTGTTTCACTTTTAATTTTGAAGCTGTTTCTCCTTTGTGAAAGTGACTTTCTGACTGTGGCCCAAACTCAGGGTGTCTGAAGCAAGACTGTAAGTTGATGTCTTGTGATTCCTTTTGACCAGTTCTAATCTGTTGATGGGTTACTGCACACCACTCGTGATGAAGAATCTCTCCTGGCTGGAATTCATCCCTCCTAGGGGAGGGATTAGATTAGGGGAGGGAGACACAACACTGCCCGATCATTACTGTCAAGGTATGGGAACTAGGTAGCCCACGTGGTAATCTGTGAGGGTTGGTAACTGATTGGGTAGAGCACATGGCGTGTAATACAGAGCGTGTGGGTTCGAGCCTCCCCTTTGGTGATTACTGTATAGGGGCCTTGAGTGTCCTTCATTCACCATTGCCCAGCGCCATTGATTGATGCTTAGAGAGAGGCACTTAAAAATGCACAAATAACAATAATTTCACCTATTAGCAAACATGTTGTTATCTGCCAGGTAGCTGGTACTCTGAATCTGTTAATCACGAAAATCTCTTTGTGATGTTTTCCATAGGAGATATTTATCCATTAGGGAGTTGTTATTTAATTATGCATCCATTCCTCTGAAGTACCTTGAAGCTTACATTACATCGCTGTGCTTTGTAACTTTGTGAAAATCAAAACTTGTCTGTATTGCTGTTTAAAACTAGTGTTTTATGTACCTTTTGCACCGATTTTTGTAAACCCTCTGATCGTAGGTCTTCTTCGATCCAAATCCGGATAGGGAAAATTTGTTTTGTGATCCAATTTCCATAATTTTCTGTTACCTCTAAATTCTTATGTGGTTATGCAGAAGGGTTTGCTAAAATAAGTGGCAGTAGATAGCGCGGAAGAAATTTCACTGTGACATTTTAAATTTTACTGTGATGTTTTAAATTTGGATCGTCTTGCTTCATGGCTGTGTTGTGAGGTCTTGCAGTAGCTGATATTTCTTTGAGCCATCACTTCAACTCGATTCTAATTAACAGATTTTCTGCAGTTCTTATGAACTGAAATGCGGTCGTTGACTAGCGTTTCATCTCAGAGCGTTTGTATGAATTTGAAGTTTTATATTTGTGGATTTGACACCAGGTGGCCGCTTTATTTTTCTGACTTGTCACTACGGAGTGTTGAAGAATAACAAATAATTGTTATGTATTTTTAATAATCTTAGTTTGTGAAGCAGTGAGTGACCAAAGACGTTCTTGAATTTTTGCCCAATTGTCAAAACTGTATTCAACTCCCCATTCTAGTTATTATGGAATTTTCTAACTTTTCAGCAATTTTCGCATATCTGACCTCATTTATATTCCAGTCCGTCCGTAATGAAATTGCCGAGTTGCCCCACCATTAAACTTAACGAAATATTTTCTGCAAAGGCCTATAATTGCATACAATTTTTTTATTCAGCGGATGGACGTGTGGTGGCTTGTAAACAAATGTGTTGCTTATTGGAAATTTAACTTTCCTGTTGAAGCTTGATTTTTCTTTTCATAAAATGTAATCATAATGTTTTCTTGCTGCCGCCTTTTCTAGACAAGAACTTTAAATGGTGCCGAAAATAAACAGCAATAGAGGAGCGAATTTGATGATATGTGTTGTCTTCTTGTTTCGTGATGTTGTAAATGTTGCATTTTGATACTCAGAAGATGTTATGGCTTTTAGTGCTTGTTCTGTTGACCCGGCTGCTTAGGTTTTGCTCGAATGGTTTCATTAACTTAATGCTTGGAAAACAATTTGTCTTTGTGTACCCATGTGTGTTATGTGGACTTTCTTTTAACACCTTTATGGAAGCTCTGTAGTGATTTTTGGCAGACACTAACAGTGTACAGTCTGATTGACTTTGGTGAAGAAGCCAATGAAAGTGAATATTCAAAGCAATGCTTTTAGATCTGATGTCATGGTTTGGAGCCTTGCATAAATGGATGGGCGCTTTTTGCTGCAATCTGATTCTTGAATAACTTCCCATTTCTGTCAGCTAAACACAACACACCCTAACAGCTCCTCTCCCCTTCACTCTCTGGTCTTCTGGCTACTGGACTTGGTTCTTGACATGCCATCTTTGGACAACCCCACTGACTTGACGCAGTGCTCATGAATAAGCTACTGCCCCGAACTTAGCTTTTAAGTACCACTTTAGAAATGTTGAGTTCACGATTATGACGATTACCATAACTTTTGGACTACAAGTTTCACCTTTCATTTTATGTAAAAAACCACGACTTATAATCAGGAACTTTTGGTACTTCTGAAAGAGCTGGATTTTGTTTTGCGACTTCTAATAATTGACACAATCAACTGCCTTGTGAGGATTGATTGCTACAGTCATGTGCAGTTCATACCCTCAGTGGTGCTGCCTTTGAAGGCATGTTTGAAATGTTGCCTTAAATAACCGGACATGGCCTTTGTAATGTAAAACAATCGTTATAGATCATTGAAAGTATGGTTCTGTATGTAGTCTGTTTCTGAAGCTTTGCCATTAAATCGTTAGCTTTAGTTTAGTCAGATGAGTTGTTTGCTGTAAGATCTGTGAACCTGAAAAATCGAGTGGAGCATGTGTAGTGGATATTTGGATATAGTGGATATTGACTATGCAACTGCTGTGGTTCTGTTATCTTCTCAGCTGAATGATCCTTCACTTTCTCTGACCCATCGGAATTCGACCCGGCTTCTCCAACAGTATATGATTTTTGACTGCGAGTTTGACTTGAAGAGAACCATCGATTGATGCCTTGAGCATTATGTCGTTCAAAGTGTTGGGGTTTGAAATGTTTATGTAGTAAAAACCACAACAATATGCTGATTGTGAAGAACATTGTTCTACACTTTTGTTGTGTTTATACCTGTTTTGTCTAGTTGGATGGCATTTTGAGTTTCTGTTTCGTAATTCTAATGTAAAAGTTTGACGTTTAGTCAGCTTGGTTTGAAACCTTAATCGTATCTGAATATGTGTGACCTGCCACAAAACTGAAAACTTTAGCTTTGTCACATTAAGATTTCCCCTAAAACGAGGCAATGATTCAGTTACTTTATGCTTCTATCAACAAGTAAATGTTATGAAATGTAAATCTCAAAAATTTCTCGGCGCCACACAAAAGCCACATCAGGGAGACTAGCTTAACATCGGCGCTATATCAGATCAAATCTGCAAGAGCCCAGTTGTTTGATCGGTTTCGGCGCAGGGATCAAGCCAGGAAAACAATATGGCGCTTCTGTAGAAAAGTCGTTGGTGATGGTGGTCATGGGTGGCTGCAGGACCGGAAGCAGGATAAGATAGTTTGAAAAGTTCAGTTTTCAGTCGTGTGTGGAAAGCTCCATGACAGAGGGCAAGCGGAATTGCTTCTATTGACAGAACTGAAAGGGGTATGAGGTCTTGCGGGAGTTCTTTCCAAACAGCTGGTGTCGCGTAGATTAACCCGTTTTTCTCAGTGTTCCATTATTGGAACATGTTGAAAATAATTTACCTACTTTCAAATTATCGTCATCAAGTGAATGCAAATGAGCACATTTTAATTCTAAACCTTTTTTCCTCCGAAATATAATAATTTTTATAGGCCACTTATGTGAGAAAGTCCGAGTGAAAGAAATTTTGACAAATGAAGACTTGAAGGTACATTTATTTGAAACATATAGATCTTTTTATTGTGATCTTTTTATAACCTGCTGTTATTGTTACTGTAATATCACTCATATTTCACGAAAGTGTCCGAAAATTTGTACCACGTTTGTTTTGAATTTTTCAATTGTAAGTAGCAGTAAAGATTCTGAAAATATAAACAACTAGATACAAGAATTCATGTATTAATTTTAAATTAGAAAGAAATGTTTCTAACAAGCTATACGTCACCCGGACAACAGAACGTGTTTGCATGGCTCGTTTATTAATATTAATTTGGGCAATATTTGAGGGCTTTTGCCGTTTTGCCGCGCATGGAACTCATAATCGAAGCTCGTTCACAGAACCGCTTGCTACGCAGTGGGCAAAAAAATCGATGTAAATAATCTGATTGGACTGCAGCTTCGAAGTGCTACTGTGAAATCTGCATTTAAAATAAATCTACCTTTCAGTCGCCATTTGTCAAAATTTCGTCCCCTCAGACTTTCGCATATTAGTGGTCTATAAAAATAACTATTATATTTCGGAAAAACAGTTTAGAATGAAATGTGCTGATTTGCATACGCTAGATGACGATAATTTGCAAAACTCACCGTCAAACTCAGTGGCGTTGGGGATGAAAGTAGCGAGTGTGAAACTGACAAGGCAACTGCTGCTGACAGGGATTGAGACATGGAGCTGAAGGGCGCTGTTTGTACACAACTCCAAACAATGAGGGTAAACAAGAAGCAGAGGCAGTGGGTGAAGGAAGATCTGAGAGGACTGAGTTTGAATTCCGACCCAAGAAGTACTTTGGCCAAAGATCTTAGAGTCTTAGACTAAGACTCTAAGATCTTTGCTTTGGCTGTACAGATCCGGTAGCCATGTTTGAGAGTGTCTTTGACAATGATGTTGTCATACGATCGAAGAAGTGGTGGTGGTACCAGTTCTTGTGTTCTGTATTGAGACCAGTGTCCACAATGCTTGGCAGCTATAATATAGGAGAAGTGAAGAAGGAACTGATTTGTTAGAGTTTCGGAGAACAATTGTGCAGACTCACCTAATGAAATATGCAAATAACCTTAACGCTGCTGGCGACAATAAAACATCCATAGAACATCGTGTACCATCACCTGTTCAGTTTGATCATACTGATCACTTCTTGGCACCAACAGTCAAGCAGAACAAGTGTGCATTGTGTAGAAAGAACACACAAATTGTGTGATAAATGCATGGAGTAACGGACATTTTCCGTTCATTTTGCTTTACCTGATGTGAACTAAAAAACAAAGTCTGGGAGTAGTATGATAGTGATATGAACCGTTAGCAGGGCCGGTTTAACCACTAGCCGGCCGCCTAGGGCGGCACATTTCGAGGGGCGGCAGAAAAGCTACATAAAGCAACATTTTTTGAACATGTCCGCCGTTTTGCCACCGTTTATTAATAAATGAATTATACGAAAATTTAAAAATTATTGAGTGCCATACTTTTGTTTTATTTAGAATAATGATTCGTAGATGATTATAATGAACGACGATACTAAATTAAAGATGCACCATTCGGCTGCATTCCTGTATGAAGGTTATATTAACTTAATTAATTTAATATTAATTAGTTATCTCAACGCCGGTAAGTGCGACAGGTTCGCCTAAGCCGCCAAATACTCTGGCGCCGGCCCTGACTTAGGCTTTCTTATTTTACCTGAAATACTCATTGCTGCACTTGCCAATGTAGGCATTGATCATGTCATTGTCTTATACCATTTGTGCCCAGTGTTCCAATATTGGAACATAGGAAAAGGATCAAAACTCAGATGAAATTTTTGATAGTACATGAAAAATTAACTTGACAGTAATTCAGACATCAAACAATGTAAGAGAAATGAAAATGAAGGTGAAATTTTTTTAGCAAAAACGCATTAAGAGTGGCGCATGCATAAATTCATGTATTAATTTTAAATTAGAAAGAAATGTTTCTAACAAGCTATACATCACCCGGACAACAGAAGGTGTTTGCGCGGGTCGTTTATTAATATTAATTTGGGTGAAATTTGAGGGCTTTTTGCCGTTTGCCGCGCATGGAACTCATAATCGAAGCTCGTTCACCTAGAACCGCCTGCTACACAGTGGGCAAATCGATCGCTTTTGCACCGAAAATCACACCCCTTTAATTAACCCTAGAAGCCTAAAGTGTGCTATTGTTTTCTCAAAAATAAATAGGGGGCCTAATAGCTAAAATCAGTGCAAAGTCATCCATAATCTGCATTTCAGCGCACAATCGTTACGGTTCATAGGAATCGTAACCTAAACTGGAATGACAAAACGAAAAATATTTCCGGCCGACTGGCGTCACTCCGTGGTTGTCGGAACGTTTATATAGATCGTATCTGCTGGAATATGCACACTGCCAAACAGTAGAAGCATGAGCACGTAGATTTGCAGACTTCCAACAGAACAAATGCGAGACATTTAGGCCTGTTATTCCTCAACTGTTGAAATTCACTGTGAAGTCTGCGGGATTTTCGATTTACAGGTAAAAAAGTTGAAATTCTGAGCAGAAAACGCAGGTGTGGTTAATAAGTCAAAAAATCAAATCATGTCTTCTTCGCAGCGGCTCATTAAACACGAGTTATTGAAATTCGGAGAAACCGTTTCAGTCATAGGAGTCTCTCTGGTTGTCAAAGCAAATAATAAACTTCTTAGAACGCTCTGGTTAGTAGCTGTTGTTACGAGTTTCTGCATTCTGATGTGGCAACTGTCGGCTGTCTTCATGCAATACTTCGCATGGCCAGTTGATACAGTCATCGAAGAAATTGACGATCAACCTCTCTTTCCGGATGTGACTTTCTGCAATATCTATCCAGTGAAAGCGTTCGAGATGTTGGCCGAAAAGATTAGCTGGAGAGATCACGAATCTGTTGTGCAACAAATAGAAGACAACTTACCACTGAGTCAATTTCAGAGACTTACAAATCTAACAGAAAGCGATTACGACGAGTTCATCACACACCTTAATTCAAGAACTGCGTATATCTCGAATTTTCCTATATTTGATAATAGCAGTGTATTCGAAGATGGTCTTGTCTTTAGACAGAGATTTTACAACTGGCAATGGCATGAGATGAAATCCGACTGCAAACAAGTGTCCTTCCAGCTTCGGTGGGATCCAAACTACGTTGTTTGTCGAACAATACATGTGTCGAGTGAATGTCGACGTCGGATTCGAGGTGTCGCTCTTGTTCTGTACTTAGAAAATTTTCCCGAAGTGTTGCAATTAGAATATCATCCTGACTTTATCGTTTCGCAAGCCACTGGCGCTCTCCTCGCTGTTCATGCGCCGGGAACAGAACCGGACTTGAAAACTGCTCATTCTATTGGACCTGGAACCGAAACGAGCATTCGACTGTCGCCCACCATTCGTTCTCGACTTTCTACTCCATACGGAGAATGCACCACTCAGAAGTACATCGAGGAAACAGCAGGTGCCAAAATTGAAAACCTTCTTTACACAAAGGATCTTTGCTTCGACATTTGTTTCCAGCAGCAGATCGTGGATGTGTGCGGATGTCTGAACACAGCATTTTCATTCACTCCACGTCAGAAACTGCATACCAACGGAATTGTCTGCGGGAACCTTAGCTTAATGGATGATGCTTCATATTCAGTTATAAAGAAAAGCATTAAGGATTATCTGTGCACGATACAGATGCAGCTGGATTTGGACTCCTGTGAACACAGATGCAAAAGCCAATGCGAGGAGTTGAAATACGATATGACTGTCACCACGGCTCCTTGGCCACACGTGTCCAGTCAACTCGCCTTTTCTTCCTCTCTTGTTGAAAATCAATTATACAAATCTAAGTTTCACGTCTATCTTGGGATAAAAGAACATCACCGTACATACCGCAATGATATCGAAACTATTCGTATGCTGGAAAACCTGGATCTTATCGAGAAAAACTTTCTGCAGGTAAACATATTTTTCTACGGCTACAATTATCTTGTACTGAAAGACGTCCCTACGCTGACGGCTGACAAGATGATGGGACTCATCGGAGGAGGTCTGAGTCTGTGGCTTGGAGTCACCATCATGACTGTCGTCGAAGTCGTTGAATTCCTCTTCACGCTGATCGACTTGAACGTCCGGAAAAAGCAAATGTCTTCTCAGAATCAAACAGCTGAAGTAACTGTTGTTACTGTTGGCTAAAATGACAATGGAACTTTCGCCTTTGGTATTTATGCATGAAAATTTACATTTAAGAACATATGCAATGTTTGCTGAGTAGGTAATGTTAGTCAAATGTATATTCTCTGTTTTAACTGTTCCAACGGAACAATTGATTATCCAAGATGGTGAACAAGTATAGAGAACATTTACATTTTGCGTGGCGCTAAACTTACAGAAATATAAACTTAACCTAGGTTAACCGTTAACGAATTACTGGAACTGCATAACATAAGTATGGTTTATTGCAAACTGAATCATTCACGAGAAAGGCTGCTAATACCGATAATTTAATCGATGAGGCTTTGGTGGATGACCATGTTACACAGGCGCATCTTATGTTATGTCTATGGACACAACTGACAGATACCGCTAAACAAATGGTAACAGGTCGGCTGTATGTATGTATGTATTGTATAGTATTGTATTTGGTAACTTATATAGGGCTTCTTACAGACCTAACTACTCAGAGGTGCTTCCAGCATGAGATCCCCGGGGAAATAAGAACGTCTTTAAACAACAAGCTGACTCAGCTCTTTCTACATGAGAGACCCTTGCACGAAACGAAGGCGGAAGTCCATGTATGTATATATGTACGTATGCATGTAAGTATGTATGCATATGCCTGTATATGTGTATGAATGTATGCATGTGTAGACTGTAGGTTACAGGGCTTAGTACTTTAGTAACAGTAGTACTTTAGCAGAGAGAGAGAGAGAGAGAGAGAGAGAGAGAGAGACAGAGAGGGGGGAAAGAGAGGGAGGGAGACTGAGAGAAAGAGAGACAGAGAGAAAGAGAGACAGACTTAGAGAAAACATGGTGGGTGATATTTTGTGTAGGAGTTGGTCCACGCGCAGCGCTCGGGTGAGTAATCTCCCTCCAAAATGTACCGTAAGGTAAAGCGGAAATAGCGAACGATAAGAACCCTACCAAAAATGGTAATGTCTTGCGCCAGCTAGATCGGGAACCGGAAAACCCTATATAAGCGTAGTGTGGATGCATGTGAAAATCAGAAGAATTCTGCCTGTCTGTTTTGATTCGTGGTCGATTTATAAACGTCTACAACTTATATCTACAACCGGCTGTTCGTTGTTCTTCGTAATCGTAATCGTAAACTTGATATTCTAAAGCGCTACTTAAAATCTAACCGGAGGGTACCAGCGTATTCACGAGGGCTGCGTCAAGTCAGTGGGATTGTCCAAAGATGCCATGTCAAAAACTAAGTCCGGTTGCCAGGAGACCAGAGAGAGGAGGAGGCTTGAGTGGTTTTTTCTAAGCTGAGATAAATGGGGAGACTGATCAGGGTGGAATTTCTTGAAAAGGTGAGACTTGAGTTTTGAATGGAACACCTGAGTAGTAATAGAAAGAGTGAACGAGGAAGAAATAATGGAGCACAGGATTTGCGAAATTCAGGAGCGAGATCGTTCCAGAGTCGAGGTGCAGTGTAGTGCAACAACTCCTAGCGTAATTTCAGTTCTTGAGGGATTACACTTACCTTGAGCAAAAACAAAAATAAACTAATAATATTCGTAATAGTAGGCTAAAAGTGATAGCCCGGGGAAATCGAGTCGGTGAACCTATACAGTCGTGTGCTGCAAACATTTAATTTCGCCCTCGTGACCCTTCGTGTTCAGCGGGATATGGACCAGGAACTCTGAGCCTATCACCATTCAGCTGCTGACAAGAATCCGTTGTTAACCGAACTACTTACATAATTTATGCTAACGAGGAGATCATTCGAGAGTGTTTTATAATGTGTCGTATATATATATATATTATATATATATATATCCACTCGCATCTACCCATATAGAAGCATACAATAGGCCTAATTGGTAAACGCCAAAGGAACAATAGTGTTCCGTTAGCTCGGTTGTCTATACAAGTTAATATCATCCTTCACAAGTGACTTCAATGATAGGGTCTACATGTAGTGGAGGATAAAAGTTTTGTAATTGATGTGCTTGATTCATGAATTGGGCTTTTCTAGTGCTTCAGATGAGAGACCATAGGATTGGTAAATGTGTCAAATGAGAGAGAGCATTGCTGTTTGTCACTGCGCAGTTACAAGCTCCGAATCAATAGGTTTCATTCGTGCTAATTGTTCCTGCAGCGTTGTAGTTAATCATAACAAAAGTTCGCAATTTTCCCAAACACAGAACTCTGAACAAGCTGCTTGTCAGCTTCTGACCAATTAAATTTGTGGCGTCACTCCTTTCAAATAAATTATCTTATTATTTCAAATATAATTAAGTAATATAATGTCACAGCACTAATAATGAATTGCGACCATAAAATACCATTTTATTATAGACAGGAAAAAGGATTCCTGTTTAAGAAACATTTACTTGTGTGTCAGCCCCAACATCAATGTCACATGTTGAAGTTATGGTGAGAATATGAGAATATTCCCAAAATGAGCTTCATGTATCCTACATATAAACTCAAATGTTAAGAAATATATAGGACAAATGAATTGAAATGAAAAGCATATTTAGAATGAAACTTGCTGAAGTGCTGCCTCTAATAATTTGTGCCTCTGAAATTTCTATACAGCATTCCCCAGAAGTAGATGCTTCTGATGAATTGTTGTTTAACTCAGGAGATTGGGAGATTTTTTATTAACAGTCTCTTACGCCATGAACTGATCAGAATCAAGTGAAACAATTGTTACGGTGTAAATGTTGTACTGGCAAGTGTCGAGCTCCAAAGATTTTCGAAAGGTTGACTTTAATATTGAAACATTCCAGCTTATGTGGATGGGCTTTAAAGTAGGGAACCAATAGAGTTAGGACAATTAGGTATTAGTCGTGAAACCGATTATAGATAAGTCTTTATTAATAAAGTTTTTATATAAACTGAACACTAAAAGATTTTAAAAGTGAGTAAAAACTCATCTTCTCCTGGACTCTTTTGCTACATAGGCTGTTTCCGTGCCTCCTTTTCGGATTCCTTTCTTGGCTTTCGACCGCACTCACCCTGGAATTTGGCTTGCACGACAGTTTTGCATTGACGGATGCCTTGAGCATTAATACAATGGTGGTATATAGAACTTTTCAGATTTCATTAGGTAAGTATGATGCGGAACAGACAGTGAGTCGTTGCACAGCACAGGCGATTTTGAACACAGAGTATGTAATGAAATAAAAGATGTTAAGCTGCAAGAGAAAAAATACATCAAAAAGGCACAAAAACCTCGTTGTTTACTAGTCATTTCTATTCTCCCTTTGTTTTGTGACAAAGGCATTCTAAAGGGATTATGGTATATTATCTGGCCTGGTTAGCTACATCGGCAAGCGCGTATGCCAAGGAAGTCCCTATGTGTAAGGATTCCCGGTTCGCGTCCCGGTCGTGGCTTATTTCAGAGATTTTCATATCGGGTTAGCACGGCCCGTGTACGGGGACTTAAATGGCGTGTAGTGGTTGTGAAGGATCTTACCCGATAGGGTCGAGGCCATACGGTCGCTATAGAAAAACGTGTACAATTAACAATTATTTTACAATGGCAAGCCACACTTAACCCGCACTATCTAGGGTCTCAGGCTGAACTCAAGGATCTTCAGTAATGTTTCCCCCAGTGGAAAAACAAACCCTAGTGTGCATCCCTGACATGCATGGTCGCTGGGTCCAGATTATACAGTTAATAACTTAATCAAAATTAATCTGTCTGAGGAGGCGATATTAAACAGACCATATTAATTTACGACTATACCGTAGGATGAATTAAATATGTCAATATTTCCCGTTGATTTATAGAGAGGACAATACAGAGTTGGCAGTTTTATTTTGCCTTGTGAGTGTGTTTTACGGAGAAAGTAGTGGAATTCTTCCTGGACGAAGGAAAGCATAGAATATGCTGTCGCTCGTGTAGATTGTTCCCACGCCATAATTTACACTTGGTATCAGCAACAACAACAGCCTCGGTTTGTTTTAAAAACACTCTAACCATTGAAAAGCCACCAATTCTTTTCATTAAGCTATTCATCACGTGTTCCCACGAAACAATTGACACAAAATATCAACAACAATAAAAGTCCCAACTCGTTTTTTAAAAATTCAAACGTTGAAAAGCCATTTATTCTTTTCACTGAGCCATTCGTTTGTCATTATATTACATGAAGGACTCCATATTTCTCAGTGTTCAAAATGTGTTCATAGCGAGCAGATCGATTGACCGTGTTAGTGTTGCCAACAACATATTCTCCGCTGCGGTCTCGATAGGAACAGTCTGGCACTACAGCTGCTTCTGGTCACAAGTCGTCTGATATCAGCTTATGGACGTAACGTGCGGCGAATTTATTGCGGCAAGACTGTTTCTTTACATGAAATTACATTAAGTATATAAGCGGCCGAATGTGTTTTCTTTAAAGATCAGAGCAAATTCAGGATTGTACGACTCGTTTTAAGAGCGAATGTTAAATTCTAGGAAGGGTCTAGGTGTCCAAGACTGACAGTCTATAAACTTTCAAATCGGCAAGAACACTGAGTAAAATGTCTACTCCTCGGGTCCACATAAAACAAGAGTTCTTCAGATTTGGGGAGACCGTCTCGGTAAAAGGAGTATCGCGCATTCTTAAAGCGAAGAATAAAGTCCTTCGAGTATTGTGGTTGATAGCAGTTGTCACTAGTCTGTGCATTCTCCTCTGGCAATTATCAACAGTCTTCATGAAATACTTCACTTGGCCTGTTGATACTCTGATCGAAGAAAGCAGTGAACAACCGCTGTTTCCTGATGTCACCATTTGCAATCTTTATCCCACTTCCCACTTCGAAATTATGACGAAACGGATCAGTTGGATAGATTACTGGATTGCAATATCAAACGCGCAGCTAATTTATACTTTTAAAGAATTCCAAAACAACACAAATTTGTCGATTATAGACTACAATAAAATGTTCGTATATCTTGCCTCAAGAACCGGATACTTTTCCAACTTTCCTATATTCGACGCAAACGTTTCGTCTCGGGATGAACTGCTTAAAGCCTATGAAATATACGACTGGCAATGGCGAGAAAGTATATCGAGTACTTGCTCGCACACTGTTAAGTACCATTGGGATCCAAACTACTATGCATGTCAGACTCTCAGTTTACCTGAAAACTGTCAAGGTCGCGTTCGAGGTCTAACCCTCGTTTTATACCTCAACAACTTTCCCGAAATGTTGCAGTTGGGATATCGTTCAGGTATCATTGTATCGTACGCCACTGGTGCATTGGTTGCTATTCATGCTCCTGGGACTCAACCGGACTTAAAAATTGCTCACTCTGTTGGTCCTGGAACGGAGAACAACTTTCGGTTGTCTCCTCTCATTAGATCTCGACTTCCAAGTCCATACAACGATTGCACGAATCAGAAATATATTCAACCTAAAAAAGATGTCACTCACAAAAAGCTGGTTTATACAAAAGATGTTTGCATTGACGTCTGTTTTCAACAACAGACCTTAGATCAATGCGGGTGCCTGAGCAGCGCTTTTCAATTCACTCCTGAACAGCAATTTCAGGCCAATGGAATCATTTGTGGAAATTTTAGCTTAGTTGAAAATGCTTCGGTTTCGGCGATCAGAAAAGGCGTTGAAGATGCTTTGTGCACGGTAACGGCTCGTCTGGATATGAAAGTGTGTGATGACCAGTGCAAGAATCAATGTGAGGAACTGGTTTACGATGTGACCCTCTCGTCAGCACCGTGGCCACACGTTTCCACCCACCTCGCCTTCGCTGACGCAATGCAACTTTACAGTCCGAGCTATTTGTCGAAATTTGATATTTACTGGTATATATACAATTACTACTCCAGAAATGCTTCCGCCACTCTCCGCATACTAGAGAGCATTAATCTCATTGAGAAGAACTTTCTTCAGCTGAACATTTTTTTCGAAGGATATAACTCGCTGGTTCTGAAAGATGTTCCTTCGCTTACATCTGATAAAATGATGGGATTTATCGGTGGAGGCCTAAGTCTGTGGCTTGGAATAAGCATCATGACCCTTGTCGAGGTTGTTGAATTCG
This sequence comes from Norana najaformis, assembly GCA_964023275.1. NCBI lineage: Eukaryota > Metazoa > Annelida > Clitellata > Crassiclitellata > Hormogastridae > Norana > Norana najaformis. The sequence goes on along the minus strand of OZ029913.1, from coordinate 2,730,367 downwards.
TCTACTCGTTGGTTGAGTTGTACATCCGGAAAAATGAAATATCTGAAAGTCCCGCGACTCAAGTAGACCAACCAGGAGCTGATGTCGAGAAAACTACTGGGATGACTACTGTAGTAGTTGAAGAATTGTAGCTTTGCAGCTATTGCTACACGATTAACATTTGAGTGGCTTTTCGCGCTGCATTAAATATAGTGTGATGAAACTTCTTACCACGAATATATAGCTATGACGTTCTAGAATTTTCACTTTGCACTGCACTGTTCGGGTTTATTTTGTATAAAATTAAACTTGACTTTGAATCAATTTTGAGCTTATACGCCGTATTGCATTAACCGCATGTATATCAATTATCCATACTATAGCAGGACATTTGTCCCTTCTGGATTGCCCTTTGATGTCAGCACTTGCAATGTTTTAGGTGAAACTGTTGTAACTGTTTGTATTGTTGGTTGTTGGTGATTCAATAAACAATTCAATCCAAAAAAAATCAGAATGATGTGTTGTCTGGATTAAAGAATTTGATTCTTCGGTAGAAAACCGAGAGTTACAAGGTTCTCGACATAACATAACAAGAGTTTTCGATGGTTCAAAAGACATTTAGTGTGTGTTATAACCGGCGAAAATTAACCTGGAATGCTTAACAGCCAATTCTTCCTAGCTTTTTCATAAAGCTATGATATCATCCACAGAGACAGTATTGTCTTCAAGCCATTCCAAAAGCCAACAAATCGCACTGAATAATTCACTAGGTCTAGTGACGGTGGTGCGTGGTAACCAAAGAGGAAGGATATGTGCTTATGTGTCCGAATATATCGCAGCTATATTGTTATAATATTGGTGACCTGTGAGAGGTTAGACGAAGTTCATAAAAGCACAATTACATCACTTTGGCTAATTTTATTGTATAGGTGAAGTTCAGTTCTTTTCTATTAATAAAAAAATAAAGCTCAGCCTGGTTTGACCTTAACTTACAGCTACAGACACACTAAACATATAATTGAGTGTTCATCTGTGCCCTCTAGCGAACAGACTAAAACGTTTTAACTGTTACTGTCATCTGTTAAATAACAGTAATAGTTGTTATAATGTTTAACAACGTCTTGCCTATGGGTCCCCGAGACCTGGTGCAGAATTTAGCTAAAACCATTACGAATGAAACATTCAGGAATTTATAGAGCTGATCAAATTAATCTAGAACGATCTTTCACTGTAGACGCATAGATTTATGCAGAAAGAAACAGACAGATAAAGAAATACCTGATGAAAAAACAAGTCGTTTGAACCCCTCTCTTTCTGTATTGGTACACTCTGCTCATCGCAGCCGTGTCCACAATGCAACGCCATGATTTTCTGTTTTTCATGCTCTGTAAAGGTCGTTTTAACGCGTGCTTAATTAAATGAAGCATAAAGCTGTGAATGGAATACTGTTTCGGTGCGAATCGATGCATGCAGGTCTGAAAAACAGCGTAGAATGGAGGATGTACAAGTTTAAGCATAGCTTGCTTTGGTGTTTTCCGAATGAACTCAACCCAATTCCATCTGAACTTTCAAATATGTCAATTGAAAGCAATATGAGATCCATCGCCATCATAATCCTATTTAATGCCTCAATATCGCCACCGACTTTTGATAATCGAGCAAAATCCATGGGTCTGTGTAAATGATTAATTCAATTAAACTCTTCTGGAAATGGGGCAAAGCAACAACTTTACAGATTGACACTGTCAGTTTCATGCGTTTGCTAATCCTTGCTGTCAACAGCTGTATCATCGATCGAGCATTGGCCGGCATATTCTCTGGTCGGATGTTTTAGCTAATGGAACCTCCAAGGCAAGCAACTACAGTTGTTTGTTGCAGCGTTACGAGTAAACACACCAAATGTGGAGCTTAATGATCCGTTATCCGAAAGCATTGTTATAATATATATTTTTTGTGTTGGTTGATAATTAGTTGGAACCACAATTGTCGGTAAAAATCCTTCGATATAAATATACTTTAACGAAAGGGTTTAACACACGTGAAATATTCGACACTCACAGCTGGAAAGAGATGTCTGACAATAGTTCACAATCAATGGCGATGTCTAAATCGCAGACAAAAGTTAAGCTGGAATTCCTAAAATTTGGAGAGACGGTCTCCGTTAAAGGGGTTTCGCGAATGATCAAAGCGAAGAGCAAAGAGTTTCCGGTCTTGTGGTTTCTAGGGGTCATTACGAGTCTCTACATTCTCCTGAGGCAGCTCTCGGCTATCTTTATGAAGTACTTTACGTGGCCAGTCATAAAAGAAGGCAGCAAGCGTCCTCTTTTCCCTGACTTGACCGTCTGCAACATATACACAACGGCTGGCCTGAACTACATGACCAAGACAATCGCTGGGAAAGACTACATGAAATCTCTTCAAGAGGTGACAAAGATGTATCCAATTGTCGATTTTCAAAGAAATACAAACCTTTCTTATGATGCTTACAACGAGCTGATGACGTATTTTTACACTAAAACTGCCTAATACGCCAATTTTCCAATATTTGACGATACAACTGAATTCGCGGAGCATACGGAAGTCGACAGGAAACTGTACGACTGGCAATAGATGGACTACAAGTCCGACTGTCCCAAAAATCGACGCCAGTACAGATGGGATCCAAACTACTATGTGTGTTGTACGATGATCTTAACTTTTTAACAACTATAATCTTAACTTTCCTGAAGTACTGCAGCTTGAATACCACAATGACATTTTTACATTGCAAGGCACAAGGATCGAATTTGTTGTTCATGTCGCAGGTACTGAACCGCACTTGAGCACGGCGATTTCTATCGGACCCGGAACAGAGACTAACATTCGATTATCACCCGTCATTAGGTCTCGACTTTCAAGCCATATGGTGACTGCAATAAGCAGAAGTATACTGAGTCTAAATCGGGCGTCAAGGACAAAAAGCTTCTTTACTCCAAGGACCTTTGCATTGGCATTTGTTTGCAACAACACGTTCTGGATCATTGCGGATGTCTGAAAAGCACTTTAGCATTTACTCCAAATCAGCTGACCCAGGCCAACGGAACGTTTGTGGAAATCTTAGCCTGCTGGAGAAGACCAATATAAAGCCAATTACTAACAGCGTTGCGGAATATTTGTGCACTATGAGAATCCACGCAGATTTTTAATTCCTTACTCTTGCGATGACCAGTGCAAAGCCAAAACGTTGAGTGCTTTCAAAAGTGCTTTCAAAAAATTTCTTCGAGGATCGCAATCTTTCAGGTGTGCAAGGGAATTTTCTCGCCCTCGTTAATCTGAAAGAAGCGAGCTTCTTAAGAGCTTAATTTTCCCCGTCACCAGTCTTAGGTTCACTAAAGACAGATAAGTTTGAGAGTAAATGTAAATGTACACGGTCAGCTGTAGGCCTGCTGACATTGGGAGCGTTATAAGTGCTTTAATAAATAAATAAATACAAGGTTTTCTATAGCGACAGTGTGGCCTCGACGCTGCTCATTTTGTAATGAATTGATCGGCCTTCAACACAGCTGAGTATAATCTGCATTAAATTCAATGAGCACTTACACTGACACTGAGTGACGTTAATAGGATTATTATTAGACTAACTGATCGAAAAGCTGATCGTCTCTTTTTCTTTGACAAAAAAAAACATATCGGTGCTGGAGGCCAATAACGCAGTACTTATGAACCTATACGACGTCGCTGAAAAGTATAATTTTTACAGAAAAATATATACTTTTCCATATATAGCTTATACTGAAAAGTATAATATAGTTAGAATTATAATAATTGCCTAAATAAAAAGTATTTGTAATTTAATTCAATTGTTGATGATCCAAGCCTCGTGACGTAACAGTGTAGTCTTTATTGCATTTGTAGAAAACCTTTTCAGCAAAAACAGTCCAGTTAGGTTTTGCATACAAAGTGCAAGATAAACTTCACAAAAGAACTCGAAACAAGACTTGTAACGTCTTGGAAATTTATCTCCAACTAATCGAACTGTGCATTATAATAACGGCGCTATAGAAGTCATTGGATTAGTTTACATTAGATTAGATTTGGAGTAGATGACATAACACGTTGACAGCTTAACAACATAAGGTGGAGTAGTTATTAAAATAGTATTACGTTACAGGTATTTATTACTTTACTGGTATGTATTACTTGAAGCATTTATCTTCCAGTAATGTAAAATTGGTATTTCCTTTTGTACGTTTTGAGCTTCCTTGTAAAATCACATTCCAATTCGTCCCGTTTCGCTTATGGCCCCATTGAGACCAAAGTCTTAAGGAAAGGTTCTATCACAACCTTATCACCGTCAGTGTAAGGTTTCATGGCCAAATCCACTTTGGCTTCGTCGAGTCCAAGGTTATAGGCCTTGTTGTATTCTTGTATAATCCATCGTGTAACCAAAATGCTCATGTGACCTTCGACGATAATTAAACAGCAAATACACAAATTTAACACGGATGCTTATGCTACAGAAACACATATCTCGTTTTCATCTGCTAAGAAAATGCAATTAAATTCAATTAATTACACAAGAAATTTAACTAAGTGATATTAAATGACAAATACAATTCATGCTATTGATTAATATCAGTATTTCTTTCTTATTGTTGTTGTTATTATTATTATTATTATTATTATTATTCTTTTTGTAATAGGGCATAGTGGTCTAACTGGTCATACATGGGTCCAGAATCTAAAAGACTGAGTTCATGCCTGCTGAGCTGACTCTGTGTAACGACCCTGGACAAGTTGTTCACACACAACTGTCTCTGTACTAAGCAGAAGTTCGTAGCGGCGTTAACTGGGAAGTAAACGGTAAGTACTGTAATAGACTGGCCCTGTGTCCAGGACCTTGGGATTCTTCCATTGCCGGCTCAAGGGACGAAAAGTAGGAAATGAGCATCTCCCTGCGTTCCACTTGGGACACAAAAGCTTTACTCTTACTTTATGTTTCATTTCCAATCTCAGAATATATACAGAGTAAGTAATATAAATAAAAAGCTTAAAATTAACAATATGATATGAGGTAAACAAGGAAATAAACAAACATACCGGATTTTGATTGGTTGAAACCATAAACTGCTTTTGTCATGTGCATGAACCTTTCGAACCATGGTCTAAACGCATAACTTCCGTCTCTCTTCTCGTCGTTAAGTCGCTTTCTGGTTTCCTGGAATCAAATGGTGACACATAGACGGTTTGAAGCACACAAAAATTTACGTATAAGCACACAATTGCCTAAATACTGCTACAAATATACATTAAGGACCTTCACATGAATATGTTCCTGAATAATGTTACATAGTTAACATAGCACCTTTCAAATATGTATCAAAAGTGCTGCATTCTATAGTATTTGTGGTGTCAGAAGTCATTGCTGGAAACGTCTCCCTCGATAACTGCGACTTGAGCTCCTTTCTCTCCCCCTCTGTGTTCCGCAGGCGCCTGAAGACTGTACGTCCAACAGCGATTTTACTTTTTCGGGTTGGAAGCACCTCTGTTGAGTTTATCCTCTAAGATGCGCGTTGTAAATTTCAAATTACAGTTACAATTCATTAAGAGCAACAAGATAATCTGTAAGCAGTTAATGCTGCTATAACTGGAGAACTCACTACTGGCGGGTCCTAGCGCACACGCAGTGCCCAATCAACAGATTCCCATTCAGAGATGACATTTAACACCACGTTCAGAGTTTCTGGTCCGTGTTGCAGTAAGGATGAAGAACCTAAAAGGTTCCATGCAATAATTATGTAACAGGTTATCTAAGTAAAAGGTTACCAACTTGTACAATAGCTTCCAGCTTGGAGAGTTCCTCATCAAGAGATGTCTCAGCAATCGTAACACGCTAAGAAGTAACAAGACGTAAGCATGTAGTCACTTGAATTTACTAAAGGCACACACTTCTAGGCCCTTATTAATCCTAAAGTAAGTAAACAAGACATTTGTTAACACACTATGGGTCCATCGGGTGAGAGAGGAATCGTAGGCTAAAAGGATGAAGGAGACGATAAGTATGACCTATATAATCAAATCTCTTCTACTGCCTACCGATGCTGACTTATACCTCCTGTGCTATTAAATACTCTGTAAGGCAGGAAGATGAACTAAACGCTCGTTGGAGTTCCGTGTATAGAAATATTTGGCTTCAACAGATAGGAATCTGAGAAAAGTTTCATCTGCGATCTTGATAGATTGGACTCGCATCAGTTAAGAAACGCCATAGCATTTTCGCTTGGCGTCTAGTCGTTCAAACATCAAATTTTCTGTAAAAAAGTATTTGGTGATGCTATTTTGGTGAACATGCTGCTTGTGACCCTGAACTGAGCAGTCACTTCAACTGTAAATCTTATTTCACTGACAGTATTTATGAACATTTACGAAGTATATGCTCTTGACATTGTTTGCATAGCACTGTTTGCGTCTGATAACCTGCTGTTACATCTGATTTATGTTCTCTACCTTCGGGCGTATTAAAGTGCTCGTAAATAGTCTTTATCATCTTCACAGCCAATCTCCAATCCCAAACGTCACCCACAGTAGCCGCCACGCTGTCTCTGTGCATGATTTTTTAGACCTTGATTTAGCTTTATTTTGGGCGCTGTAGAAATCTCGAGTTTATGATTGCGATTACGATAGAAGAAGCTACAGGAGACAGACAGAGTCAAGTAGTTTCTAGATTTTTGTACTCTTCATATACTAGCTCCCCTTTACACTTTTTATAGGATCTAATTTTATATAATGACTTTAATTGACACAGATCCTATCCTGACTTCTCTTCTTCTTATCTCTATTTCCGCTCTAATCCCAAACATCATCTGTCTCTCTGCCTGTCTTTTGAATCTTAACCTGGAACCGAACCCCTTTTGCCTATCGATTTGGTTTTGACTGAGTGCCTGTGAATAAGCTGGTCTACGTGACGCGGTTTTCGTTGAGCGCTGTAGAAATCTCGAGATTAGGATTACGATCAACATCACTATCGTATACGGCTCTGGTGGATAATATGTAGGCTAACGTCGTAATTGTCTGCTGTGTTGTGGATCAAATAACGAGTATGAAGGGTTGTAGATTTTATGCTTTTGATTGTTTGCATGCGTGTATGCATGTAGTTAGGTATCTGTTCAAACTTGCTGCACACATGACAATATAATAATATAATAATATAATAATAATATAATATCATATAACGGATGCAACTTAGAAAGGTTGGAAACGTGTGCTGAGCAGAGTCAAACGAAACAGCAATGCAAGACTATTCCAAAAGGACGGTCCAACATGGAGAAAGCACAATGGGCATGAGTTCGTGTATAAAACATATAATTTCTGTATTTACTAAGCGCCATTATCCAATGACTAAGCCCCAGTTGATGGTGCTGAGCAATTTTGAGAGAAAGATTTGCTCAAGGTCACTGCACACTAAACGTCTCAGGGAGGCTTGAACCCATACTCTCTGTGTTACAAGCTCAGCACTCTAACCAAACGGCTACTGTGTTCCACAACAGATGTGCCTTCATGTGTGTCTGCATTTGCGCGCAGGCCTCTGTGTACTTACACGATACTTACACGATACTTACACTTACACGAGTACGGTAGCATATTGGATAGAGAGCTCGGCTTGTAACGCTGAGAGTACGGGTTCGAGCCTCCTCCGAGACGGTTACTGTGTAGACCTTGAGCAAGTCCTTAACTCACAATTGCTCGGCGCCATCGTCTGATGCTAAGTCATTAGATAGTGGCGCCTAATAAATGCAGAAACATAATACTTACAGGTGTTGTCTCTTGCTCTGGCCAGTAGCTGCTGACAGTGGGTATCTCTCTGACACGACGCATTGTCGGTGGTATTGTCAGACTTGTTTTCACTGGATAGACGTGTTCGATATAGCCAAGAAAATCTTGCCAGCTGAGGACATTCCGACACCATACATTCAAAAACATCTCAAATGATTAAGCACACAATTAACACAGCATTTCGATGTTGTGTCTAAATTTGTGACTCCTGTCACAACGCAGCAACTGAGTTGCTTCAACTGAAGCCGTTGTAAGCAATCAATCCCTTGAAGAAGTTTTGTCAAAATCCCAGAACTCAGGGAAACCAGAATTCAGGCTACAGTGGCTAAGAAAGTTGAAACAGATGAATTTTGTGACGTTGGCCGAGTTATCATCATGAACAAAATCACAGCTTAAGGTTCAAAGCCTACCATCTGAGCATCAAGGGTTCCACTGGTGGAAAAAGTTATGTTCTCTCCTAATATGGAGTTTGTAGCTTTGCTGCTATCATTCCTGCGCATCAGCCAAAACGTCTAACAACCCCAGAACAGAACCTCTGTTACCAGATTGACGCAACAAATGATGGCCCAGAATAAAATCTCTGACGGGTGATTAGGCCAATTATGTCAATGAAATATGTAGAATCTGTTAGTATAAACGGGGCAATAGGAAAAAGACTGGTTTTTACATCTAGTAATAATTCGTAGCTTAATAAATGTCAATGAAATAAATGGACAATTATAATATTAAACACACACAAAATTATTGACAAGGATCAGGGCAATGAGGAAATTAATAATAATAATAATAATAATAATAATAATAATAATAATAATAATAATAATAATAATAATAATAATAATAATAATAATAATAATAATAATAATAATAACTTAAGTAATAATTATAATAATAATAACTTAAGTAATAATAATAATAATAATAATAATAATAATAATAATAATAATAACTTAAGTAATAATTATAATAATAATAACTTAAGCAATAAATAACTTAAATAATAATAATAATAATAATAAGAAGATGATGATGATGATAATAATAATAATAATAATAATAATAATAATAATAACGCCATCTGCTTCTCCGGAACTCTACTATGAACATATATGATGATGATGATAATTATAACAATAATAATAATAATAATAATAATAATAATAATAATAATAATAATAATAATATTAATAAGAAGAAGAAGAAGAAGAAGAAGGAGAAGAACAACAACAACAACAACAACAATAACACAATTTATACAGCGCCGTAACACAACCGAGGTCGAAAAAAGGCCGCTGAACATTCACTAAAAACAGCTCGAAACCTTTGACCAACTGCTCACACACACGGCGCATATACAATGGCTCCATAATTCATTCATTGCAGGCCATTGAACTCTCCTAAGGTACTTCTCATGGCCAAAGATCCACAATCTGCTTTCTCAGAGGACAACAGACTGTAACGGTCGGATATCTCCAAATCCCTGATAAATAGCCGATTCCTTGGAAATGTTGTACTTCATGTTTTGCATGTAATTGTACATGTTTTTCCATAGCGACCGTATGACCTCGACCCTGATCATTTTGTAATGAATTAATCGGGTGAGATCCTTCACAAACCCTGCCCGTTTGAATAGGTTCATCGTCCTTTAAGGTTCTCGTGTACGGATCGTGTTAGCCCCAGATTAAAATCTCAGAAATATGGCCAATGTCGGTACCAACATCCCCATGCACAGATATGCCTTGACGTAGGCTTTAACCACTGTAGCTAACCAGGCCAGTTATACAAGTGTAGGCCTATATCCATGCATGTTAATCATACCTCCTCTTTACCTCATGAGCATTTTGCACTTTAGTCTCCTCGTTACCGGGCCGTAGCACCCTCCGCTCGGCCACCCATGATCTCTTGTTTGTCCCTCGCATGCGAACTGCTATCATTCAGTCCAGAAGCTTTGTGTAGGCCGGTTCCACCTGCTGGAACCGTCTCTCTCGAGATCTGCGACTCGAGCTCCTCTCTCTTCCCCTCTCAGGGTTTTGCAGGCGCCTGAAGACTGTACTGTTTAACAGTGATTTTACTTGTTCGGGTCGGGAGCACCCCTGTTGAGTTTATTCTCTAAGAGGCGCTTTATAAATCTTAAATTACAATTACGATTATATTAAAGAGAACGAAATAATATTCTCGGTACCAAGGCGGTCCTTAGCCTAATTTAAAATGTCTCTGAATAAGGCTTCACATGAGCCTTTACCTGTAGCGGTCCGAGGTGATGTTGCATCTTCTTAAGACCTGATCGACAACAAATTCACTGAGAGGAAGGCGACAAGCCGCAACCAGATGCTTTATCTAAACGCGCAAGAACACAAACAAAATAAAAATAAATAAAATAAATAAATGAAAGTAATTAATTAATTAAAAAATAAATAAATAAATCGTAATCTCGAGATTTCTACAGCGCCCAACGAAAGCTAAGTCGCGGGGAACCAGCTTATTCACAGGCGCTCAGTCAAAACAAAATCGATGGGCAAAAGGGTTCAGTTCCAGGTCAAGATCCAGGAGTCAGGCAGTCAGACAGTCAGACGGCTACGGTGGATGGTGTTCGAAACTGAAGCGAGAAGAGAGATAAGGGCAAGATGAAGAATCAGGATAAGATTTGGGAAAGAAACGTTTCCAGTTTTGAGTGAAAGACCAGCGCAGAAACTGAAAGAGGTGAAGTGTGAGTTCGTATGATGGAAGTAAATGAATAAGCTGAGCTGTAACCTGGTCTCTAGAAAGACGGTCACGGCGACTTCTGTCCGCCTGCTGGAAAAAGTTCCAGATTTTCTCGTATTCGAGGCTGCATCCTCCGGCGACGAGCTGCCTCTCGATGAGGCGCAACAATGCACCTCTTCCTGTCAGCTCTCTGCAAAACCGTAATTCTCCTACTACAAGTTCATGTCACAATAATATTAACTTAGTGCTGCAACATAAATATTGAAATACTAGCCTATAAAAATTCCTCTAATGCAGATCCTATCCTGATTCCTCTTCTTCCCATTATCCATCCTGCAGATCCAACTCCAAACACCACCCACCGAAGCCGTCTGACTGTCTGGCTGCCTGCCTCTTGGTATTTGACCTGGAACTGAACTCTTCTTGCCTATCGATTTTGTAATGACTGAGCGCCTGTGAATAAGCTGGTTCCCGCGACCTAGCTTTCTTTGGGCGCTGCAGAAATCTCGAGTTTGCGAATACGATTGCACTAGTTCGGCAAAATGTCCTTCTGCATCTCCCTTTCTCTGTCCGTCCCCTCGCTCCCTCCCTCCCTCTCCCCCTCTTGATCGATCTTCCCTGATCCTAACCTGATTCGCCCTTGTCTATCGCTGCCCTTCCCAACGATCATCCTAATCCACCTTCAAGGATCTTGCTTTGTTCTCATTTTAATCGCCAGATGGAGCCAAAAAAGACAGCTGATGCAGTAAACAGTGATGAGGATGATGACGACGACGACGATGACGATGATGACGACGATGATGACGACGACGATGACGATGATGGTGATGACGTCATACCTATCTTCTGAATCTGGATGTGTCTGGACTGATTTCGCAATGAAAGAGACAAGTCCCTCATAGTTAACCAGATTCGATCGATAGACGGACAGAAACATCGATGCAACCAATCGCAAAGTGGCTGGATTTAGTTCGATCTGAAATCACAGGACCAGCCTTAATCGAAGACAAATCACAAATAACTCCTCTCCCCCTTCTCCCTCTGGTCTTCTGGCAACTGGACTTAGTTATTGACATGGCACCGTTGGACAACCCCACTGACTTGACGCAGAATAAGCTGGTGCCCTGCGCTTAGCTTTTAAGTAGCGCTTTAAAAATTTCAAGTTTACGATTACAGTTAAGCCTATATTTGCAGAACAGTAGCAGGACTAGCGTTGAAAAACAGAGCAATGTGCACGTGCATTGATTTAAGAGATCTTAAGTCACACCTGTTATCTCAAGTTGCTCCTGTTTTGACCTGCCTACAAATGCTTCAGTCCCACTGAGGCCTCCTTAAAAGACGCTACATGCGATCAGAATATATAACTGAATAGTCAATTCAGATACTGAAAAGGAATTCAGGCTATAAGGTTTTGAAAGGACCCTCGGTTAGTTGTTTGCTTACTGCATATTTCTTAGTGCTTGGGTTGACTTTTGACTTTGTAAAGCACACTAGAAGTAGCCTGCTACTTACGATGCTATATAAATTGTCGTCATTGCAATTACGATTACAATTACAATTACAATTGCTCACACATTTTGTCTCTCACACTAAACAGCTGAAGTTGGTACCGGCGTAAGCCGGATTTTAGAGGGTTATGCGATGTTGAATTCATCTTTATAAAGGTAATTACGCCTCGTACGAATGACACATCATTATTCCTGCTGGGATTCCAAATTGCATCAAAATCAAGTTTTTCACGCAGGTCTTAGAACCTCACAACGACAGCTGTTCTCACCTTGCTCTGACGAAATATGTTCTGTATTTCCTGGAACGAGATATAGCCGGTCAGCTGATCATCAGCTTCGGCCAGTTTCAGGTAGATGTACTTAAGCTGGTTTGCTGAAAAGTTAGAAAGTTCTTCACGGACGCGTTTAGCAAGAATCTCCAGCTCCTTGTCCCTCGTAAGTGCTGCAGAATGATCAGAAAAACTTGTGGTTTGTCCGAAACCACTTTGATCCACGGCTTCGGTTTCACTTAAGGCAGATGTGACAAGATTATTGTCAGAATTTATTGGTGGTAGGACATGATGGCGATTGATGTGTCTCGGTAAATCTTCATTCGGGGAATTCCTGTCACCACTCTAAGACAAAAGAGAATAGTCTTTAAAATGAGCAAATGAGAAATGTTCTCAATTTTATTATTACTGTTGCAGTTTATCCAAAGATGCCATGTCAATAACCAAGTCTGGTTGCCAAAAGACCAGAGAGAGAAGGGGAGAGGAGCTGTTAGGGTGGGTTGTGTTTAAGCTGAGAGAAATTGGAAGGCAGCTGACTCGATGGATTAGGGTGGGATTTCTTGAAAAGGTGCAGTTTGTCAATTGCTGGAGATGATTCGTGAACCGGCAGGATACATAGTAAAGGTACAAAGTAAGTTATCTGGTAAATAAGAATTTCCAACATGTTTCACTACTACACGGATTGGGGTATGATGCGGTAGGAAAAATTCAGCTTTATAACATGGTACCAGACAGCATCATTCATTGAACTCATTGCTGGCTCTCATTCTGCGATTAATGTCAACGATGGCCAGCTAATGGTGCAACGTGCGGGACCTAATTATAATGGTATGCGGTATAGTGCTGTATTCGATAGTACGCTTGGGCTGTAGTCTAACGATTGCGGATTCAAGCCGATACTTGGTAATGGCCCTAAGGAAGTTTTTTGTGCATACTTGTCTCCGTCACCCACCAGCAGAATTTGGTCCGAGCACATATTGAGAAATAGGCCTAAATGGCAAGTCCTGCTATGCGATGGCTCCGCGTCCAGCAACTTGGGATTCGTCCACTGCAAGTTCAAAGGCCAACAGTAAGAAACGAACGTCTCCCTGTGTTCCATATGGCACTTTGGAGCTTTACTTTACTCAAAACGACGTGACACTTAACAATGCTCCCCAAGATACCATTGTAAGAAGATGTTAGCATTTCATTGAGTGAACAACCAGTTGGCAGTTACTGCCAACACAAAGCAGCTCAAGGAATGAAGTAGACTTCGTACAGAACAACACTCATCGGAAATACATTCATCTTAAAAATGTGAACACATGAGTCAACATGCAAACTCATAAAAATTCAATTCTGTACCACTCCGTTGACAGCCAGCACAGCATTAAAAACACAGCATAGGTCAATAGACAGATAAAATAGGTTTGGACAGATAATTCACACTTGAGCTCGAGTGGCCTCTCGAAATAACGACGTCTTTACGGAGAAGACCAACCTTAAATAGACTGATGGCTCAACGAGAACTAGACGCGCGCAGCAAGAGTATTTGCTGATACAAAAAAATTACAAAGTAGAGTTGAACAAGTGATACAGATGACCGATAGAAATATGACATGGGTGAACGACAGGCAAGTCGTGGGATTATGGTAAAGATTTAAGTGATGTCAGAAATCACCCAGATGCAACACTGTTTACACACAAACTGTGTGGAGATCGAAATATTAACTTAAACTCCATGCACGGGTATAGATTTCTATGTAACGGTTCTGTAACTGCGCAAGCATGAACTGTTGGTGTTATAATCATCATTATTATTGTTACTGTTGTTATTATTTTTGTTATTGTTGCTGATGTTATGGTTGTTGTTACTACTACTACTACTACTACTACTACCACTACCACTACCACCACTACCACTACTACTACTACTACTACTATTATTATTATTATTACTACTACTACTACTATTACGATTATTATAATGAATATTATCATTATCATTATCAATATCATTATTATTATAGAACCATTTTAATCATAAAACAAGTGAAAAGTTCGTCATCAGTCCTCGACGCCACTAGGATCTGCACACGTGACTCTGAAACCAACAGCATTATTATTGATATCTCAAAGTACCACTACCTAATGACTAATCACAAATTCTCTACACAGTAACTATCTCAGGGGAGGTTTGAACCCGCACACTCCACACTGCAAGGAGAACGCTCGATTCAATCCGACTGCCATGTCATACAGAAAAGTTGTGAAGAAACTTAAACAAGGTCAAAGGTTAATGCCCAACTCCAATAACTGAGATGCAAGGCTTTCCATAGTTTTAGCCACTCCAGTGCCCTAATTAATTAATTCTATAAACGAGGCGGTTGATCAACTCATTCAATGGTCTTCCTCATCCTGCAAGCAAGAGGCGTCGATCATATAGGTGCCCCTGGGGCCCGGGCCCCGACAATATTTTGAGCATTGGTTGGGCCCCGGCAATATTTTGAGCATTGGTTGGGCGCCGGCAATATTTTAGCTGTAATATCGGTAAAAGACAGCTGTGGACTGATAAAAGTTCTCATTCTTCACTTTAAGACGTTAGTAAACATTGCCAATCCGGAATTTCCAAGCGTACCTCTCTAGGTATTGCTGTCTTTGCCTACCTTTGCTTAAGCAGACAAACAGACAGACAGAAAGACAGATTATAGGCCTGGAACCTCCCAAGTTGTACCACGGATCAACGCTTCTGTTGTGAGCCCATGCGCATCGAGAATGGTATGGACCGTTTCAGAGGTACTACAAAGATTCTGCTCACTAGCGCTCACTAGCTAACTAACTCAGGTCTAATATGGGTACATTGGCCGCACACTGTTGGTGGAAATTTTAAGCGGTAAGAGTGAATATGCAGAGGCTACGAAAATTAAGTCACTGCCACTTCACACGATTACCTCATGATTACCTCCTGCGAAGTTTGTTTAATTGACTTCTCGTCTTCCTCATTTCAGATTAGTTCACACCAATACAGATAAATGTTCAACTCGGTTCACTATCTCAATTACCTGTGTGTATATCTTGAATTTTGTACCTCTGATTTGCAACAATTAATTTTCTCTATTGTCCATATTCATGTACTTGATTTTGACCTATGCAGGCGTACAGCAGACACTCTAGGTTTTTGACGTACATGGTGGCTGACTGGTTGAGAGCCTGCCTCAAAACATGGACCACGTAGGTTAGAGTCTTCATGAAGACAGAAGGCAGCGTATGAACTTGGAGCAAACCCCTAATGTGCATTAATATAAACGAAGTGGGGCTATAAAATATTCCATTTGCCTGCATTTTGTTGCTTCGTAATTGTAATCATAGTCACAAACTCGAGATTTCCACAGCATCCACAGAAAGCTAAGTCACGGGAACCAGCTTATTCACAGGTGCATTTCTTACATAAAATCTAAACAATTTACATAAAATATAAACAATAATAAGAATTAAAAGTAAGTAGCGAGCTACATCTAGGAAGCTTTACATTGTAAATTGTCAGCAAAAGTGCCAACAGATATAAGCAACAGAAAGAAAGAAAGACTTGCTTGTGGAAGCCATTCATCCAATGCTTCTCGATTCTTCATCTCTCCATTTTGAGGTCGCCGAGTAACAGCTTGTATGAAATACTGCGACTCCTCAGCTGGTAACCGTTGCAATTCTACAGGTGGTAACCTGCCGGTGTTTAGAGCCGCAGGAGGCGTCTCAGAATATGTCCCAACTGGACTGGTGTCCGGCGAAAAAACATAGTCCGTTCTAAGCAGATACAAGAAATTACCTTAAATCAGAAGTCATTACATAGTAATGCTTAACAAATGGTGGTGTCTAATAAATGCAGAAAATAATAATAATAATAATAATAATAATAAAAATATTGACCTGATTACAGTTTGGCTTTGTTGTGCCATCGGCTTTTGCTTGTGCATTAGACACCAGTGCGATATAAAGTTGCTAATTAATAATACTAGCAATAATAATATTAACGAAAACTGCCTTTTACCTCCCAAATGAATTTTATGTTAATGTAAATCTCAGCTCCACACAAAAGTTGCATCAGGAAGACCAACTTAGTCATCAGTGCTTAACAAAATCAAATCGCAAGAGCCAAGTTGTTGAGAAAATTTCAGTCTCTCTCCTTCTGGCTGGAATTAATCCCTCGTTGGGAGGGGTCATCCACACGAATCCTTCTTTTCCATTTGTTTCTATCCCCAGTATCTTCTTTCTTCAGTCTGAGGAGCTTTAGGTCTTGTTGAACCATGTCTCCCCATCTCTTCTTTTGTCGTCCACGACTGCGGCGCCCATAACCTCTGCTGTCAGAATTCTTTTAATGCAGCTTTCTTCCTCTCTCCTCATCACATCAAGAGCCAAGTTGCTGAGACAATTTCAGTGCCAGAACAAAATCCCGATATCTCTAGCCAACCATCGATTAAACTTTCCAGCAACTAATGGTCAAGTTTAAGAATAGCGCATAGTTCATTTCTGTTTGACTGAATGTTCAGAAACCCATTAGAT
Source organism: Norana najaformis (assembly GCA_964023275.1). Lineage (NCBI taxonomy): Eukaryota > Metazoa > Annelida > Clitellata > Crassiclitellata > Hormogastridae > Norana > Norana najaformis. The sequence continues at coordinate 2,713,563 of OZ029913.1, read as the reverse complement.
TCCAGAGCACCACTGCATACTCCATTTGGGGATAAGGACTGGTAGTAGCAGTTCCAGAGACAATACTGATTCTTGGGCATACTTTAATTTTTAAGCCGTGATGGCTCAGTATTTCTACCTCTGATGAAAGAAAAAAGTACTAACAATAAATATGACAAGATAATAACAATAATAATAGTTTATTATAATGATATACATTGCAAATGGTAATGATAATCTTACCTTGAACTGATCGACTTTTGTCCATCACTGTCATCAACAGACACCATTTTGCCATCTTTGATCTGCAGCCTGGCCGTGTCCGGGGTGTTGCTGGTGCCAAATGGCGCATTCCTTGTCACCCAACAAGTCCCATTCATGGCAGCTGGCTTCCAGTTAAAATACTATAATACAAATTTAGTAAATTAAGTTCATACTGTATTACTCGCCACTCGACGTAACTGACCTTCTAGATATTGACCTGATTGCGGCTCGGCTTTGGTGTGCCATCGGTTGACGCTTTGTGGATTAGACACCGGCGCAATAAAAGTTACTTATTATTATTATTATTATTATTATTATTATTATTATTATTATTATTATTATGTCGGAACATTTTCAATTATGAAACAAATCTATTGTTGCTGGAGCAAGTAGAGCTGCTGTGGCGTCCAGGCTGGCACACTGGAAACAGGTCGACTAGCTGCACCTCCGAATCTCGTGATCTTGTCTGTAAGCGCCGTGGTGAAGAAGCAACCCTGAGTTAGCGGTCGCGTAAGTGTAGAGCGTTCTGTGGGCGTTTCTTCGATGGAGTGCAAGAACTTCCGGTGTGGATCGGACGAACGTCCAGCACCACCAACTCCCTCCTCTTCATCGCCGTAGTCGTCTGCTTCGAAGGTGCCTGCGTAGTGGGCTTCACTGACCCGAGCGTCGACGTCTCCTCGACCTCGACCCGCCGGCTGACCTTCGGCAGGCGGTGTGGCTCCTTGACCCAGAGGATCGGTTGGGGCCCGTCGGCTGGGTCTCGACGACCTGTTCCAGGTTCTCTCCTTTTCTTTAATCTTGGCCTCAATCTTTAATCTTTATTATTATTATTATTATCTCGCAGGAACAAAAAATAACTAGGAGCTGTTAAAGGGTATCTCGAAAATCAAGCCTTCTCCTTACCAACAATAAATATTATTAGTATTATTATTATCATCATCATCATCATCATCATCATCATCATCATCATCATCATCATCATTATTATTATTATTATTATTATCCGAACACCCTGCAGGGTCCCGACACGCGTCGCAGGCCTCGTACTTCGTCAAAATGTGCTGTAAATTACAGCTGCATTATCATTATTATTATTAACGATGGGTGAAAGTATTACACTTCTGTGTGGATCATACAGCACTGCATTTCAGGCTTTAAATCAAAAATTAAAATTAAAATCACTGTATTCAGGCTTAAAATCCCACCACAGCAAATGAAAAACGCAATTCAAGGTTGAAGGAGAAGATTGGCAGTTCCTGAAGCTAGTCTAAGGAGCAGCTAGGGGTATGAAGAGTTAGCAACTTCGTTTTTCCTAGCCCAGACATGACGAGGGCGGGTGGCCAGCCTCTACCTCGCTGCCTAATCTTCCCGTTGACGGTGTACGGTCAGTGTACTCATTATAGCTGAGTTGGCTAGGGGGCGCCAGTGGAGCCGAAATCTCAGAATAAACTTCTGCATTGCAGTGACATGAACCCCCAAGAAGTTTGTCGACAATCCGGCAAGCTAACCACTAGACTGACTCCTATTCTTTCTGTTATCACTCTTTCCGCTCCAATCCCAAACACCAACCACCGTAGCTGACACGCTGTCTGTCTGACTTTTGGATCGTGACCTGGAACCGAAAACTTTGCCTATCGATTTTGTTTTGACTGAGCGCCTGTGAATAAGTCGGTCCTCGTGACGTGGCTTTCGTTGGGCGCTGTAGAAATCTCGGGATTACGATTACGATTATCGCGCACCTCTTCAAGGTTAAATACTGCAAAACACCCAAGTTTATACTGTTTTTCCCAAAACGGCGTTGTTGGTTAGTCTTTGGTGCTTTAGAAAATAATGCAATATTGTATCTGCACAAGGTTGTTTTCGACTAACATACCTTGAGCTAAAGCCCCATTTCCTTCAGACATATGAAAATGTGGTTATCTCACTTTACATCAGTGTTAATATTAATCAGATATTTGCGTTGTTCGAATTTATTAAATTAAAAAAGCCCTGGTAGCTAGAGAATGATATTTTGTAGATAAGTCGTCATTTGTTTGGGCTAAAACCTACCTTACAGGAAGGACTAAATACTGCTGACCTTAGTAACACAAGACATAGTTAGTTTGATTGTATTAGCAACGACCTTTTCCTAAAGGCACCGCCTCTATTTCTCCCCCATCTACCTTTCACACCTCTCCCAGCTCTTTACACCCCCTTCCAAATCAGCCTTGCCGATGCCTAAGAATGATGAGCTGGAAGGTATCGGCCTCACTAATTACTTTATCACTGGCTGCCTCAACGGAGCCACAATCTATAAGGGTTAAGTGATTATTCAGAACCTAACGACCAACATACAGCTCAGCTATCTACTGCGTTCTTCTTGATCGTAAGCCGCCTTAAGGACCAGTCGCTAAACATAGGGAGACAAAGCTGGTGATATGTGCAGTGTCTTATTTCATTATATCTTTAGGTACACCGTATACCTCCTATCAATACATGTGTGCACACAAATACACATGCGCATACAACTATAATTATATTTAGAATAATACAAATGTATAATTATAATTATAATAGGGGCAATGAAAACCTAATCTGGACACCTCTGGAGTATTCCTCCTTCATCCTGCACTTAGAATAATCATAATCGTGTTCTACTATGTAGCATAATTAATATGGTTGAACTGGATTTCTCCAATTGATTAAATTTATACTAGGGTATCACTTGAAACACTAAGAGCACTCTGTAGCGGTAATTAGATTAAATTAAATCAGATTAAGTCATATGTTCAAACATTTTTCAATTGCGTTAGGATGCATTCAACATTTTAGATCAGTTAGATATTCGTGTGTGCAGCTGATTTGAGAGGTACCTTAACGGCGCTACATTAAGTGCCTTCCTACATACATACATACATATATACACACATACATTCAAACACCATCCCCGTAGCCGTCCGACTGACTGCCCGACTCCTGGATCTTGACCTGGAACCGAACCCTTTTGCCCATCGTTTTTGTTTTGACTGAACGTCTGTGAATAAGCTTGGTTCCCGCGACTTGGCTTTCGTTGGTGCTGTAGAAATCTCGAGATTACGAATATGATATCAAAATAGTTTAAGAAAAGCTATATTCCAAGCAGGGATATAACGTTTGTCAGCCCTAGAAGTTGATCTCGAATGTTCATGACTCTGAATCATGTCACATCATGTCACATCTGACTGAACTCTCTTCATTCCCTTAACAAAACACGACTTTACTTAATTGCAAACAAAAAATCACACCCTAGTTACTGATGGCCAAACAAATTCATTATACATGCAAACAACAATACAAAAAAACTTTCAGTGTTAAGCACACTGTATAAAAAGCAGATTTTTAAAGTTTTAGAACACATTTCACTGACAAAATAACAAACAAAAATATTTTTACTATATACAAACGGCACAAGCAACAGTTTTAACTTACACAAATACACTGAAAACAGACTAACCTGTTTTTTTGGCATTGTGGAGAAATTTATCCCAAACTAGAAATCACGTTATCAGGCAAAACTATTTCGCTTACTAACTAAAACACTTCCCCAAGAGGCATACTGCAACATACTTACTAAAACGAAGCCTTAAAGGCACTTGAGTAAGATCCAGACGTATTCTGGTCGTGACGGAGTCTATAGGCGGCTCGCTGTTGACAACAATGTAAATGATCTCAGCCATTGGGTAGTCAAGGCTGTAGCAACGTCAGATAAGCATGCGCCCGTGTGTGTCAAAGCTAATTGTAACCAATAAGCTGGATCGTTTGACCCAAGTGGTTTCACACTAACGCGTGAGAGACGCTTTGCGATTTAGGATTAAGGTAGCCATAATGTGATAACTTCGAAACTGGTCGCGGATATCGTGATTCTGGACAAAGGTGCTGGGCACACAGAGCTACCACTGCAAGCCTAAATGTATAATAAATCCGACTAAGTGACCGTTCGGCAAACTTTATGTATATGCATATCTACACATATTACTGTTTCTATGCTAGAAGTTAGAGCTATACAGCAATTATTCAGCCACATAATTTCCACAATTTACTCAAATATCTATATAGATATGTATATGCGTATGTATGTACATAATATTTATCCATTATTTAGATATGCCACGATTTCAAAGACTTGAGATTGAATACAGTTGAAATGTACAAATCTGTACATGTGAACTTTTCCTATTCATACGATTGCTTTGTAGCCTTAGTGAAATTTGACGTGTTGAAGAAACATTTCAAAGCCATCAGTGTGCAGTAGTTAAGATGTTTGTATGAACTTGCATAAATGCTTTGCTAATGACACTCATTAAAGTGGCACATAGGTTACTATGGCTATGCAACTGTCAAGTCAATACAAAGTTACCAGGTTCAATTCCTAGCCAGGAAGAAACTTGTTTTCTACTAGCATAGCCAGTCTGTTTAAACTGTTACTTCCTGCATAACAGGCTCAATAATAAATCAATGTGTAATAAATATGTATGCATCTTGGTAATTATGCAGTTTTTACAGCTCACAAAGGTGCAAAGGTGTGAATAAAGTCCTACTGCAAAAAGGTGTTTAAGGATTTATGGTGCTACTTAATGTCGCCAGATTTCTTCAACACCAGGCATATTGGTATTTGGTATTACGTTTACAACCTCCATTGGCGTCTTGTTCAGACGTTCTTTCAGCAAGTTTCTGTTCTGTTCTGACCAAGGGATCTTCTAGTTCCAAGTTTCAGGAGGTCGTCCACAAAGCACGGGGCTTAGGCCACACTGGTCTTCCCTTGTGGAGCTGGCTTCCTCAGACCTGAGTGCCCCATGAGTAGTTTGTTCTGCAAGAGGTGCTATCTAAATTTAAAATATAATACAGTACAGTGTTTACCCCATTCTCATAAATGGGGTAATGACACACAGACCCATGTACAAGTTACTGCCTTGTATCTTGGATCAGCCCATCTAGGCTGTTAGGCCAGATACAGAGGTCTTTGGGTTGCATTACTCTTCTCGTCTTAAAATACTCAGCTTTAAGTATGCAGTCTCAAACAAGTGTGATGTCCAAGTTTTTATACACATACTGTGGCATGTCTCCAGCTAACCAGCCTTAGCTGTTTATGGTGTAAGGATTAATTTAATTTTCATTAAGTATTTCATGAAATTACCAGAATTCAGTGGTCTGAATTTTGGCTTCAAGAATTGTGAATAGATTCTTGTAATAGGCATCTAGTAACTGATTTTGATGTAAGCATGTAATGTTTCAGTGATTACAGTATCTAATTGTACCAACTCTGGTGGCGAAATCAGCCGAGTCTAGCCATGTTGATAATAAGCACCAAGTTGCTTATTGTACCTATGGTAGTAAGCAATCATGAATGTTCCATTAAGCCAGCCAAGAGAGTTGTATGAAATGTCAGTTTACATACAGTTTGGCAGAAGGGCATATGGTTATGTTTGATCACCAGAGCAGTAAGTAATCAGAGGCACATTCCCATGCTTTTGAGGAGAATTCATAAATTAGCATGGTACCAGTATCTAATTAATAATTCCAGCCAAATTGAAGCCTACATTCTAGACATTAATCTTAACAATGTAAACCAGGGCATAATCAATAACACAGATAATTTAAAGCTCTGCAGTTGAAACATGAATCAGTCATTAATGACAAGTGCTACTTACAAATGCGATCACAACACCATTAGCAACGTTGCTAACACAAGAACTGCTAACAGTCAGTGACGGATTTAACAGTTAACACTCTTGAACAGATATACTCAACAATGCTTTACTTTTTTTGTAATATCAAACTTCAACAGAATTATAAACAAAAGACATTACCATAAACAGCAAAACTAGAAACCTTGAAAACAGGATTGGTTGCCACAGGGGTGGAAAATCAAACCACAAAATCTCTGAAAACAAAACAAAACTGTTCATCAAGCCTAGAGCACAGAGGTATTTAGGGATATAGAAAAACAGTGGAGCCACATGAAAAGTGGAGTTATCTGATAAGAATGTCCAGGTATCTGGCTGAAGAAACCAAGGGTTAACAAGTCTAATCTAATTGGAAGAATGTATGATCTAGGCTTAATCAAATGACTCCTACTTTTACAATTATTACTATTAATACAATGCAAAAGGCGTCAGTTGATGGTCGCTTCATGCGAAATTATGGTAACAAATTATAATCCGTGGAGAAGTCCAGTCAAGTTCTATTAGGTCAGAAAAACCAAGAGTGAAGCTAAAACAGATGAGCCTTAAATTTAGACCTGAATGACATAAGGAAACGTCATAATGCATGATATTATCAACCGATACTTGTTCAATTCAAATGAGACATCCATGCATGAGCCATGTGTTAAAGTACCTCCAGTCTGATACTTAAGTAAGACAAGAATATCTTGCAGCTGAACAGTTTTTAATCAACAGCTTCACACTGGCCAATGAACTGTTGTTTACAAGAAATGCACTTTGAATGCAAAACAAAACTGTTCATCAGTCCTAGAGCACAGAGATATCTAGGGATCTAGAAAAACAGTGGAACCACATGAGAAATAGAGTTATTTCATAAGAATGTTCGGGTGCTCTGGCCGGAGAAACACAGGGTTAACAAGTCTAATCAAACTGGAAGAATTTAAAATCATCTGAGAACTGGCTAGACAGATAGAGGTAAAAGTAAGAAACCAGTTTAAATGCCTTGATAGAAAGTCCTCATGAGAAGCGTGGTCCCGAGGTCAAAGCTTCAATCAGCTGAAGCACAGACACGACCACAGCAATCCAACAACAGGACACCTTTTCCAAGAGGGTGAAGCATTACCCAACCCCTATTAAAACCCAAAACACAAGCAAGAGCTTCCTTATCGCAATGCAGTATGAAAATGTTTCATGCCACTAGATTACATTACAAATTAGTAATTGAATCACATTACAGAGGAAACAGACTTACAGGACAAAGAGATTAAGTTCCTGCATCAGAATTTAATCTGGACGAAGCTTCCTTTTAGACACAGGAATGACGTAGTTCTGAAGAAAGTCTTCAACGTTGTCATTGTCAAGGTCAAGTGACATGAACTTTGACACAATTGCTTCACATCTGTAAATAAAGTAACAGACCACAGAGTCAAAACTGGGTATGCAGACAGTAAAACAGTCATAACTTAGGTGAGATTGTTCCAGTCATATCTAATCTAACATAAAGACTTCTATAGCGCCGTTATCATAATGCCCAAGGCATCAGTAGATGGCTGGCTGCTTCAATTTAAAAAAATGCAGTCAAAAATCATAAACCATTGGAGAAGACGGGTCGAATTCCAATGGGTCAGAGAAACCACAATTCAGGCTGTGGTGGATAAGCAAGTTGGAAGGTCATAAGGTCAGTTTCATAGTTTGAGCAAATGCCGGTTTTCAAAGCAAGCGCTGAAGAAAGTCACAACATTGTGAAGTTGGTTCATGCTAATACAGGGTAGTATAGCACCACACTAGCTATTGATTATCAAACAGGATATGCCTATTCTAATGTTGAAACCTGGCATTCAAACATTTCTGCTCTGGCTTTTTAATAATTTTTATAGGTCTACTTTAGGCCTTGTCCAAATCCAACCACAGCCTCTGTTCTCATTTCACAGCCGAGTTTGCCACAGGGCACTAGTGGAACAGATATCTCAGAACATCTTTCTATCCTGTTTGGAGTTTGAATATCTGACCTCTGGTTTAACAGAACAGCATGCTAACCACTATACTATCTTATGCATATACCTCACAATATCAACTATAAACAAAAGAACAGTTTCCAACAATTGACACTAAAGAGGCAAACAAAGTTCAACATGTTCAGGTACTGGGTTGATAAGCATCCTATTCCATACTGACGGACTTAAAATGACACTTCTCAGCTTCTGCAAGAAGATATAAAATTTCAGTTTAATAAAACTTTAGTAGGAATCTGTAACCTGGAAAGCCCAGCAGAGTCTAAGCAAATGAAAGAAAATGGTACCTTTTTAACTCCAGCTGAAAATTTGGCTGATCAACTCGTGTGATTGGCAGGCCTTTGCTGTTTAATTCACGGACCTTTCAATCAGAGAAAGTTCAATAAATGAATCAGTCAACCAATTAATCAGTCAACACCCAGTCACTCAGCCAGTCAATTAGTTAATCAAGCATTCGATAAACTGACCAACCTATCAACCTTTGAAGCAACCGACAACCAAAAAATCCGCACATCCAGCATCCAGCAAATCTCTTCAAAAGTTACAATATTATAGTTATTCCTGCATTTATTAAGCGCCACTATATAAATAAGCATCAATCGATGGCACTGAGCAATTGTAAGCAAAGGACTTGTTCAAGGTCCCTACACAGTAACCGTCTCTGGGAAGGCTCAAACCGGTACAATCTGAACAATCTCACCAATCAGCTACAGTGTCCCACATCTGGTTATTGCTTGGATGGATGGCAATGGAATACCCTGCACATGGTGTTCTCTCTGCACCTATCATTTAGTGATCGGTAAACGAGTAACAACACAACCTGGAAGAGAAAATGTGACCTCTTATCGGTTTGCTGGGGTCGTCCCTGCACCTCAGCCGAATGATCCTTTGACCTCTGAACCAAGCTTTCAAGGAGCTTCACGAGAGGTGCGTGAACAAATGTGTTAGCTACACTTTGATTGTGCTGGAGCACGAAGAGCAAATACCTCAGCAGCTCGTTGTAATATCTTGTCTGAAATTCCCGCCAGAGCTGCAGTGTTCAGTGCACAGCTGACACTAGTGCTGCCATCTATCAGCTGGAACAGGTAGATGAGTTCACCTCCTTCCTCCATCACTTCCATTGTCTTACAGATCAAAGAACAAAGCATAAAGCCAGTCATGCATAACGCGCATGTATATATGTATATATCAAGCTCAAATTTCATTTTCTACTTTTTGGACCCTTAGACAGACAAGTTCACAGAGCTTTTGAGTGGTTGTTAATGGTGCAAAAAGGGAAAAGGTATGAACAAGCGGTTCACACTATTAGTCTAGGGGTTAGCGTGTTGGGTTGTTAATCGCGAGGTTGGGTGTTCAAATCCCTGCCAAGGCAGAAATATGTTTTGAGATTTTTGCTCCACTTGCACCGCTAGTGAATTCGGCTATTATCAGTGCACTGGCTGTAGTAAGGTCAGTGGGAAGATCAGGTAGCAAGGGAGTGGACTGCACAACTGCCATCATATGCTGAGGGAAGAGAAGTTTGGTTTTCCGCCTTGAGTGCAAAGCTGCAGAAGAGAGGCAGGTGTAGGAGTCCTCAGACTGACATCTGAGAAAGGGGGATGAGCAAACTGGCAGAGGTCTTTTGGGAGTTTGTTCCAAAAAGCTGGTGCAGATTCAATAATAAAAATATGTCAAAAACACCGAATTGTTTTAAGGTTTTTAAAAATAATACTGTATTTCAAAAGATGTCAAAAAACATGTTTGTCCACATATATATTGTAAAATCAACAGAACTGACCAGCTTTTCGCTACGAAAGAGAACTCTGAATGAGGACATTTCACAAGGTAAACACTGTAATGTTTTCAGTGGTGCAAACTGAATTGGTACAAAGTGGCTAATTGACTACCTGGTATTTCAGCTGAGGGTCAGCAGGAAGGAGCTGATTTTGTATGATGTTGTGGAAGTGTGTTGAGACAAAGACATGAGGACAGCATGACCCAAGAGACAGCCAATGCTTCAGGCATGCACAAAGCAGTGCCACACCATTCACCTAATCAACAGAAAATAATGACAACACCGTTCGAATTTGTAACAGCAAAAACTACGGATTCAGATTATCTATGGACGCAAAAACCGAAAAATTAATTAGCTTTATAGCATAGCTCATTCTAAAATATGCACATATTTATGTATGTGGGGCATGGTAGCTGACTGGATAGAGCGCTCGGCTTGTTACATGAAGAGTATGGGTTCGAGCCTCATTCCCCGAGATGGTTGCCAGAATTATTACAGTTATCTGACCCCTCCTAAGAACTCACCAACACTTCACCCCTTGCAATCTCTGCACAGGTCTTCACTCAAAACTGAAAACATTCCTCTTCCATAAATCCTGTCCTGATTCCTCCTTTTTCCTTTAACTATTGTATCACTCCAATTTCAAACACCATCCACCTTACCGTCTGACTGTCTGCCTGCTTTTACTGAGCTTTGGATATTGACCTGGAAACGAATCTGACCCTTCCTGCCTCTCAATTCTGCTTTCACCAAGTGCTGAAAATAAGCTGATTCCTGTGACCTAGCCTTCACTGGACACTGTAGAAATCTCAAGTTTACAATTACAATTATGATATATATATGTAAACATTTACCGATGACAGCTTATAGATTATGTCACCTAACCTATTACTATACCGGTAAAAAAACTCACAGATTCAGTTCCTTTTCCGAATTCATCAAGGATGACAAGCGACCTTTCCGTGGCCAACTGGACAGCACAGGACACCTGGTTGAGGTCATTCATGAACGAAGACAGGCATATGGAGACACTTTCCGTGGCCTGAATCCGAGTGAAGATCTTATCCAAGATCCCAATGCAGGCCGACTCAGCTGGAACAAAGCTCCCAATGTGTGTCATGAACACAATCAGTCCCACCTAAAGAACAACATATTTCTATATAACAACCGCCTTCGTAACAGTACGTATGTGTTGGTGAAGAACGTTTCTAGAAATGTTGGCAATATTATGAGAACAAAAAACGTTGTTAAGCAAAGGTGACATGTGAATGAAACCAATAGAGTAGTTTGATAATGCATTTTGTAATTGTTCATAGTTTTTACACGTGTAATGCTTTTGCATTTGTCTGAGGTATGCCAAGGTAAAGTTCCAACAATCGGGTCCCTTTGGCAGTTGCTTTCGTTGATCATACCGGACAGAAAGCAACAGGGGACTTTCCCCAGAAGAGACATTTTGCAGAACTAGCTCTGTGCAGGAAAGCCTAGTACATATACATGAATATATATAGAGAGACTATTTTTTCAAACAAAGATGCTATATAAGTATTTAGCAACATAGATACAAAGGCCAAATGACTCTTGCAGATCTTTCACAAGGTAATTTTTGAATTTGCTTTCTAGCAAGGTATTAAGACACACTAGATTTAGTAACATGTAGATCTGTTAACGTTTTTAAGAGCAAAATAAGTGTTGGACTGACTTGCTTTAGGTAGACGCTCTTTCCACTGGCGTTAGTTCCAGTCAGAAGCTTCATTTTCCCCACTCCATCTCTACTAGCACTGAACGTATCATTGGCAACAAACGGACTGCAGCTCATCTCTTGGACAGGATGCCTCACATAACAGACACACAGAAACAGTTGGTTACATTCATCTTCCACCGCAACACCCCGGGTTCATATCCTGGTATGGCATCAAAATTCTTGGTCGACCTGTCATACTGATAAGTAGGGTAATTTGCTTGCCTGCTTGCAAGAGCTACGTCACGCCAAGTCTCAGCTTTGGCTGGACATAGCAGATCTATGCTCCACAACCTGGTTGTGAGAACAACGGAACAACAGAGAACTGGTTGTTCAATTCACATACATCTTGGCAAAAGCAATGTCATGTTTTGAGATTTCCTTAATGATACAGATGTTTAGATAAATACACACATGCCTTTCAAGAGGTTGGTCATTCACTTAGAGACATTCAGACCTGTGTCTGTCCTTCGTTCTGTTTTTTTTTCTGGCCAGGAGAGCACAGTAGCTGATTGGTTAGAGCACTCGGCTTGTAACACCGGCTCAAACCTCTGAAGGTTACTGTATAGGCACCCTATGACACAAATGCATGATCACAGAAAATATTACCTGCCCTGGTGAATCTCTATCACAGAGTCTGTGCTCAGGCAAGGTCGAACATAGTTGTATGTCTGGCTACAGGACGCAAGACACATTAAACTGCAAGAAAAATACACCAGAAAGTTCCTTATGACGCACTCCATTAAAATGCTCGAAAAAAACTCCTTATAACATGCTCTGTTTTAACTTAAACGCTGAGAGTTCTTGGTCTAAGTCAGCAGAGAATAAAACTTAAGCACTAAAGCTGAGTCAAAGCAAATCGATTGTTCCCCAATTTCAAATGTCTACTTATGCAACATGGAAGCCTTACTGCAACCGGCCTGTTACTTGGAAATGTGTTATCTTGTAACTTAAGACAAGAACTGAGAATTATCTTCAGTTCATTCAATCAAAGGCGCAGTGTTGCACTGCAAGATGCCAGCAAAATACAAAATCCTTGGTAATGAGTTATTCTGAACTGAGTTGCCCATAAGTCTTAATTACAATTAGTCTTACCAATCAAGTTCAGCAGCATGATCAATAACATCCAGCAGCAGATCTGACTTTTCAAGTATGGCAGTCTGCAGTTTGTGCATTATTTCTGTTTCAATGTCTACAAATACGAACCAGAACCAAACAGCTCCGTATTCCTGTCTTGAATCAACCACGTGAGTAATCGCTACATTCTGCAGCACAGAGAACCTACTCGTCTCTCATTCTTTACATTGTGTTGAGCAAAGCACACTGACTTCCGACTGTGTTTCTGGGACAATATTCCACTGAGTCTTAATTGTACAAAAAGCATTTTCAGCTGGCATATTTAGACATCTTCGATAGCAAGATATCACTGCACCTTTGAAAGGCGTTTAAAAGATGGAATACACACATCCAGACAAACACATATATACAATTAATTGGTTCTTTCATGTTGGCTGTACTCCCTTCACGATGTTACTTGGAGGTCGGTTGCATTGCCATCTTCAGCTCAACAAAAATTGTGCTTAAAATATTTCATGAATTAACATCTGTGTTAGAATGAGACCACTGCAATATACACGGTAGGCCTATACTCAATAACCAATTCTTCCTAACTATCTAACTTTGGAAAATAAAGGATACACCGAAGAATCAAAAATAGAGCTTCGCACCCATGATGTCGCACTGCGTATCTCCAAGTGTTTCATCCAATCCTGAAATGTCAATCATAGCCATCACTCCACTCATTCAACTGATGAATATGCTTTAACATGTTTTCTAACTGACCACATCATATTATTAAATACATTTATCATTGAAAAGCATTATAAAAACAATATTTCATTATTTTCTTCTTCCTTGACGTTCTGCCCTTATACACAATTAGGCATTCAACGACACCATTACAAATCTCTTCTATGCCTTGTCCTTTACTTATTGATGCCCAATCCAACTCCTTGTCTACTTACTATCCAGTCACATAAATTAACTTTACTTTACAGGCTTATTATTCCTTTGTTAAACAATGGTCTCTTCAGTAGCCTACTAGCTCTATAATCTATTGATTATGGGTTTGAGCCTGCTCAGCGGACTCCAAGTACCAACACTGGACAAGCTGTTTGTGCATAATTGCTTCACATTTCAGTTTTAGATTTACTGAATTTGCATACATAATAACTGCAATAAATAAATAAATAAATAGATAAATAAATTAATTAATTAATTAATTTACATAACCTTCAAAACATTATCAACTTACTTCTTGTGCCAGCTGATTTGTAATGAAGCATGCCATCAGACATAAACTGAAAAGCATAAGAAAGTGGTAACGTTTCAGTCACCAATCAGTGGTGGTAGACAATTGTGCATTAAACACAAATAAACAATGACAACATCTTACATAAAATCAGTTTATAGATGGAATGTAACACAATGAAAGCCTGGGCAAGGACTTCAGTGTTGCTGCATAGGGCTTTTGCTGCGTTAAGTTCATGACTTTGGAGCAGTCTTCCACTTGCTATTCGAGCTCAGTTGGCTGTGGGAGTAGGACTGTTGCAACTCATTGTTTTAAAACTCACCTATTTGCTTAGGGCTCTAATGCTGGGAGCACTAATGAGTAGTTTGCTCTGTAATAGGTGCTATGTAAATTGACAAATACCATATTTCATCAACAACCAAACAGCAACACAAATAACAAGCAAGCCAACTGTCATCTTCCAGACACACCGATGCTTTTGCATGAATGTATGTATGTATGTACTTACCGGGTACGTTTGCATGTATTCAAGTGTATATCTGCACGTATATATGTATACATGTCTGTATGTGCGTAATTATGTATGTGTTTGACATTTTTACAGCATCGTTTAGCCTTATAAATGGCTACTGAACAGATCTAGAACTCTAATCTAATCTAATAAATTTCTATAGCGCCGTTATCATAACGCCCAAGGCATCAATTGATTGTTCCTACAAATGATACTGTAATCAAAATCATAATCCATTGGAGAAGCCAGGTCGAATTGCAATAAGTCAGAGAAAGGTGCAACTGAAGGTAGGTCACACCTTTTTCCCAACAGTATTTATCACCAGACCCAGTTTCCCCACCTTGTTTTGTTTCTGAACAACAAAATTTCTTGAAAATGCATACCATGAAGTCAAGGCCTGGCAGCTGGTAATCGCCCGTCTGCTGCAATCTTTCCGGCAGTGGCACAGCAAGAATGTAACCAAGCTACATTCAATTCAAACCAAAGCATCACTTCGTCTTACCAATAATAATACTACTAATACCACAAATAATTTTGATATGTATACTAATAGTAAATCGAATATTAATAAATACAGTAATATTAAACAAAAGTGCTAACACTAATTAATATCATGAACTCTAGAAAACTGTTCTCTTTTGCAGGGCTGGGATGGGATCGCCTTTGAGTTCATATCGTACTGATAAACTTGAGATTTCTACAGCGCCCAAAGAAAGCTAAGTTGAGGGAACCAGCTTATTCACAGGCGTTCAGTCAAACAAACTCGAGAGGCAGGTAGGGTCAGACTCAGTTCTGAGTCAAAATCCACGGTTCAGCCATACAGGTTGTCAAACGGCTATGGTGGATGGTGTTTGGAACTGGGGTGGTAAAATAAATAAGGGATAAAAGGAGGAATCAGGATAGGATTAGTGGAAGAATGTTTTCAGGTTTGAGTGAAAGACCTGTGCAGAGATTGCAAGGGGTGAAGTGTTGACGAGTTCATAGGATGGGTCACATAATATATTTCTGGTGGGAGTTTATTCCAGAGGGCTGGTGCAGCTATGGCTATGAAGCAATTTCCAAATTTTAAAGGATGAGGTGAAGATAACTTGAAAGAGCAGTGGCACAAAATAGACACTCTGAATTAAAGAATAAATGATTTGATCATCGATATTCATATTTTAGCTAACACAAGCACTAATACATTCCAGACTAAGAAGTCAAATTTTCCATACATATTTCTGCTGCTCTCCACACATTTCCAATGACTTCTGGATCTTGACCTGGAACCGAACCCCTTTTGCCTATCGACTAGGTTTTGACTGAGCGCCAGTGAATAAGCTGGTCCCTGTAATGTGGTCTTCGTACGGGTGCTGTAGAAATCTCGAGATTACAATTACGATCCCATAGCCTGTGGGAAATATTTATAAGCACTGCAAGTTTGAGTAAGAACAGCAATTCTGAGCTGTCAGTCCTTCGCTTGCAAACAACCATGCACTGCAATGAACTAACTTTCTGGAACAACAATCCACTGAATATCTGACCTTTAAACCCAGAAGCAGCTTTTTCTGATTTGCTATCAGAAAGCCATATTTCAGCATGGTCCAAACTAAACACTATATAAATACACAAATACAGTACATGCATGCATACATTATGCCGCTGAGGATTTCTGATATAGACGATAAAAGTTTTGTAGTAAAGATGTCACTAACTAATCTAGTTTTAGATAATGAAGCAACCTGAGGCAAGTAGACAACTTTGCATTCGACAATGTCGTCGTCCAGTTTCACGATCTCTTCCCTTGCGACCTGCGTCATCTCTTCTGGTAACGTGTTGTACGTTTTCTTCCCTTAATTCATCACATGGAAAATTTCAACTTTGTAAGTTAGAAATTGTGAACCAGTATACCAAATATGTAATTATGTAGGACTCCAAGGACGCTGTCCTCTTCACTCACAGAAAAGTATTCCCCGATCTTACGGCCACTTGCAGATCCATAAATTTTAGGAAGGCACATCAAGGGTTGCTTATAAATTCTGCCTTATAACATCCATGTGTATCAATATTAAAGACAATTAATTCACCAGTTAAAAATGGTGCCTCCAAGTTTTTTCTAGTCATTTAATTTTTCCCCACCATACTTTGCAACTGGCTATCCACAAGAAAATATTGATATTCATCATGGGTAGCAGCAATTCCTGTCACTAGCTATTTGTTGGCATTGGGCGTGAATGAACGACTATCTAGTGTCAATGCAATTAGCTTTCTCTCCTTTTGAGCCCTAAATAAAGTTAGACTTTTCAATCTGTTTATAATATTGCATCATAGTTTACTGATATTATGCTATCTTTTCACTGTTTTGTGTTCATGGTTATTATAAAGTGTGGGCGTTTGTCTCACTCTAATAAAGATTAATTACTAACTTCCTTACTTATTTAGCCCAAATCTGATTATGTTCTCATTCTATTATAATCTATCCTGTATAGAGTGACACCAATACATTGGCATATCTATTTGAATGTGTTTTCTTGTATATGCTTGTATGTTTGTTATTTCTTTGCACTTGTTCGTTAAATGTATCCCTAGAAAATGGAATCCCTTAAAGACAGACATCAAAATCAACAACGCTGTTCTGAACAACCACGACATCAGATTGGTAAATGATGAGGGTGAGGTGAACAGAGCTAACGAAATGATCAAGTACTCTACGTAAGCACAGTGGACTCGTAATTGTAATCGCAACCTTGAAATTTCTAAAGCACTAATTAAAATCTAAGTGCAGGGCACCAGATTATTCATGAATGCTGTGCCCAGTCATTGAGACTGTCCAAAGATACTATGTCAAGGACCAAGGCCAGCTGCCAGAAGACCAGAGACAGAAGGAGTGGAGCTGTTAGGGTGGGTTGTGTTTAAGCTGAAAGAAATGGTAAATGGAACTGTTTATTTTATTTATTTATTTATTTATTTAAGTGCTGGAACCTACTTTCATCCAATGCTGGATCAATGTTTGGCTTGACAACAAATCGGTTGCAAATGAAAGACTCGTCAAAATCTACCTGAAAACGAAAAAATTAACACTTAATCAGTTAAAATGAATCTCAATTTTGCAAATTTACACAGCAAGTGTAATGAGGTAACTGAATGCAGTAGTGTCTCCCAACCAGTTTCAGCCGACTTTTCATCCTTCAGCACCACTGTAGTAATGCTAAAAGGCACTGGTCGATGGTTGCTACTAAGCAAAGTCAGTGTACATACCAGTTTTTGGGGCAAATCTGGTTTAAAGCCAAAACAGAAATCTGAGGACACCCAGAAACAGCACATGCCTACTAGTATACGAGTCCAGAAAAATATGGGTTTTAGCTGAGATCCAATGCAGACTCTGCTGGTCTAACGTTTGCCAGAAGAGAGTTGCAGAGTTTAGCACCTTCTGAAAACAGTTAGTTAGTCCAGAACAATTTTGATAGCTCTTAAAGGTGCTATGAAAGTGTCTTGATACATATACACATTTACAAAATTTTTATCTCATTTTAAGTTGCACCTTTTCCAGTCTCTCAGATAGCCTCAGATTTCCACACCTCAATTTCAGGTTTACTAATTTTGAGTGCATATATTTAAACAATTAATGTTTCCGCGCCTGTGCAAAGTTCTTAAAAGGCTCTATGTAAGTGCCAATAACATTCAAGTACCCAATCACCACTGTGACGTGATTTTATTCCAGAAAATCCCAGGCAGAGGAGAAGAGTAGGTATGCTAAATTTCAGAGTCTCTTGAAGTGGTGCTAAATAACTGTTTCAATGTATTAGTTTATGTCACGCATACAGAAGCAAAAACGCTGCTGTGTGGCAACACAACAGAAAAATGTATCTCACTATTTTGCTGATGAGGTTTGCAATCCTGTGAAGACCATCTGTAGTGAAAGTGCGAATGACCTGCATTCAAATCCAAACCAAACAAATCAGGAATTACATTCTCTTAACTTAATAATAAATAAGCAAAAATCCTAAACGTAATAAACGTATAATCAAATACAGACTGCTACAGTCTTGTCTAATCTACTCTAATTCAATTCCAGGCTCAATGCAAATCTAGTCTAATTTAATCTAATCTAATCTAATCTGATCTAGTCCAAACTTAGGGTCCAAGCTATACTCAAATAATCCAGTGCATAAGTTGATAAACCATCCCAGAAGATGAAATAGAATATTTGAAGGAAAAGTCATGGAAAATTGACACTTAAGAAGCACAAAAACACTCATCCCTAATGTCATAGGTCAAAGAAAAAGATGGTCAATTGCTCAACATACAGAGCCATATGAAGGCGAGTTAGTGTTCTCTACCTTTTGAAAAATAGGTATGCTGACACCTGATGCAGTTTGACTCGCACACACCTCTCCAATGCAAATCGCATTATACACAGTCTGCATGAAGCACAGACAAGGCAAAGTCACATAAGAAAAGGTAATGTAAAATAACGATATATAACACAGGGCAAGACAAGGCCCATCGTACTTTCTTCTGTGTCAGAAGTCTTCCTATGCATCTGTATACTGCGTCATTTTGGCTCTTCTCAGCAATACGTTTTCTCAACCTGCTTTAAGTATTTCATGCTACTGGGTCAAAGGCCAGTGAGTTTTCTTGCAAGTGTGGCTCTACATAAATTTTCAATTGCAGTAAATTTCATTGTGCATTAAGTAAATAATGCACTGAGGTGAAAGTTGAGAGGAATAGGGTCTAATGATTTTTGCAGGTCTATCAAGTTCAGGGGTTTAAATTTCAGCCAGGACTGAAAGATCCCCAAGTGGTCTTTAAATGAGTAAATTGACCATACACTATCAGTAGGAAGGTCAAGCAGTGATGGAGGATTGGCCATCTACCTCCATATGCTGAGGCTAAGAAAATGAAGTTGCTGACGCAATCACTTGCAAGATCCAAGGGTTTCGCATGTAGCCAGCCACACAACTACAGTGGACGGTGTTTAGAAATGGCATGCAAGAAAGATAAGAAAGAAGAGGAGGAATGAGGATAGGATTTGGGAGAAGAGGAATTAGGATAGGATAAAAAGTACTTAAGCTTATGGCTGTATTCTGATAAGAAAAGGCCTTAGGCATTGTACTTCTTTGTTAGAGTTACCTTATAGAGTCGCTGCCAATCTCGGATGCTGCACTCTGACTGCATCATTCTTCGAAGAATTGTCTTCAAATCCAAATCAACAGCAGCTTTGTTTAGTACGCAGCATAAACAAAAGCACTGGAACCTCCTTACAATGCCTCCTCTGGGATCCATATCAAGTAAAGTCTGGGGCATGGTAGCCAAATGGTTAGAGAGCTTGGCTTGTAACATGGAAAGTACAGGTTCGAGCCTCACCTGAAGTAGTTACTGCAAACAGGGACCTTTAGCGAGTCCTTTGCTCACAATTACACAACACCATCCCACTGATGCTTAGTCATCAGATAATGGCACTTAATAAATGCAGAAATGCAGATTAAAGCTACCCTGTTCCATACTGGAACACTGGGGAGGTGTTCTACTCCTGGGCCCTTCAGCCAGCAGCAGATGAATCCCAAGGCACTGGAAATGTTAGCGACTCCCTTAATGACTCCTTTACTGAGTCAATCTTCTGCTATACACTGAAACCTTACTTCTTCCAGTCTGTTGATAGTTCAAAACCTTTCCTGGCTTTGAAGTGCACCTCAGAACTGATGTCAGACGCATCATCAAATATCAGTTGCCCTGCACTGTCTAGTTCAACCAACACAACCCTGCTGCATGAAAAAGAATCACAGAACTTACTCCTACTGGTCGAATGTTCTTCACGTATGTCTGTAAAGATGACGTTAGCTCAAGATTTTTTGGACTGCTGAAGAAAGAAACAGCTTCCTGTCTCTGGTTCAGTACGCTGAGGTTTCGAAGTGGATGCATAAACCACATTCTAAGTCATAATAAATCAGCAGATTAATAGTAACGTTCCAGTAATAAATAATTAATAATAATAATTAATAACAATAATTACAGATTCTGTTAAAAGCAGTCAAGTCCTTCTGCTAAATCTTCACAAACAAAGCTATTTGTTAAAATGTATATATTATATCACAATAACTTCACAAACAAACAAAACCAGTGGAAAACTATTAGTTTAAAGATGTATTTGATGAGGCAAATGTTATACATTCACTTTAACCGTTAAATGTGAAGTTTGTTCTTTACCTGAGAAGTCTGCTTCCAGCTTTTGACTTACATTTGTTCAAGATGCCTGAATTGAAGAAATCAAGAAAATTTGACAGCTTGCATAGTTCAACACACAATTGAAAAAAAATAAAACAATTCAACAGCAGATGACCCTATCTAACAAAATATTATGTGATTAAATCAAGACCCAAGACTAGACAACAGTGATTTAGAAAGCTGTAAAAATAAATGTAAACCTCCTAAATTTGTCAGTGCCATACAAAAGCCACAGAAGAGAGATCAGCTTAATCACTAGTGCTTTATCAAATCAAGTCCGCAAGAGCCAGGTTGCACGGTCAGTTTCAGTGCCAGGTCAAGATCCAGAGGGTCAAGCCAGGAAACAATCTGGTGTTCATGAGACAGTGCAGGAGCAGAAGCAGGATAAGACAGCTTGAGGAGTTTGGTTGCAGTCTTCAGTGAAAAGCTGCAGGAGAGAAGGTGAGCAGAGGAGTGCTTATAATGACAGTCAAGAAGGTCTTTTGTGAGTTTGTTTCAAACAGCTGGTGTTCTGTGCTTAGTTTTAATTAGCACTTTAAAAATTCTTGAGTTTACGATTATGATAATGATCGATTGCTACATGCCAAAAAGACTCAGTCCTTCTCTTCCAGTCTCAATTTTAAACCCAGATGGATGTGAGTCGACTTTGAAAATCTGCAGAGCCCTGTATACACAGAAATTTTGCTTAGACAACATTATGCTGCTTGACATTGTCCAATATTTATTCCTACCTATAATTACTAAAGCACTGCCATCACTACATGCATCATGTTATTTAAATAAAGCAACCCCGAATGAGCAGGTTCTCCTGAATTACCCAAAGAAGTTCAGTTTTTGTAATAATTATGTTTTGAAATATGATTATTCACAATGTAATGTAAGGAGACGTAAGTAGTAAAAGGAAAGGCATGATAGCTGCTCATTTCTTAAGGAAG
Source organism: Norana najaformis (assembly GCA_964023275.1). Taxonomy (NCBI): domain Eukaryota; kingdom Metazoa; phylum Annelida; class Clitellata; order Crassiclitellata; family Hormogastridae; genus Norana; species Norana najaformis. Next base: position 2,692,154 of record OZ029913.1, on the reverse strand, counting down.
CAGATAAGTAAGTAAGAGGAAGTACTCAGAGAAACAGTCCTGAAAAATCCTAAGCAGTATTTTAAGAGCTTTGCCTGATCTGAAACTCACCTGTAACTGTCTTCACTGATGAAAAGTAGATCTTCCCTGCAGCAGAAAATCATTGCCAAACTGAAAGCCTAATTTTAAGGTAAGATGAGGTCACAAGATGAAGCCACACAAAATCTTTGGGTTGTCATTCTTCCTTCGCAACGCAATAAGGATCAGGGTCTCTGAACATTGTATCAACTGTCAACCTTGGATGGGACTCTGCTGACTGTGTTCTATGTTTGTGTGAGAGCCCACCGGTGGTGACTTTTCAGCTATACAAGTAATATTTACTAACAGATCTATACTGGCCTAGTTAGCTACATTGGTAAGTGTGTTTGCCAAGGAGCCTCGGTGCCTGAGGATCCCAGGTCCGCGTCCCGGTCGTGGCTTATTTCAGAGATTTAAATTTCGGGCTAGTACGGTCCGTGCATGGGGACCTTAAATGGCATGGCGCCCATTCAAACGGGCAGCGGTGGTGAAGGATCTCACCCAATAAATTCATAAAACCTATATATTTAATCCAATCTAACAAGGTCAAACAAAATCTGCCATCGAATCCAAACTGATCTAATCAGATACAATCATATATGCAATCTAACCTAATAAAACTTAATATGATCCGACACAATCTAATCTAATAAAATATAATCCGACACAATCTAATAAGGTCTGGCACAGTCGTAATCTAATTCAATCCAGTCTATCACGAGCTGACACAAACTAATTTAATCTAAGTCAACCTGAAATGGCCTAACACTTCCAAATTTTGCCGATCTTAATAAGTATGATAAACAGACCTACGATGAACTGAAAATAAGAAGCACTCACAGCACAAATGTCCGTAGCGCAAGCACCGGCACTCTTGTTCTCACGTCTTCTAATTCAACCCCAATTCTGTTCTTCTCCAAGTATTTCATCAGCGCACCCGCTGCACGAACCTAAGAATCAAACAAAGCTGAATCAAAGCCAAACCAAATAAGGAAGATAAGATATTAAGATACAACAGGACAAATTGCTACATTCTGCAGGTAAACGTAACATAGTAAGCAGAATGTAACATAGCAAAACTAAAGTATAACCCATGGTGGAACATAGGTTAGGGGCCCACTTCCTACAAATCTCACAATCATGTACATAGGGCCAGTGCATCACAGGAGTTGCCATTTTCTTACCAAACATGCTGGTACTAAATTCTATTACTTGGTGACAATCCAATCTAAAGACTTCTATAGCGCCGTTGTTATAATGCCCAAGGCATCAGTCGATGGTTGCTTCAAGTGAAAATCACAATAAATGACATCAATGTGTGTGCAAACAACTTGCCCAAGGTCATTGCATGAAGTCTGCTCATCAGGCTCAAACCTGCAATCATTGGATTACAGATGCAGCATGCTACAGAATAAACCACCTTGTCACACAAAACTGTAATGCAGATAACTGAAAATTGTAGTCCTCCTAAAGGTGTAGTACTACATATTGCAGGGTCACAAGAATATATTCAAATTGATTAAACTAATCAAATCCATTGTAATTACAAGTACATCCAGACGAGAACTGCAAGAACGAACCATGTTGACACAGTCAAAACAGATGAATGAAGACAGGTGAAGCATTCGTTCTGATTCAGAAAACATTTCAGGAATGTTGGGAAGATTGAGAAGCACAAGACGTCGCTTACAGGCATCGAAAGCTAAACAAAAACCATCAGCAAATTACCATATTTATGAAAAATTGTTTATCCCGTTCTGGACAATTTGTCTGGACATTTACTGATAGCATTGTGTGAGAAGCACTGCTTAGAAGTTTACTTGAAGCAACACTACATAAATGTTTAGTTGTTACTTACGTTATATTACTAATGTTCTCTTGTTTGCAGCCCTTGTGGCATCTTAAAAGCATTTGGTATGCTTGTGGAAGTCGAGGTCCACCCTGTTTTGCTTGATGTGTCTTTTCGAGGTTCCTAGAAAGTGCTAAATAAAATTTATGTCTGCATATCTAAACAACTAAGTATGTAACTAACAAACTACTTATTAACAAAAAACTAATTAACTCAAATTAACTATTTATGGGTTCTCTTGGTTCAGTAAGAAATTTCAAGATAAATACTTGAATACTTCAATGCAATTTAAAGTAACTCACAAGATTTCTCCAATTTCTATAAGAAATATTCTGCTACGTTGCAATGTATTTCAGTGCAATGTTCAAATATGATATGAAAATAGTTGTCATATCCTGCACACCTTTATGCCTCAGACAGTGGTCCAAACCCATGACAAGGTTGCTTTGTGATCCATGATCCAGATGAGCAGTTGCTGTGTAAAACCTTCTGAAAATTCCACACTAACCACACTACTCAACATTACTTACAAGATCATCCTGTCTTGAACCATAACTGATTGCGAGGCACAGTGGTCTATTCAGCAGCGCACTGGGTCTCTAGTCCAATGATTGCAGATTTGAGCCTGCAGAGCAGACTCATGTAACGACTCTGGATAAGTTATTTATACTTGTCTCACACCTCAGATTCAGATAACAGACCTTGTGCAGATAACAAGTGCAATAAATATAAGAATCCAACAAACAAGAGAATCTGTATGAAAAACTTACAAAAATCAACACAGGGTAACATCTGTATGACTTTGTCTGTAGTCTGGCCAGAAGCTTCAACTGAAACAATAGCATCAGTACCCAGTACCAGTACTATTACCACCATCTTCAGTGCCAGCAGTCTCCCTGGCTTGACCCCTGCATTCTGACCTGGCACCAAAACTCATGAAACAACCTGCTTTGTTGATTTGATATAGTATCGACGAATAAGCAGGTCTCCCTGATGTTGCCTATGTGTGGCACTGAGATATTTAGGAGTTTTAAATTTACATTATAAATATCCAAACTGAACATCTTCTACGAGCATCCACAGTTAGGCCCACTTTTTACGAGTTAGTAGTAGCTTAGTTTATTTTTTTAAAATTTATTTATTTATTTAAACCACTTGTAATGCGTGCAATGTCAATTCACCTGAATCCGAGGCACGGATGTATGTTCGCTAGGGGCCGAGATGGAATCATGCAAAAGCCAGGGTGAAGTAGTTAGTCTTAAGAAGTGATTTAAAAACTTAAAAGCTTAATTTGTTGATTGCTTTCTGAATTCTATGTACAGGAGTTTTACTGTAACGACTAGAAGAGACCACACAGTAGACCCAGAACCAAGAAGACCAGGATAAGTGAAAGTGATTGGGACCAACAGGCTTTTGGGCTGCACCCAGTGAAGAGAATGGCCCAGATGGCACCACATCATGGCTACAGCTATGCTCACTTGAGTTCACCCTCAGGGTAATGTCCTACATGAAAGCATGTATCTGGGTATTTATGTAGCACCTTTCCTAGGCATCAATTTACATGTGTGAGAGCTTCTATAAACATCTTTCACTGAAAATCCAAACTGATCCTTTACGATATGCAGACTGTCTTATTTACTTTACTATATACAGAGTGTTTCTTACTTACTTTCCAGTTATGCATACGACAGATCAACATGGATTTCACACTAGCAATAGTTATGTTGAAAATTTACATATTTTGAAATAAACAAATAATAATAATTTAATCAAAATTAGCCTGTACAGATCATCAACCAACAAGAAATTAGTCTGCATGTAACATCAACCAATAAGAAATCAGTGCACACAGAGTGCCAACCAATAAGAAATCAGAAGGCATTCAGAAATCAGTCTGCTTAGAACTGATTTACAAGTACTGAATAGCAATTACTAACCCATTTCTTTGAGACTTGTTGAAAGCTGATCAAGCTCTCTGGATCTAACAATGATGCAGAATGGTTCAATTTGACGGTAAACTAAAAATATAACAATTAGCATCTTCCAATGATCATCCAAAATAAATAATAATTTAATAGAGCTTTAAAAGTTATAACTTAAATAAAATAAATAGCATAAATAGAAATCGTTTAGAAGTTACCACATTAGTTTTATAATGCACCTTATTTATCTCAACTGCTGATTACCGTACACATGCAAGTGAATAAATCTGAATTTTAAATGTAATGTTATGTAAATGCCAGAATTTCTCAGTGCCAGACAAAATCTGTGTCATTTCAAGTTGATTTAAATCATCAGCCAAATAAATACACATGGATAGAAATAGACAGACAGATACAGAGAATTACCCTTCTTCAAGATGTCAAAGTTTTCTGTTTCCATGACATCTGGCATCACATACATCTCTGTGGTGGCCGACTTGTAGTAAGCAGCTCCAAGTTTACCTCCGCTCCACATGACGCTCATATACACCTGCTGAAAATAAATCAAGTTGCGTTGACAAACTGAAATGACTTTGTTATCTTCCCAGTCTCCACTTCAGACTAACCTCTTTCAATTTCAAGTCGAGGCAACAAACTGAAATGACTTTATTGTCTTTCCAATCTCGACTTAAAACTTACCTGTTTCAATTTCAAGTCAAGGTAACAAATCCAAATGACTTTGTTGTCTTTCCAACCTTAAGTCCTACCTGTTTTGATTCTAAGTTTTGGCGACACATTAAAATGACTTTGTTATCTTCCCAGTCTCAACTTCAGACCTACCGGTTGTCATCTCAAGTTGAGGCAGCAACTGATTTGACTTTGTTGTCTTTCCAACCTCAACCTAAGACCTACCTGTTTCAACGTGCTCACTCTCCTTAGACTGTCTCTCAGTCTCATTGGACTGATCTTCTGCAATTGACCAGAATCGTAATAGGCATTGGTGAGCCACGTGCATTATTACAGTACTCACTACTACAGTAGCTGCGAGATTAGAATTCTAAAGCACTCTATTAATGCACTAGGCATCAACCACTGCACACCATAGCTGTGATGAACTATCATTGAAAGGTTCTGCAAAGGTGCTACATATTCCTGAATAAGTTGGTCTCACTGATATAGCGTTTGTATAGCACTGCATTCATGAATAAGCTGGTGCCTTGCGCTTAGCTTTTACGTGACACATTAGAAATGTTTGACTGCACGATTACAATTACTGAGAAATTTTCGACATTTACATCATGTCATATTACACGCAATGGTTTTGATTAAGCAGCAAGTCTGCTTCAGCTGTTTCTTGCCTTTGTCTGAGAATAGTTAATATGTTCATCTGAGCGAAAATACTTTAGGTCAGTGTTAAAGAAATGCAGAGTTCGTTCCTGGGGCTGACATATTTACTTTTATGTCTGGCAATCATCTTTGCCAATCGGATTTGGAGCAAAGCCAAGAGGCTCACAAGAGGTCCAAAGTAAATGCTATTTTATGTTGCACCGTGTTACACGGTCTACGTCCATGAAATATTTATATGCTGTGATTTACACGGTCCTCAGAAATATCGTCGTCCTCGTCGTCGGCTGAAAGTCCTCCGGCCAAACGCCTGACTGCTGAATTGCTCTTTGCCTCTTCACGCGAAGTGGTCTCGGCCGCGCAGACGACATCAGCATCTGTCATCAACTCTGAATCCGATTCAACATCGCTAAACATTTCTGAAAGACAAAACCAATAACATGTGCCTTCGAGTTGTGCCTTTTGCATCAAATAGCGACACCACAGAACTCTTTAAATTCGAGCTGTGTATTAAATGGCAGATTTATAGAATTGTATAGCTTTTCAAGTGGATTCCCAAAAGGCATGAATATTGGTAAGTCAGATATAATAATATTTCCACTAAGTTTCGCCATACCACAAAATATCGAAAACTCTATTGTGGTCTTGCGTTTTCATGTCTTTTCTTCAATCGGGCTCTATACAAATTCGTGATTACGATTAGAGCTAAAATTACCCCGAACAGGTCAAAACCTGACAGGTGACCGTCATTTCTGAAGTTCACCCTAGAGTTCACTGGATCTATTCTATGTACCGATTGCTTATTGCTCCAGATTTTAAAAGTTTCTTACTGACTCCAGCCTTGAATACGACAGACCAACAAAGTATACTCGCACGGATTTCGCATTCGCTATAGTTCCTTTGCGAAATTACATATGCTGAATATATAAATGATACTAATATAATTTAATTTTGTAAATTTTAAATCGGCTCCACAGAAATCAGCTTCTCGCAACACCCAGCAGACGACATGGCCATGAGGCCTATTCCATTACTGCTCCGAGCGTGCTCGGGGTATTCTCGTTTTCTGTGTGGAGCTAAATTTTGTGGTCTAATTTTAGTCATTAAATTAGGCATCCGTTTGATTTCATTTGCTGCAGTTAATTTTATTAAAATCGTTTTTTTTAATTTCTGTCTTGATTCCATCTCTTCCTCTTACCTGTCTCACCGTTCCAATACTAAACGCCATCCACAGTATCGATACCGTTTCGACTAAGCGCCTTTGAATAAGTTAGTTCCAGCGGCGTATAGAAATCTCGGGATTACGGTTACGATTACGACTAAATGGTTTTGTTATGTCATCGCCCACTTAGCCAGCAAACACACATTGAAATAGTGTTCGACAACAACATTGGTTCAAAACTTTCCCAATGTGTTCTTGTGGATACCTGTGTGTGTGTTGCCTGGGCATGCGTGGTATGCTTCTCTAAAAACTGTAGTCTTCAAACCACAGTCCTGAACTTTTAAGGCCTTTCTTTTTCGACTGAAGTGTAAACTTGACAACAGTAACCGAGCGAGTGGACAACCTTTTCTTGTGAGTTACATGCCTTGAAAACAAATTATCAACTTCAGAGGACTGGAACCCACGACGTAGAGGTCAAAGGGCGTCTCTGAGCCATGGCACAGCCTCATGAATTAAAGCGTTTCTTTTAGAATTATGTGTAACATAAGCCTATATTGTATTAGGCTATAAGAACTTACACAATTTAGGCAATAGGTGGCACTACGGCAACTCTTCAAGCGAACTTTTGCTCGGGGTATGCTTTGGTCTTCAGATCTCGACTATAAGCTCATCTCTTTCTGGGCTCGTTTTCTCCGTAGGCTGTTCCATGTCGTCTCGGATGTCCTTCTTGGCTTTTCGACCGGATTCACCCTAGTATTGTTATCATCGCTTTCGTTATGACTTATGACTTAGCTGTCGTTGGGCGCTGTAGAAATCTCGAGGTTACGAATACTATTATAAAATGAACTGAACTCTCTTTTGAGAACTATAGGCTATATAGGCTACATAACTTTGGGCACGTGTCGACATGATGATAATATTAGTTTATTTTGTTAAACCGATTTCTTAAATCCTCTCGCTACGACTGTAATCTACATTCAATTAGTTCACAGTAGGCCTACTTAAATTCCAACAGATTCACTTTACAGCATTTTAAATTTCTATATTCTTCTCTCTTACTCTTGTTAATCCAAGTTCTGATCCTAATCTATTGACATATAGGCCTAGTCCCTTTATAATATTACCCCGTGCCTCATGGGGTAATATTATTCACAGGTGGTCGCTTCAAGTGAAATCAAATTCAAAATCATAATCCATTTGAGAAGCTAGGTCCAATTCTACATGTTAGAGAGAGAAACCAGAAGCCGGGCTACCGTGGGTAAGCAAGTTGAAACAGACGAGCCTTAAGTTTAGATCTAAATGTCATCATGGAACTGATAGCACTTGGCAGCTAATTCCAAAGCCGTGGACCAGCAATCGACAACGTTCTAGAACCCATTACTGTTCTGGTACGTGGGACAACAAGAGTTGTAAGTCTCATGTAATTCAAATTCTGTCTCTCCGTGTGATTTTTGGATCTTGACCCGGAACCGAACCCTTTTACCTATCGATTTTGTTTTGACTGAGCGCCTGTGAATAAACTGGTTCCCGCGACTTAGCTTTCGTTGGGCGCTGTAGAAATCTCGAGATTACGATTACGATAATCTGGTTCACGCGCTAACGTTTTTTCAGTCAAGGAGAGATTATATAGTTTGAAGCATAACAGGGAATTCTTGGCCCCATTCTGGCACTCATTTATTTCCATTTCATCAACAGAACAGTCATATTTGAAAGGTTTCTCTGTAACGGGATTCAAACCCTATGACCGTGTATCTCTGGTGATCAGTAGCCTACCGCAACAGCAAAGTCATATGTTAAAGATATGGTGAGAATATGACAATATTTCCATAGGGCTCCGTATGTCCTACATATGTGCTCCGTGTGTAGGACATATGCAGCCCATATGGGAACATTGTCGTATTGCGCATATGAACATATCGAGCTAGTGTGGGAATATTGTCATATTCTGGCTATACATGCACATATGACGTTGTTTTGGGGGTACATAACAGGCTCAACAATATACTACGACGCCATTCTTCACTTTTAATACCACATTTCGTTCTGGTCACTTAATATTCATCACCCTCAGTAATAGGCATCGTTCGAGGCTGTTATCTGCGTTTACGCATGTCTAGGCGTATATTTTCTATAGCAGTCGTACAGACTACACTGCTCTTTCTTTCAGTAATTTTGTATGATGAGATCTTTCGCCACCGCTTCTCGCTTGAATGGTCGCCGTGCTAGCTAAGGACGAATCATGAGTATAATGGTTAGTAACATTGGTTAAGTTCCAGAGAATTGAATCTCATGTTAGCACGGTCCGTACACAGAGACCTTTAAATGGCGTGGCGCCCATTCAAACGGGCAGCGGTAGTGAATGATCACACCCGATGAATTCACTGAAAAATGAGCAGGGTCAAGGCCATACGGTCCCTATAAAAGCATTTACAATCTGATCGCGGTATGTTTATATCTACACAGACCTAATTCTCAAAACTGTCTCCTCGCCTTGACAGCTGTTCCATTGTCCCGTGTGCGATAGCACCCGAGTATCTTCTGGAAGCCTCTTCGGAACTCGTCGTTGAAGATCGTATAGAGTATCGGATTGATGCTGGAGTTGGAGTAACCGAGCCAGAAGAAGAAGGCGTCCAGCTGGCGCGGAATGAAGCACTTGGAGCACCAGCCTCGCACGAGGTACACGCTGAAGAACCCGATCCACATCCCGCAGAAGAAGGCGATGATGATCGCCATTCGGACGGTCGCCCTCAGCTCTCGTTGTTCATACCCACGAAGTTGACTGGTCGACAATGATATGCATTTCTGCGCACTCGGATTGGTGTTTTCTCCCCGATGTTTCACTGACGGCTTCGTCTTCCTCTCGATGGAAGTGGAACTCTGAGATGTATGTTGAAGCTTAGATGTTTTCTTGCAGTGGGCGAGCTCTATGAGCTGCCCTTCATCCGCCGAGGCCGCTCCGCGATCAGTCACGCAGTCGTTCTTTAGAGGTGGATATAGGCCGTTGATGATGAGTGATGTCCTGACAGCTTCTCCCTGACAGATACCGGATTCCTCGCCATCAGTGGTGTTTGGGTTGGCAAGTTTTGTGATGAATAGGTCGGCTTCCCCATCGTCGATCTCGGCATCCAGGTCGCTGGCGGAGTTTCCCATGGAGCTATCTAGGCCTTCAAGACTGTGATCGTCAGTGACAGCGAAAACCACCGGACTAGTTTTGGTCGCAGTCCGATTGGTGGCGTCGACAGTTTCAATCGCTTGCTTTGTTCTCGCTTGTATACAGATATTTCCGACTGTCTTTTGAGTGACTTCTTTTTCTGGTCTAGATTCCGGATTGGCGGACACGTTTGAGGCTAGGATTGTCCCGCCGCCGACATTTTTCTTGGCCCTCTGAGTGCGCTGCCTTAGAGCGACAAAAATCCGGATGTAGAAGAAGACCGTTATGAGGAATGGTATGTAGAACGACCCGCAGGCCGAGTAGAGAACATAGCTGGGGGTCTGGAACAAGTTGCACCGATAGACATCCGTGCGGTTGTCATAGACGTAGCTGGCCGACAGGTCGTTCCAGCCGAGAACGGGAGGCACGCAGATGGCCGTCGAGATGCACCAGACGGTGGCAACATAGATGGCCGCTTGTTTAGTTGATCGCTTGTCGCGGTACCACATCGGGTAGAGGGTCGCGGTGAAGCGGTCGAATGCGATGACGCAGAGGTTCCACAGAGATGCCGTGCAGTAGAGGACGTCCATTATCAGCCAGACGCCGCAGATGACCCGGCCGAAGACCCAGTGACCGAGACACTCGTTGACGATGGACAGCGGAAGCACAGTTGTCGCAAGGAAGAAGTCGCTTAGGGCCAGGTTCCCAATTAGGTAGTTCGATATCGTCCGCAGGTAGCGATACCTCAGAAGAGCCACGCCGACCAGAAGGTTTCCGAAAGCCGTTGCTACCAGAACGACCAGCAGGACCAGCCCTACGGTGATCATGGTCGGTAGTGAGTAGTTAAGTGAGACCAACGGTCCCCAAGTGAACATAAGCATGCTGTGGTTTCGGGGGCTGCTAGTTCGACTCGCAGGGTCCATTCCTTCATAGGCAGGCCATGATGTCAGCTTCTCTGCCGGAGATGTTCGCTCGACGCTCAGCATCTGTGACATCGTGACGTCTTCTGTCACAAGAGCAGATTTTGGAGCGGACGCAACGAAAACTTAACGAAAACAATCGACGTTTGTCTTACATCACACATTTCAATCTCCTAGGTAGAAGTCGCTGGCGCAAGGTTTCGGATGAAGTAATTCGATATCATCGGCAGATGACGATACTTAAAAAACTGGGGAAGAATTCATCGATGTCACGAATCATTTGAAGAAGGTTCTGAATATGGAAATCCTGCAAAATAAAAATCTTCGTGACATATCTTAAACAGTTGCGCGTTCCACTGATCAGTTTCAAACAAGCGTTCTGATAAAAGCAAAACAGACGTATTAGAGAAAATGAGGCATATACCGTAGTGTCCCAATAACAGAAAGACATTTGCGATAGTCAGCCCGATGGAACACCTTACCGCTCACCAAGGCAAATGCCAGGGACCAGTATTGATATCAACACGCTTTTAATCGCACTGAACAACGTTATGCAGGTTAGATTGCGATTACTTTTATGGTACTTTTAACGATACTTTAGTTTCATAGTTTTGTTCCATTTGGTGGAAAACCGAGACCTGCTTAGCGTGGTGCTTTTTCCATTGATGGTTCTGTATCATCACAACGGCGTTACAGAGTTTATATTCTTGCACTAGCTGTTGCCCATAGAGTGTCCGATGCACGTTATAAATTCGGGATCTCTGGATGCACGGACCTTTGAGATGCCGCAATTCCACCGTTACGCAAACAAATATATATGATATCATATTCGGATGGGGACGCCAAGTTCTTCAGTACAGGCTTCCGCCGGATTCCATGTCGCGAAATCCATACATCAGCCATCTCTTCCACAAATCGCCTTCTCGACAAGGTCGCAACTGCTCACGAAACACATGACTGAGTCAATGCGCAGTCACGTTCGCGCTGAACCCAGCGACGAGTTGTCAGCACCGAGGCCCGGCGTATAATGAACGACAAGTCATTGGCCCAGGAATCGGATCGCAGCGGCTGGGAGACTGGCTTCTACGATAGCGGGTGTAATTGGAAACGTTCGGAACGCATAAAGAAATCCTCCATTTAACGTGGCACGCCGATCAGCGATTCGCCCGCACGTCCAGCAACCGTCGACGAATTCTTACGCCAGAGTAGACGGAGCGACAGTCGATACAAGGGCGAGTATACGGGGCATTTGGCTGTCACGCTCGTCACGTTGTCGGCGCCGTTCGAGTTGAAGGAGGGCAAACGCCTTCAACCGAAAAATGAATCGAACACATCTTTCTCGATGCGTAACTTGTCAGACTTGTCCGGCTGTCTTCCTTCCTCAGTGTCTCTATGTGAACGTCTGAGTCTGCCTGTTTCGCTGAACATGTAGCTGAAACCTCTGCGGTATATGTGTGCATGTCTCTCTGTCTGTCAGTGTGCTTAGCTATGAACCTATATACGCGAATACGCGGCCAAATTCCCTCGAGCGAAAAAGAAGCAGAAAATTTATCAGCTTTGTCAATCTCTGGGTGTCTCTCCAGGTCCTTCTCTTAGTATATGTCTCTGTCTCCCTATCAATATTTACCTCTCTGTTCTTCATTCTCTCCATAAAGTGTCTCGCTTGCCTTAGTCTCTTAATGTCGGCGTGAATCTCTGTGTCTTTGTTTCGTTATTTACCTTTGGGTATCTCTCGATCTTTCTTGGTTCATTTCTCGTGCTGTCTCGTGTCTAGGACTTTGCGAATGATTGAGTAATGAGTGTGTCAGTCAGTCGCAAACAAGCTGTCCGATGGTCTGCTTGCTTGTTTGCCTTTGTCTGTTTGACTTCATGTCAATCCAATTAGTCAATAAGTTTGTGTACTTGCGTCTGTATCAGTCTATATATCTTTGTTCCGGCTTCTCTAAATCGCCTTCCCTGTAGCTTTCACCTTTTCCTATCATCCAGTATAATTCCACGTTCGGGCACAAAAGCATGCAAAAAGTAGCATGAAGCCTGACATGGAAGACACAAAGCAACGGTTCGAGGCGTCGCGACAATCCTCTTTCTATCTTTGTTCGTTCAATAGATTGTAGAAATCCTATTGAAACGGGCTTCACAAGACGGCAAGACTTAGATGCCAGTTCAATCTGTAGACTATAGCGTCGAGTAATGAATGGCAAAGAGGTACCGGCGCCGGTGGACTAAGTCGGAAACTCGTTTCCGTTTTCTGAACGAACGTTTTTGGATGCCAGAAGGATGCAAGAAGTACAAGACTTCTTGGCCTGCTCACGTCCGTATTTATGGATGTATGCATGTAACTGGCTATTTTTAAAGCTCCTTTTGAGAACCTTAACAATGCCGGGCAGATCCGTATCCTACAATATAGACTACAAATGCTGAGCAGTACAGACAGCCGAAATGTCAGGAGAAAAGTCGATATTAGTCAGGAATAGCCAGGCTTTCACCCAAGAGTACCCAGCTTTGGTCAAGTTTACATTCACAGTCATAAATGTAGACATACTGTAATGTGGAAGCATAGAAACTTCTGTGTAACCAAGAAGCGACATCAAGGCGAATTAATGAAGAGTAAGTGCACTACTAACTCCGCCTCGGGGGGTTGCAAACCAGCAACTCTTCGTGCCGGTCCCAAGCCCGGATAAAGGAGGAGGGTTTGTCAGATGAGTGTCGATGCGCTGACAGTAAAAAACAAAGACGATTGAAATCTGATGCCACGTAATGGTGTGGAACAACGCTTCAAGAGCTGAGCCAGCCGCACTGAACAGACAGCAGTGGAAGAACATGGTGAAAATGGCATCGGACACCTACGGGCGCTGAGCCCACGGTTCATGATGATGATGATGAAGTGCACTACTACTGAAGAGTAAGCTTAGTGTCTTCGTTTTCCTATCCTCGGAATACGTAAAGTCGACTTCTCATCTCTCCTTTCGACCTTCCTGAACAGCAATTCAGTATAAATATTCAGGCTTGAATTACTAACCACAACATAAATCTTGAAGGCATCTACATATCGAGAGTCAAATACGATACCTCTATTTCAAAACTCTAACCATAAGTAGGTGCTACACATTTGTCTGGAGTTTTTATGTTACAGAGCTCACGCTTTATTAATCTAGTGACTGGTCAGCTGTCTACGCCTAGCTAAGAGACATATGTCAATTACGTAACCTGAGAGAATACCCAATTTCCGGCAAAGATTACTTTCCGTCCGGATGCATTTTGAGCATGCAACTTACGCCGTGCATTTGACCTCAACAAATCACAGTGTAACGCACACACTCTAGAACATACACGAGCGCGTAAAGACCTTTATTATGCATAGGATACGTACAGCAATTCGCAGAGCCTAATCTTCTTTAGTTCAGCGGACACACAGAACTTGTATTAATAGCTCTCTGTTGGGCTTGGCATCGAAGCCACGAAGAGAAAGCTGGACAAGTGTTGCAATCGTGCAAACAGGGCGTGAATTTTCATGCATTTGGACGCGGCCCATCCTCATCCGGGGGCAGAAATTCACTGTTATAACCCGGCAGAAGGTTTGCGCTCTAAGAAGCCATTGAGACGATGGCTTAAGGTTATCACGAGTTCTTTCCTATTCATCATTGAGAACCGGCTTCGATTGATCGACGCCGTCTTTCTTAACAGTGAACTACGCTCTTTCCGCGACTTCCGGAGGTGGGCCATTTTGAATCGACGCTGGCGTCTCTGATTAAATGATGGGGCTTTCTAATACGAGGCGGGCTCTCATAGATCACAGGGAATTCTTTTCGATGCCGAGGCAACGGACATGCGCCGCGCGGACGATAATTATTATAAGCATAAAATGAATTCATCACCGCTTCTGTTCTGAGCGGCGGCATGACACGGTGTGCATTTCTCGGGCCTCACCATCTAACCCCACCTTCCCCTACTCTGTCTTTAGCGTCATCGATAAGTCTTCTTCGATAAAATGATCAATTGTCAATTATAGCCAAATTTTATTAACTGGTTCTTTAGACCTTTCAGTACAGCTATACATCAGCGGCAGTAATTATGTCAGAATTGCGGTGTGTAAATCATAGTCTGTGTTCTTGAACTGTTTTATTATCTATGATTCATTTTGTATGCGCAACGAATACAAGAGACAACTGCTATACAGCTGCTATACATCTGCTGTGCAGCTGCTATGCAACTGCTAATATAAACGTCAAAATGCAGAACTTTCAGATTGGATTAACATGCTAATCCAAACATGTTGGATTAACAGATTATTATTATCATTATTATCATTATTGTTGTCGTTGCTGTTATTGTTATAGTTGTGGTTGTTGGTGTTATTATTATTATAATAATATTATTAATAATAATAAACAGACGGCAAGAGACCGGATGGCCTTACCCTGATTCCTTGGAGTTCGGGGCGCAGCTTCCTATGGGATGTCACCGTGATTGACACTCTTGCACATTCTTACTTACAGGCAACCTCTGTTACAGCAGGAGGCGCAGCTGAACTGGCGGCCGATAGAAAAGCTTTGAAATATGATCATTTGACCCATGCATACCACTTTGTTCCTCTGGCCTTTGAGACTTTAGGCCCTATCAAAGGTTTGGGTATGACCTTTCTCACAGACTTGGGACGTATATTGTCCCTCATATCCGGAGATGGTAGAGAAACAGGTTACCTCTTTCAACGCTTGTCTATAACATTACAGCGTTTCAATGCAGTCGCCTTCCACGGTACATTTGTGGTGCCGAATCCAGACGAGGATTAGCCGTTCCAGAATCCCTCTCTCGTTCTCCTTTTCTCCGGAAATTTTTGAACAACCAAGGGATTACACTGGCCAACAGAAAATTTTTTTTTCTTGTTGCCTTCGGTTTTAGACCTGTTCTTGGGGTAATTTTGGGCGCTCATTCAGAAAATGTCATTGGATTGAGTGCATCAGGTCTAGTTTCTGAGATATCGTCGATTTTGTAAAGAAAACCCAGTCCACTCTTTAAACGATGTCTTTGGCAAAACTAAAATGTCATAATAAGCTTTATTTATGGCTAATTATAATTCTTGCTGATTCATATAATGCCTACATCCTTATAATGTAAAATCAGCATATCTTGCCGCGTGCTGAGATATTGCTGATTCAACGAAATAACTATTCCGTAGCCTACAGCTTACTCAGCACTAAATTCATGGCCTCATTTAGAATTTATTTGTGCTTATACAGCGTTTCATGGTTTCGAACTATGTAAATAGATTATGCTGAAGTCAGCATTTATAGCCTATATAAACCGCCTCCTGAAAGCTAGAGCAGCCGCAGTCGTCTTAGGGCATATTAAGAGTTGGTCGCAAGAACAATCTGTGAATGTGAGCATTAAATAACTACATGTTCTTACTATTTTTTAGGTTAATCATTTAATTCCTCAGATGCGAACATCCTTAAGGTTATGGCTACTTCCAGACGGAGCTGCATTAACCATCCAGACATATTCTGCTACATTTGTGGGGAATACACACTAAAAGCAAACAGGAAACCGATTTCTGAGTTTGTAAAAAGAGCATATGTAGGTTATTTTGGTGTCAAACTTGGAGATCAAGATAAGCAATGGGCTCCTCATACAGTATGCAAAACTTGTATTGAACAATTGCGCCACTGGACAATTGGAAAGAGAAGCTGCCTGAAATTTGGTGTACCGATGGTTTGGAGGGAACAGATAAACCACTTCGACGACTGTTACTTTTGTATGGTTAATATCATAGGCATCAATCGAAATAATCGTCACAAGTTGTCTTACCCTGATATACCTTCAGCCAGGAGACCTGTTCCGCATTCGGATATTGTACCAGTTCCACCTTTTCGCGAACTACCTCAGCTCTCAGACGATGAGACTTGCATGTCCAATATCGGACAAGATGACGAAAGTGAAGAAAGTGAGGGCAGTGACAGTGATTTCCAATCAACTTCACACAGTGAACGTTTTGACCAAAAAGAGTTGAGTGATCTGATCAGGGACTTAAATCTTTCCAAAGAGTCCTCTGAATTGCTTGCGTCCAGACTAAAGGAAAAGAATGCACTTCAGCCTGGAACGAAAATTACAATTTATAGAAACAGAGAAAAGGATTTGCTGCCATTCTTTACCGAAGACAACAACCTAGTATTCTGTAATGACATCAGCAACTTATTGAAGAAAATTGGTCTGTCGGATTACAGCCCAGATGAGTGGCGTCTTTTTATCGACAGTTCAAAACGTAGTCTGAAATGTGTGCTTTTAAATAACGGCAACAAATTTGGTTCTATTCCAATCGGTCACTCCACCAGGATGAAAGAAGAGTACAATGCCATCTCTTTAGTACTGGAAAAGATAAAATACAAAGAACATCAATGGGTAATTTGTGTAGACTTGAAGATGGTAAATTTCCTCCTTGGTCAACAAAGTGGCTACACAAAGTATCCCTGCTTTTTGTGTCTTTGGGACAGTAGAGCCAAGCATGAACATTGGACAAGAAAAGATTGGCCTTCGAGGAAAGACATGGTGGTTGGAGCTCAAAATGTAATCAAGGAATCTTTGGTGGCACGAGATAGGATCATACTGCCACCACTACATATAAAGCTAGGCCTGATGAAACAATTTGTCAGGGCTTTGAATAAAGAAGGTTCATGCTTCGAATACATAGTACACAAGTTACCAGGAATTACAATGGAAAAATTGAAGGCTGGAATCTTCGATGGTCCACAGATCAGGCAACTTATGAATGACCCACTTTTCATACCATCAATGAATGAAATCGAATCTTGTGCCTGGTCTTCCTTTGTTCTTGTAACTAAAAATTTTCTTGGTAACAAGAAAGCAGACAATTATGCACAACTAGAAGAGGATATGCTTCTTCATTTCAACAAGCTTGGCTGCAACATGAGCATTAAAGTCCATTATCTCCACAGTCACTTAGAGCGCTTTCCAGAGAATCTTGGTGACTTCAGCGAAGAGTAAGGTGAAAGATTTCACCAAGGCATCAAAACAATGGAAAATCGATATCAAGGAAGATGGGATGCACACATGATGGCAGACTATTGCTGGAATATTATGCGCGATTGTTCCGGCAGATGCCACACTCGGAAATCGTACAAAAGGAGCTTCTTCGGTGTCGAATGACTTGAAATTTTTATAACAGACTTGTTCTGTTTGGTATCATATAAGTACAGTTTCAGGTACTACCATTTTCTTTTAAGTATTTATATTATTATGTTTATTTAGTGTATCACATAATAAATTGAGCACTACATAATTATAGCTATAGCCTTATGTTTTATGGGCGAGCAGAGGCAAGGACTGGTATATGGCATAATGTTCTATATCTCGAAAACTAGACCTGCTGGGAGAAAACTGGTGCCTTTTCTGGAATCAGCAGGTCAAATATACCCAGAAACAGTTCTAACATTTGAGGCAACAAATTACGTGTTGGCCAGTGTTATACTTACCTTGGTAATAAAATAAAAAAATAGTAATAATAATAATTACTATTATTATTATTATTACAACCTTATCTATTACTCAATGAAAAGTCATCATGGTACAGTCGGACGATTTTAGTTCCACAGTTTAACGACATCTTTTGGCATCAACGGCCATTGACGTCGCCCTCCTCCTTCATCCAGGCTCGGGACTGGCACTACCCGACTAAAGGCAGTGACGGAGTTGCGTCTTTACAGAACGTAAACTGATTACTGAATCGGTTATTAGTTTACTTATTATACTTCGAGTAAAAGTAATTCGCTGATTAGGATTCGAACCTGGTCTTTCTCGTGCTAAACATTCGGCAAAGGACTTTCCAGAAATCAGGAACCAGATTCACGCACGAACACCGCTACATCTCCCTGCCTCGAAAGTTAATGAAACGCGGTAACGACCGTTATCTTCCTTGCTGCCGGTTACACTCTGAACCCGATCCCCTAGGCGCTCTCTGGCTCCCATAGTCTAGTTCCGCGGAAGGCCTCTTCACGGCCGCCCACCAGACCAGGCTGATAGGGACGAAAGGCCATTCTATCGGGCCCCTCGTGCCATCGCCCGTTGAGTGTTTGTCCTCTGCAAACGATCGCTACTGCTAATGAGCGTGTTATATTACAGACGATACTGCTACCTCCAAGGCGGGAGATGTTTAGGACACGAAGTAGGGGAGCCCAGGGTGCGTCGGGCTTCGTGGATATGATGGACCGAGATTGAGAAATGTCTCATCGAGAGGGTTTATCGAATTCGCCGAATTATTAGTGATTCGATCACTTGATACCGTGGTTTTTATCGCTCGCCTCACATCATCTGTGAAAAAGAATATAGGTTATTGACATACATAAATATATACATAAGCATAGCCAAAAAAATTTAGAGTTAAAAAATTGGCTGATCTATATATTCCCTCTATATATTAATACATGTATATACATATTTCAGTGTATAGCCTGCATATCTATGGAATAAGTATTTTGGTAAAGGCAAAAAATACTTAGGCCCCTATATATCAGCTAGAAATCTTTATATTTCATATATAATTATTGAATAATATATATATTCCATATTTTCGATATGTATATTGTATATGCATATATTTGCATCCATATCCATATTGTTATTATTATTATTGTTGTTGTTGTTGTTATTGTTATTGTTGTTGTTGTTCATCAAATAATTATATCTCGCTAAATTATTAAATGAACTCAAAAGCTCGGGTAGCTAGACAGATAAGTCTTCAATTGTTTGCATAATAAGAGAAAAATAAGGGTGTATCAAAGCTGGTGGTAGTGACTTCTATAGTCCATGTATGTATGTGCAAGGAATGGGCCAATATATATATATATATCAGGAATGGGCTAAAATATGTCCAAATATATATGTGAGATCTTAGTCCGTTTTCGCTCTGGGGTACAAAAAGAACTCGTGGTGAAGTCCTTGTTCTCTTGCTGCGCCCACCCGACAGTCTATGCCTTCTTGTTAGCGCCTCCTGTCGGTTCGTTTGAGTTCACCGTACAGACCATGAACACTATTGAAAATAATGCACCGTAGCAACTGAAAGTAATGTACCCAGAACGTACGCAGCTATAGCTTGGTAGGTTGTTATGAATTCCCGGCCTGAAGCCCTGCGGGAGACAACCGGTACTGAAATGTCCAAGCGCTGGCTTAAGCTCTCAGGGCTTATTGACTGACTATGTAATGCTCTTTTGGACCCAAGTCCTAAAATCGTTGCGCTGCCTACCTACAGAGAAGAGAATAATTTTCAAGACAAAGCTAATTGTATGCAAGGTTCTACATTTCAGCCAACCTCAGTATCTTCGTTCTTTCTGTGGTCAAACCCTGGCCTAGAACTGTTCTCGGTAAACGTGCTTCTTCGGTTGCTGGACCGAAATGTTAGAACTCCCTGCCTCTGTCTGTTCGTTCTGCTCAGTCGCTTCTGTCATTTCGTTCTCAACTTAAATACATCAAAATTCCAACAACAAATAATAAAGAAACGTTAGAAAGTTAAATTTTAAGAAAATTTTAAAATTAAAGAACGTTTTTACATCTATGGCCAGGTCAGCGAAGATATGAAATTTAGTACACTTTGTAAATCTTAATCATCATCATCATCGTCGTCGTCGTCGTCATCGTCATCATCATTGTTATTTCCACTATCTAATGTATCACTCTCGATCTGTTCTCTTTTTTCTCTGTCTCTGTTTCTGTATCTGTCTCTGTCTCTCTGTCACTCTGTCTCTCTTTTTCCCTTCCTCTCTTCCTCTCTGTAGGCTGCTATTAACATTTACTGCATTGCTTTTAGAATATAGGCTTAGGCTTAAAAAGGTGGCTATTAAAAAGGCGCCAAATATAAATCCAGATACATATTCCCGTCGCATGTCTCGCACCGGTTGACATGGCAACTCATGGCGACCCTAGATGTCGCACTCTGATGCATATTATTCGGTCTACGCATGCGCTGTTCCACCCAATCTATCCACTCAAAAACAGCTCCACCGGTTCCACTCATTCCCACTCGCTTCACCAAGCCCACACACACATACATGCAAGTACAGCGTGGATATATGGCTTGGTACTTCGGAGAGAAGAGAGATATACACATGCACATGTATACACACATGCATACACACATGCATACACACATGCATACATACATGCATACATACATGCATACACACAAACATACATACTTTCATACACACACGCACACACGCACCCACAAACATGCATACATACATGCATACACACATGCATACATACATACACACAAATACACACAAATACACACATACAGGAGAACTATGCACGACACTCGAAACGGCATAGAACGAGTGTATCTGTATCAAAAGGTAGAGGAACGGGAGAAATACAAACGGTACAATATCTAGATTTATGGTCAACGAGATGAAACCGTTGGCACTGAGGTTGTCGACTTTTAATCAAGTCTTTTTCACAGTTCATTGACGCCGAATGAACAGCCTTCAACAACTTGCTTACTCCTACCATTGTCTGTGTGACGCGCTATATGCTCAGCGCAGCCAGCCATCCATCCGTCCCCCATCCTTCAGTCCATCTATCCATCCACGTATCCCTAAATCAATCTATCCTCCATCCGTCCTCTATTCACCCACCCACCCATTCATCCATCCAAACATCCATCCATCCACCCATCCATCCACCCATCCATCCATTCATCCATCCATCCATTCATCCAACCATTCATTCATCCACCCACCCATTCATCCATCCAAACATCCATCCATTCATCCATCCATCCATTCATCCAACCATTCATTCATCCACCCATCCATTCATGGAACCATCCATTCATTCATCCATCCATTCATTCACCCATTCATCCAACCATTCATTCATCCACCCATTCACGTATCCATCCATCCACCCATCCACCCATCCATCCATCCATTCATCCAACCATCCATTCATACACGCATTCACCTATCTACCCATCCATCCATCCATCCATTCATCCATCCACCCATCCATTCATCCATCCACCCATCCATTCATCCATCCATTCATGCAACCATCCATTCATCCACCCATCCACTCATCCAACCATCCATCAATTCATTGTTACCGATATTAAAAGCTTCCCTATTTGACCCTGTTCTAATCCGCAAACATCGTTAACCTTTCAAGTCTGGATGAGGTTCAGACAGCCTTAATTGAAGCCCGCAGCCACTGAACGGCCGACCTACACGCCTTGCATCACGTGTTTACTTGAGTTTCAGCAACAGCCACCGGGGTTTAATTGACCCTTAAAGCAACGCACTTGTCTACAGGCCTCTACAATAACTTCTCTAAAGCATAAAAGTAGAAGGATTATATTTATTATTAATATTATTGTTCTTGTTGTTATTGTTTTTGTTGTTATTATTGTTGTTGTTGTTCGTTGTTATTGTTGTTGTTATTATTATTATTGTTGTTATTATTATTATTTTTTGGTTGTTCGTTGCTATTGTTGCTGTTGTTGTTGTTATTATTATTATTATTACTATTATTATTATTATTACTACTACTACTACTATTTTATTGTTGTTGTTGTTTTTACTATTAATTTGTAACTTCCATCGCACAGAAGTCTAATACTCAAAGGCATCAACCGATGGCGCACCAAATATAAGCCCCATTGAGATCAATACCCAGAAGACCAATGCACGAGCACAAGCGGTACACACTTGTTTACGTGTCTCTGTAGAAGTTCCTCAGAAGCGTGGACCTAGGATTGAATGAGTGCCATTCAGCTAAAGCGCAAACACGACCATACACAGCAAGCCAAACGACAGAACACCGTTTCGACCTCACAGATTGCGTTTGCACTCGTTAACCGACCACTGAAAGAAGGATGAAGGGCTGAGTGGGCGCCCGGTGGCGTTATATTCCACAAACGGTCACCCATTCAAGTACTAACCCAGTTATATGTCGCTTAACTTCATTACGCCAGGTGGCGTGTAAATATCTGAAATTTCTCAGAGCCAAACAGAAGCTGCGTCAAAGGGACCAGCTTTTCACCGGCGCTTTGCAAGATCTGAGGTCATCGTTTACTCAACTTTGCAAGATATAAGTTCATCCTGCAAGCATGTTTACATGGGGATGATGGGGCCCACAATGTGACCCATATTCCCATATGGGACCTTTATAGAGCCCACTTGTGTCTCGTCAAATGTTCACGGTCATGCTGGTGCGGACCCATTTCTAGCATCTAATCTAGTGACTTCTATAGTGCCTTTATCATAATGCCCAGGGCATCAGTCGATGGTGGCTTTAAGTCAAAATCGCAGTCAAAATCATAATCCGTTGGAGAAGCAGGGTCGAATTCCGATAGGTCAGAGAAACCAGAAGCCAGACTACGGCTATTAAGCAAGTTAAAAGAGATGCATCTTTAGTGTAGACCAGAATAACATCAAAGAATTGACGGACCGAATTGAACTTGGAACTGGACAGTGAATTCAAAAGCTTTGGACCGCCTACCGAGAAGACCCAAGAGCCCAACACTGTTCGGGGTAAGGGGCACAGCAAGAATCACAGTTTCCATTGATCGAGTGCAATGTTTATTAGTGCAAGGAGTGAGCACTGAAAATAGATAGGACGGCTGATTTAAGTGTAGTACTCTGTGAACTAAAACGCATCTAAAAAGACGACAAAACGACCCATCCAAGTACTAACCCAGCTCGCTGTTATTTATCTTTATTGAGTCAGATGGCGTGGTGTTTCACGGTCGGTCACCACTCCTTTGACTAACCCTCCTCGATGTTGCTTAACTTCACTGTGCCCGCCATCGCCTTCTCAACAAAGCCAAGGGGCCAGCCGTGTGGACATCACAGCTGGCACGCATCCTTGCCGGTTTATAACAGCCATCAAGCGATTATCCTCGTTTCAACTCCCTCATCCTCCCAACTTGAGTAAACCAAACGACCTACCCCACCCTCTTCCTGACGGGTGTCTCGTCTCATTTCCGATCATTCCACCCCCGAGTCATCGACCAGGACCCCACTCGTCCTGCGGATGTGTGCTTTGTGCAGCCGGGGGAGCATGGTGTCCCTCAATCCCCTCACCCTGAATGTATTGATCACCTGCTACAGAGGTTAAACGATATTGATTGCTCAGTTGCATGGAGGTGGGGAATTGAGGGTCTAGTAGCACCGAGTAGAGTAAGGGCTTGGCTTAGGTTTCTGGCTACGTTTAAGGATGAGTAACGATATGAAGATCAAGATATTAGTGTTCGGAATGATGGATGGACCAAACAAGAGAGGACAACCCCACAAAGAATGGGTAGACAACATAATCGAATGGTGTGGAACATCATCACTCCAGGAGCTGAGCCACGCCGCACTGGAAAGACAACAGTAGAAGGACATAGTGAGAATGGCATCGGACACCCACGGGCGTTGTACCCATGGTTTATGATGATGATGATGATGATGATGATGATGACGACGATGATGATGATGATCATGATGATCATGATCATGATCATGAGTTTTAGGCTGGTCTCAATTACTTTCAGAGCGGCGATAAGAATCTGATTAAAGGTTTCCAGAGTGGTAGAACTAAGCATAACATTACATGATATATACTTAAGACGAGATAAGATACGATAAGAATAAGATAATATAACATAACGTAAGACAACATAGGATGACATAACATAACATAACATTAAGTAACATAACATTAAGTAGCATAATATTAAGTAACACAACATTAAATAAAATAACACAACACAGGTTTAGGATTCAGAGTTGTTGGTTGTTAAGTCATCAGAACATTCATATAGCGCCCTTTTGAGAGCCTCTCGACGGCGCTTCTCGGGAGCGTGAGGTTTCAAGGTTTTCAGAATCTTGACCTGGAACCAAACCCACCTTGGCCTATCGATTTTGTTTTGACTAAGCGTCTCCGAATAAGCTAGTTCCCGCGACTTAGCTTTCGTTGGGAGCTGTAGAAATCTCGAGATCACGATTACGATTACGATTCAGTCAGTAACGGTCGTGGTCTAAAGTTAGGTTTTTGGTTGGAATTATGGTTTATTTGGTGCTCAAATTAAATGCAACACTGCTTAGGGTTAGAATTGAAGTTGGGGTAACACAATTAGTCCCAAGAACGAAGAATGTAAACGAAGGCAGAGGAGAACAATAATTGAAGACTAAGGGCAACTTTCTTTCACCCCTTAATAATGAATTGAGCCAAAATCTGCGCCTTAAGTCGATGCCCGGACAAAGTCCTAGTTGTCGAAGGCAGGCTCGTTAATCGGAATGACGAAACTGAATCCAGACTAACAAAATTCTTACTACATCTGGTGCCATTGGGTTGTTTCTCGTGCGATAGGAACTTTCTTAAAGCAATGAAGGAACTGGCAACATTTCAACAGATACAGACAGACAGACAGACAGACAGACAGACTATTATTAGCTCGTTGACTGTCCAAGTTTATGCTTCCAATAAACCGCGTTGTGTGTTCCTGTTGTGATAAGACCTTAAACCTGCTCTGGACGTCTGCCCTTCTCGGCAGCTATTCCGCCGTTCTCCCTCTATCTTCGGCCTTAATTTCTTGACTTTTCCTGTCATTTGGCCCCTAACAAAAGTATCACGCACTTTTCAAATTTAAAGGCATTGATCAGCAAGTAGCATGTCATGTTATAGAGAGGTTAGGTCAAGTTCCAATTTTAGTATTGCATTTCCGTCCATGCGACGTCAGAAATACTATTACAATGAAACTCGTTTTAAAGATCGAGGGATCATACTGTACAAACCGAATTGTTGCAGTTGCTGTCTATAATGTGATGCAATAGTGAGTCGTGTTCATAACATAAAAATAACATAATATGACATGACATGACACGACATGATATGACATGAGATGACATAATATAACAAAGATTTTAGGCCTAAGTAGGGGCCTATAGTATACTTGCCGTCTATACTAAAATATTTCCTGTCACATGAACTATAGATCTACCTCATTACACTCATATTTACTCAACATTTACTATCACATGTACTATACCCCATATTAAATTCAACATTTGCCGTTATATTTTGTCCCAAATTTACTAACATTCAACATTCATAATCGGCCTTTCCTCGAGGCAAAGGATAATTTTGGAATAATTATTTATTTAAATATCGAAATGTAGACCGTGATTCAATAATCATTCTACGATAATCTAATGTTGGTTTCTTTACGGAGAAAATGAGTTGCAATTCCGAACAAATTAAATTTTTCTCGCACAAACCCAGCAGAAATAAACAGACATCGTTCGACCAAAACGGAAGTGACATGATATAAACCGGAACTGACGTAGTTGACACCTCAGGTCACTCGAGAGTTATTTGGATCGACCGCAGGAAAATATTCTGACATATCAGCTTCGAAATCCCCGACGAGATCTCGGTGGAATTAGACTGTTCCATATTTTTGACAGATTTCGGAAAGGAATTCCTTTCCGAAGCCTGTATAATTTACCATAGTGCCTTTGACACATGTGTGTTTCAATCGATGGTGCTACATACGATAATCTAGATTCTAATCAGTTCAAACAACTGTCATTATTCGGCTCTATGTGTCCTTTTGGTTTTGCCTGATGCCGCCAGGAGCAGTTAAATTAAACAGCAGTATTTGTATTTTGATGGGTGACCATACGTGGAGTACCACGCCATACGGTGCTCACTCATCCTTCCATGCTTTCGGGGTCGGTAAATGAGCGTCAACGCAGCTTAGGGTGACTAAGTAGGGTACACTGTCGTTGGACTCGTGATCATGTTTGTACTTATGCCAAATGATCCTTGGATCCCAGTGATGCGCTTCTGATGAGTTTCAACAGAGGCGCGTAATCAAATGTAATCTTTGCCTTTACAGAGGCATGTAATCAAATGCTATTTTTACCTTTACAGAGGTATGTAAATCAAATGTTATCTTTGTCTTTACAAAGGCATGTAATCAAATGTTATCTTTACCTTTACAGAGGCATGTAGTCAAATGTTATCTTTACCTTTCAGAGGCATGTAATCAAATGTTATCTTTACCTTTATAGAATGCAACTCATGCAGTGGCGTGAAATTTACACTACAAGTGTTCATCCGATTTTAAACGTCATTTCTGATTTGATTTTTACGAGGGTGTTTTATAACCTCGAATACAATTTCGGATGGGGGCGATTTGTAACACTGAGCTGTAGATTGAAAGACTCTTGGGTAGGAGCTAATCTAGCAGGAAAAAATGCATCCCAATTATCGATACTCCGAAACAGTGAGGGTGGATTTTCGACCGATTTCCCCTGCTACACACTGCACCCTTGTTAGAGTCCACCCAACCGCGTAGACGGCTCTATATAGTCTATAAAAACACCAGCAAAATACGACAACGAAAATTGATTTGTTGTCCAATCCATTCAGTTGTCCTCGTGTCGTAAATCTTTCTATCAAACCCACGGACGCCATTTGCATTAAGTCTGAAATCCACAATGGTCGCGGAAAATCCAGCAGGCTACACAAGCCGTAAAGTCTCGGCAAACAGACGGATTATCGAGCTTTAACCTCCAGATTGCATCCTGGATGAAGCCTTCAAGTTCGACCAATTCCTAGAGGACGCTCGCCTATTCGAAGTTTAGTGCTTAAAAGGAAACTTAATAATGCGATAAAACTGTTTCTTCGCGGTTCATCAGTACGAGTTTATTTCTTCCAATTTCCCTGAATGGTCAGGGAATTCGTATCCTGGTTTGAAACCATTCTTCTTAATCCTTTCCCTCCAATAACTTCAGATTTTGGTTACATGTGAATAGAATTTGCTTCCTTTGCATTAGATTAGATAGACAAGATTTACTGTCTATTTCAGTGCGTCGCGATACATCGTGCAGGACATAAGTTCACTGGTCAAACATACAAAGAAAGAACAGACTTAGGAATATAGAGATCTGGAATTAATTAACTCGTGATAAGGATTAGTCCATTATTTGTTCTTAAGTGCTATCTGTAGTTTCTGCATTATTCAAAACAGAATTAAATAGCCTTATAGGCTTAAATTCCAACCAAAATTACGACAATTTTCTGACCCATCATACGAACTCACCAACACTTCACCTCTTGCAATATCTGCGCAGGTCTTTCACTCAAAGCTGAAAGCACTCCTCTTCCACAAATTCTATCCTAATTCTTCCTCTTCCCTTCCCTCACTTTGCAATTCCAAACACCATTCACCATAGCCGTCTGAACTCCTGCCTGCCTGATTCTTGGATCTTGACCTGGAACCTAACCCTTCCTGCCTGTCGATTTTGTTTTGACTGGGTGCCTGAGAATAAGCGTGTTCCCGCGACTTAGCTTTCATTGGGCGAAATGTTGTAGAAATCTCGAGCTTACGATTACGATTACAGCCGAATTCGTCAAATCGAAACAAGGATGGACATTTTAGAACGTACCGGGATCTACAATTTTATATCTAATTTTTAATCCAATTCTGACGTTGATTTATTGCCCTTATCTTAACAGACTTAAAATACAGATCACTTTTAAATAAAACCGAATTATTTGGACGGAACCAGTCGAATTTTAAAATTTCTAGTTAGCGAGTCATTAGCTTAAAGAAATAAACAACCATTTCTGACATTACTAACATTGAAACCGAAACATATTTAATATCATCGCCGTCATGATGATTGTCATCATCACAACCACAATATTTCAAATTCTAAGCATCATCATCAACAACTACAATAATAACATCAAGACTCATTGGCTCAGACTATCCTTCACTGAGGATACATTTGTCACACAGGACTACATTTTGCTCCTGCAAATGCATGTCTTTTCTTCCGCTGCTGCTTCTAACCATAAACCACACATTTTAATTAATATTTTTTATTAAGTACTTCAGAAAATTAAATTAATAAATAATCACTTGTTTACCTCCTCCAACGTCTATTAATCGCATCTCACCGCTTCATTGCCTTCCGTGACATTTTTACTCTCCCATAACTTTACCATTTTTAGCCATTCTAAATGATTTATAAAAGTAATTTTCGAACACACTTAATCCCGGATGGATAATTTCTATCTCGGGTAAAAATTACTTTAATCGAATTTCAGTATAAATGCGTGGGTATTTCCTCGCTGATTCCAGCCACAAACAACACCCTTGTTACAATGAATAAATAATGATCCTTTATATCGTCCTGCCAGATCCCCGACAAGGTTTAGCCGTTCCAGATGTAAGTTTTAATCTCAGGACATTTTTCTGAAATCCCAGGAGATTTTGTGGTTGAATATATAAATACATTTAAATATAATATAAACAGCTTAAATACCTAATTTAAAGTAAAGTACCCATCTCCCGAAAGATCACCATTTCGCACAATTAGCGACACAATGAGCGGCGCGGTGGTCTATCGGTAACGCGTTTGGTCACTGATCATGCGGTTGCTGGTTCGAATCCGTGTAACGACCCTGGACAAGTTGTTTGCGCACACCATGCCTCTGTCACCAAGCAGTAGAATTTGTTACCTGCATAAGCTGGGAAGTAAAAGGCAAGTTCAGCGATGCACTGGCCCCGTGTCCAGGACTTTGGGACCGCCCATTGCCAGCTCAAGGGCCTAAGAAAATGTACTGAGCGCCCCTCATGTCTCACTTGTGGTATTTGAGATACTTTACCTTTATATATAATTTAAATCCAGGAGCCTTGGTTGCCAAATGAATACGAGGCCATGAAAATAAAGGTCAAATGTCATGGCAAGGACAGCCCACGACCCCCGGTTTAAAACAAGGTCCCCCAACCTTCCAGGATAGATGTGATAAGTGGGCTACTAGAACAATAACACAGGACTGGATTTGACAAATGATCGAAAACTGGAGATCATATATTCGCACGCATTTTTAAAATCCCAAGAGTTCTTGTGGTTGAATATATAAATACATTTAAATATAATATAAATGACATATAGACCTAATTTAAAGTAAGGCTTCCATCTCCCGATAGACCACCGTATCTCACAAAGAGCGACACAACGAATAAGTATGAACAACAATAAGTATGAAGTCTTAGCGACTTCATTTCTCTTAGTCTCGGCATATGAGAACAGGTGGCCAATCCTCTCCCTCGCCGCCTGTTCTTCCCACTGGCAGTGTACGGCCAGTGTACTCATCATAACCGAGTTGCATAGGGGGTGCAAGCGGAGATTAAATCTCCAAACAAATTTCTGCACAGGTGGGGATATGAGCCATAAATAAAAATATATATTAAATCAAAAATATGTATGTATGTATATATGTATGTATGTATATATGTATGTATGTATGTATGTATGTATGTATATTATATATATGGCCATGTTGCACAGACCTGATGTGAATCGCACAGCAACGAGAACATTGGCGTTCAAAGTGGCGCCGCCTGCATTCCAAGATTCCAAGTAGCGTTCGTTGTAAGTCTGCCGCAATACTCGCCAATCGACGGATTGTTCTTTGCCAAGCATCGCAAGCATTCAATGCAGCTCCGTCCAACTGCATCCAGTCGACTGAAGCCGTCTGACGCTTTAACGGGTCTTTATCACTCCTCCATCTGCAGTCACTGCACTGTTCCTGGTTAGCTACATTGGTTAAAGCGTACGTCAAGGCGCCTCTGTGCGCGAGGACCGCGCTTCGCATACCGATCGTGGCTATATTTCAGAGGTTTTAATCTCGGGGTAGCACGGTCCGCAAAAGGGATGTTAAATGGCGTGGCACCCATTCAAGAGCGCAGCGGTGGTGAAAGATCTCACCCGATGAATTCATTGAAATATGAACAAGACCGAGACGATGTGAAGGCCACAGAAAACGTGCAGATGAATACATAAACTCCCGAAACACTTCTGCCAGTTCGCTCATCCTCCATTTTCATCAGTCATTCTAAGCTCTTCTTCGCCTGCCTTCTCTTCTCGAACATTTACCACTAGATCAGGATAAGCTGATCTCTCTGGCGCGGCTTTATTGCGCCGCGGAGAAATTTCTGCGTTTTATATTTACAATACATTTACATTTACATATGATTATTTGTAACGAAGTGTCGTTTGGATTCGACAGATTTGCGTGGAATGAATGAAAGACGTTTTGCAGATGGAGTTCCGGTCTGATCGACCGGCAAAAAAGCAACTCATCTTCTGGGAGTAATTCTGCGACCGACAACAGCTCTTTCTGCTAACTGTCCGTGTGCCATGCAGTATCTCCATCCATCTTGATCAGCCACTGACGTAGCTCTGGTCTTACTGCTGATGGTTCTGCGTCGTGTGTGGATGCACATTTTGTCTATCTGTATGACTGACTGACTGGCTGAATGTCTATTTGTCTGTCTGACTGGCTGTATGTCTGCTGGTTTATTGCTTCTGCAGTTGTTGCGTTACTCTTTGCCTACCCGTCAGTCTGTCTGTTTGCCTGTATATCTGTCTTTACGTTTCTGGATGTACTGCTGTGTAGGTCGATATCTTTCGGTCTTGTTTCGTGTCTTATACTTTACACATTACATATATCTCTACTGGAAAGGACTAGACTACTGTGTACCCCGTGCTCTAAACCTCTGTTCAACAAAGGCTTTGTTTCAAATTGGGACTTACAGTTTATAAAACATTGAACTCCGGCCGACCACAATACTTAAAATCTGTCCTTATTCCCCAGACTTACATTATTTTTGCAAGGTTATCTGATTGTCTTTCTCTGGTCATACCTTGGACTAGAACTGTTCTAGAGGCTTATTTGGTGCTGGATTTAAATTTGGAACACCCTCCCTCTGTCTGTTCGTTCTGCTCAGTCGCTTCTGTCATTTCGTTCTCATCTTAAAACTTTCCTGTTTCAAATTGCTTATCCACCGTAGGCTGCCTCTCCGTCCTGTGGACTGACCTTCTGGATATTGACCTGATTGCGGCTTGGCTTTGGTGCGCTATCGGTTAATGCATTGTGCATTAGACACCGGCGCATTAGAAGTTACTAATCAATCAATTAATTAAACCAAATCCTCAGATCAACAATTCTTGTTCTACTCATTCAGCCCTATGTTCGTTTCGGTTTATTCTGACTATGTCTTCGCATGCCTCACCCTGTCTACCGTCGGCCGGTCTGTCTATTTGCTATCCCGTCTGTTTGTTATTTGTAATAGGGTGCAAGTCGTGAGGGGATAAGAAGTTTCCCCTGTGGTTCATCGAAGAAGTCAGTTTACAATGTAGCAGGAGAAGATATTCCGGCACGACTGGTCAACGGCAAAGTGAGGTTGTGAGATGATGAAGCTGGAAAAGATATTCATGTGGTAAATATTGGGTCATGTATAACTTGATGTGTGCTCTCTCATCGCAAATATGGGAGCAAGGAAAATTTCTTCTGTATCCTGAAATTATCTCTGAACTGAAATCCATGTCACAATCGAAAGTGTTGAAAGTAGAACTTCATGCAAATATGATGACAAAAGGCGCAGAACAAGAGAAAGGAATGTGAAGATGTTGAGAAAGAGCAGGAAGACGAATATTTGATGGATGATGAAAACGAATCAAATGACGAAAAACGAAGAGCAGAAAGATGCAAAATCACATGTATATATGTACGAACATATATATGCACTGCATGTATGTATGTATGTATATATGTACGTATGTATGTGTGCGTAGGTATGTATGTATATAGACGTATGTATTTGTATTGTTAGGAAAGCCGTTGGTGATAAATTTCTATCTCTCTTAGGGTAGATAAGGCATCAGCGGTCAGTTTGAAGACTACAGAACGATACACCGACAGTGTCAGTTTAAATTCTTTAATGCGAAGAGCACCTGCAGCCATCAGATATAATCCTCGTCTGACCACCTGCTCGACTGATCCTTCATACTCTGTCAAAGACTTCCTGAGTCTTCTGCATCGGAAGCAACGAGATCCTTCTCGTCTTGAGTGCCTTTCTGTCGGGATCGCCTTCTGTGCTTCCGTGGTCGTCCTGCTGTGCTTCTGTCTGTCCGCTCACTGGCTTTTTTGTAGGCCTCGGTCTGCTTTTCCTGTCTTCCCTGGTTCTAGGACAATTACCCCCGGACAATAACCCCCGGGACAATAACCCCCGGGACAATAACCCTCCATGCAAAAAACCCGGACAGTAACCCCTATACTGATATAATAATTATATAAATATACAAATAATGTATATTAAGCATAAAGTTTATATATTAATCTATCAGACATGTATTAGAGAACCATGAAATTAAACGTGGAACAGAAAATGCTGTTTATTGTTAATTAGTTTATTGAACTTAAAAAGAAAGGTTGTGAGCTATTCCACGTAACAATCAAAAACATTGCGCTCATTGTAGTTGCTAATGACGGTCAGAATCCATGCACTGGAGTCAGCCTACTTCTTCTAGGAGGTTGTGATGGGTGACAAGCCAGAAATTGGCTGCAGTGAACTTGTTGTAATGCTTGTCCTCTTTGAATAAATCCAAATGTCTAATAATTGTCTAATAATTAGTTTTTGATGTACGGTAAGTCTTTTATGTGTATCAATATACTTGTGTACTGTATCAGTATAGGGGGTTATTGTCCGGGGGGTAATTGTCCGGGTTTTTTTGCATGGGGGGTTATTGTCCGGGGGGTTATTGTCCGGGGGTTATTGTCCGGGGGGTTATTGTCCGGGGTTATTGTCCGGGGGGTTATTATCCGGGGAGTTATTGTCCGGGGGGTTATTGTCCTGTTACCTTCTTCTCTACCTTCCTTTCAGCTTTGCGTGTCTCATTCTTCTGCGTGACTTAGTGGGACATTGCGTCTATCGGACTACAGGGTCTCTGCCCACTGCCCTGCATGTGTGTCTTAGCCAGGTCCGTCATATCCTCCACAGTATGTATATGTGTATGTATGTATGTTTGTATGTACGTAGTATGTATGTATGTAGTATGTATGTATGTATTTATGTCTGTAATTATGAGTCATATATAATGCATGTATGAGTCTTATATAATGTAAGCATGTGTGTATGCATGTACATGTATTTATGTACATGTATGTATGTATGTATTCATGTGTGCTTCGTCTGTGTGTTTGTCTGTGTGTCTGTCTGTTTGTTTGTCTGTCTGTCCGTCTGCCATCGACTGTGGGTGTGTTCCCATAGATCTATCTTAGTTTGGGTCTTCAATGGTGGATGATTTCTAAACCCCCACACTCTCTTTCCACTCATAAACCTTTCTGGCCCACCGTCTCGCACCTGCTTCATTCCCTCGGCGTCGTCTGCGCGCTCTTATATCGCATGTCTGCTAACTTGTGTGGCGAGAACGTTTGCCGACATAGGTCGTCTGACTTCGTGCCGCACAATGGTCTATTCGGTAGCGCGCCAGATTTGTAGTCCAACGATTGTAGTTTCGAGCCTGCTGAGAATATTCTATGTAATGACCCTGAACAAGATGTTTGCGCATGCTTTTCCCGCGCTCATATTCAGATTTACAGACTTTGCCCGCGCAATAGGTGGTATGAGAGAACAAATAAGATAAAGCCCATTCAGTTTCTTGTGCAGCCGACCAGGATTGTTCAATTGCTTCATTAGACAACAAGAAAACGATTGTACTTTAAAACGAGTGTCTTGTGTTTGCAGACATTGATTTAGAATTACACATATCGTGTCTAGCTTCTAGAATAGCTCAAACAACTTCGATCACAGACACATGATATCCGGCGCACACAACTATAGCGTTTCTTTGCCATCCACTTAACCATGTTTGCAAAGCAGGCAATTAAGTCTTGTTTCCTACTTCGAGTTTGGATTCGTCGCGCGTTCTAATTGGCCTTTCACTCAAAACTAAAAACATTCCTCTTTCACAGATCCTATCCTGACTCCCCTTCTTCCTCTTATCTCCTTTTCCGTTCCAATCCCAAACATCACCCACCGTAGCTGCCACGCTGTCTCTCTGCCTGAGTCTTGGATCTTGACCTGGAACCGAACACTTTTGCCTATCGATGTTGTTTTTACTGAGGTCCTGTGAATAAGTTGGCCCCGTGACGCGGCTTTCGTTGGGCGCTGAAGAAATCTCGGGATTACGATTACTAATTGAATTACAACTTCGTTCAACCTTCAAGAGCTTCTTAGTAGGTGCTACATGAATAATCAGTTAGTTACAGTAACAAAGAATAAGTCTTGTAATTGTAATCGTAATTGTAAACTTGAAAATTCATAAATCGCTACTCAGAAGCTAAGCGCAGGGCTTAGCATACAATGTACGTACTCGCACTAAAATTTATCCCATATCGGTGCGTTTTATTCTATTTCAATATAATGCATCTAGCCAATCACAAGGGTAAACATGTAAATGTACACGATTCTATATAGCGACCGTATGGCCTCGACCCTACTCATTTTGCAATGATTTAATCGAGTGTGATCCATCAACGCCGCTGCTTGCTTGAATGGGCGCCATGACATTTAAAGTCTTCGTATACAGACCATGCTAGCCCGAGATTTAAATCTCTGGAATATAGCCATTATCGGTATGCTAACAGGATCCTCATTCACAGAGGCGCCTTGACGCCAACAAAGCCAGCGCCATACATAGACTCATAAGTTCATCAACTAATTCACCCATCTGTCCAACCACCAATCCCACCCACCATTCCATCCACCAATCCATTCACCAATCCACCAACCAATTCACCACCAATCTACCCACCAATCCACTCACCACTACACCCACTACACCCACAAATCCACTCACCGCTCCACCCACCAATCCACCCACCAATCCACCAATCCACCCACCAATTCACCAACAATCTATTATACATCCATCTATTCATCAATCTATTTACCAATCCAACCTCCAATCCACCACCAATCCACCCACCAATCCATTCACCACTCCTGTAATCCACCCACCAATCCACCCACTAACCCACTCTCCAACCCTCCCTGTCAAGTCACCGACCAATCCTCCCCCATTAAGAACCTCACACCGTGCAACTCTTCACATCTCATCCGAGTTCCTCGTACTCGACGTGTCATCGAAGTCTCAGCCTGACCGCCGTCAGCTTCAGCAGCAGGAGGCATCTGATGTTAACGAGGCTATTAGTCCAATATTCGCCAGCGACACGTCGCATCGCGTGATTCCACAATACGACGGGTCATTCTTCATACGAACTCTGTCACAGTCTGTGTCACTTTCTGTATCTCTCTCTCTGTGTCGCTCTCTCTTCTTCTGTTTGCTTGTCTCATTGTGTATTTTCAGTCTGTCTCTGCTTCTGTCTTTTCTCTAGTTTTGCTCTAAGGTTTTGCTTGAATGTGTCTGCTTGTTTCTCTCTGTGTCCGTCCATACGTCTGTCTGTCTGTCTGTCTGTCTGTCTGTCTGTCTGCGAGTCTGACTGTCTTCATACGACAGTTTCTCTGGTGTCTGTCGCTCTATCTCTGTATCTGCCCGTCCATATGTCTTTTTTCCCTGTATGTGTGTTTATCTGTCTGCTTGTCTGCCAAACTGTACGCGCGCATACCTAAGTATTGGGCTATTCCTCTCTCTAGCTGTCCATCCACACATCCATACATCCACACATCCATCCATTCACACATCCATCCATCCATCCACCCATCCATCAGTCCATTCGTCTGTCAGTGTGTCTGTGTGTCTGTCTGTCCGTCTGACTGTCCGTCTGTCTGTCTGTGTGTCTGTGTGTGTCTGTGTGTCTGTCTGTCTGTCCGTCTGACTGTCCGTCTGTCTGTCTGTGTGTGTCTGTCTGTGTGTGTCTGTCTGTGTGTGTCTGTCTGTGTGTTTCTGTGTGTGTCTGTGTGTGTCTGTGTTTCTGTCTGTGTGTCTGTGTGTATATGTGTGTGTCTGTGTGTGTCTGTGTGTGTGTCTGTCTGTCTGTCTGTTGCCATGTAGCGTATCCTGTTGCAGTTATGCATAGTTACGGAGTCTGCTTAATACTGGGTGTTGATGTCCGCCTCAGTTGCTTTCCTCGGCCTAACAGTCCAACTTATTTTATCCCCTGCCTTCCGTTATCCGACGTCATTTCCGGTTAGAGCACCCGAGGGAGAGGGTTGAAAGGCGGAGGGAAGGAATAGATGAATAGAAGGGTGGAGCTGATAAATGGAGATGGGCCTTAAAGGGGAGGAAAGACGGGTCGACGACCATTAGGGTTTTCTTCTTTTCATAATCGTTATCGTCGTTGAAATTATCGTCACTGTTACCGTCACCATAGCTGCGTTCTTTTCAGTATTTTTTTCCTACAAATTTTGAATGCATGACTAGGTCTACTGTGCCTCAGGTTGAGGTATTGTCATCCGTGACAATGATGCCTCCGCATAACACGGTAACGCCCATCGAGGAAAGCCACGCATGCGCAATAGATGGCATAATTGCAGAAACGTTTCTTACAATATTTCTTAAAATTCACGTTTCTAGGAAATTTTTTTGGAGCATATTTTATTTGGTTCTTTGTCATTATAAAGTATTTTCATGGAAAATGGAATATATTTAGCAGTATTATACCTTTCAAATTCGTAATCGTATTCATAAACTCAGCTGTTCTAAAGCGATACTTGAAATTTAAGCGCAGGGCATCAGCTTATTCACATGTGCTGCGTCAAGTTATAGGGGTTGTCCAAAGATGACATGTTCGAACCATTGCGCTGCTATGGGTGACCATGATTATTAGAAGTAAGACGTCATAAAAGCAAAGCCATTTTGGCTTCTTTGCACAATTCAGTGGTTGGCAACGTTTCTTGTAATGTAATTTTTACGTTTTTTGTTTGTTCACAAAATCAGGTTCTTTAACTTTTTTCATTTCTGGGCTCGACGTTTTTCAAATCTACATGTGGTTGACGGCAGGCAAAACGCTTCCATCAATTGATTGACCAATCAGTAGATCGAATATCCATATCCATATCCACCCACCACCAATCCATTCATCCATTCACCCATCCACCCATCCACCCATCCACCCACCCGTCCACCCTTCCACCCATCCATCCACATATCCATTCATCCACACATCCATCCATCCACCACCAATCCATCCACCCATCCACCCGCCCATCCATCCATTCACACACACACCCACCCACCCACTCATGCATCCACCAAATCATAGATCATTCATAGATCGATCGATTGATCCATCCATCCATCAGTCAATCAATCAATCAATCAATCCATCCATCCATCTATCCATCCATCCACCAATTCGCTGTTAAAATTAAATAGTACGTGTATTTTACTAAGTTTTCATAGGTTAGGTTTCCAGTTGAACGCGGCTCCCGGGTTTACGATGAGACCCGGTAACACTTCGAGACAAATTAACACCTGCACTATTCTCCAACCACTTTCTAAATCACGGACTTTTAACAGCCGCAGTTCAAATGTGTTATATAATTCATGAACCAACGCACTTCCACTTCCATCTGCAAACCAAAATCTATCAGTCGAACCGTGTTGCCGTGAAGCACTATTTGGATATATTGCTCTTCGCGATAACTAAAACGACTTGTGCGTGGAGCCATTTTGTCTAATTTGTTCCGTAGAGGATTTATGACAAATGGGCAGAACGCGATTTCTGACGCCCAGTCGAGTTCCAGGTATTTAAGATCGTTGTCCTGTGAGTGGCGGAAGTTGCACTCTGGCATTGTCCGTCAGGAAATACACTACAGCAAATCGTGTTTTTGTAGGGCAGTTAAGCCAGCATTTAATTTATGACGGTCTTCCATAGAATCGTGTTTGTGACGCACAACCACATAAAACGCTGGGTATCATTGAGGCGCCTATGTGCTGGTGCCAGCGTGATTGCTACGATTACATTACACAAACATGCTCTGCGAAGCTGAGAAACACGTGCACTCGTTTTAAAGCCATATTGCTGGAAAAACACATAGATACGGTCTTTTACCGGGGGACGGGTAGAACGATTTGTGCAAATAAATTTTGGCGGACTCGCTAGACTTTATAAATAATAATATTATTATTATTTAAATAATACCAAAATTGCATAAAAGTCTGATGTTTAAATCGTTTGGTTAGTTTTAGCTTGTTTCTAGTATATTAACAATTTGTTTTATCGATCCAATTTAATATAATTAAGTCTTTATTTCTATGCAAGACACTTTCCCCTCGGTCCAATAATTTCCGACGCTCGATTGAAGCGGCTCCAGCATTTGTTTTAGACCAGTAATAATCTAAGTTTAGGGCGCCCTTAAGTAAGTAGATAGGGCCTATATGTGTCCAACAGCTGAGCGAGGAATTTAATGCGCGTAAATAAATGAATAAAAAACCGCCTCTAGCATAAATGGCTTCCCTACACGAGAAAGGCCACGGGAAGCGGTCTTTCGCACGATAGCAATTAGATATCTATTAAGCAGTGCGGAAGACCATTGGCGTCGGCCAAGCCATATTATAGAAGGGGTTGAATAAAGCGTGTTGTTTAGTCGTAGAGCGGTGACGTGAGCGCTCTGCATATATCCCAGTCAAGAAAACCCGATATCGTTTGGTCAGTTATACAGTGCCTTTGTGTGCTGGGTGACATGGCGTACACAGGTCAAAGTTCGTACTCGCCAAATTACAAAATGCATATTCGTACGAGAAGGCGTCCGAACCAAGTTGCAGTCGACACATTCCCAGGCTGGTTCAGCTGATCCGACAGGACTCGGGCCCACCCTGTTGTAAGATCGAAGGGCGATCTAAGCCCGATAGTTGGAACAAGTCGCGCGGAAGTTGAGAGATAAATAAATAAGTAAATAATAGGTTCGTGTGAAACGATGGGTGACGCTACGGAAGCTTTCTCCATCGATGCCGTTCGAGAAACTGGTCATTGCGCTCCCAAGTCACAATCGTAACGTTAACTGTATGGTTCAGTATATACCGCCTCAAAAGATGCGTGTTTAGGGTATGGGCCCACCGATAGCGGGAAGAAACAGGATTGAAGCGGGTGGCTCTGAGCACAGAACTGGGCTGGAGTCACCACCCCCCGCGAAGTCATGTTCAGACTGCAACCGCTACAGTAGCCTACATCCACCCGCCCTTCCCATTTATCCATAAATCCATTCATCGACCAATCAAACAGCCAATCATCCCTCGATCCACCTGTCCGTCCGTCCGTCCATGCATGCATGCATGCATGCATAATACATACATACATACATACATGCAATCATACATACTTTCTCCATCCATCCATCCATTCATTCACCCACCTGTTAAAATTATTAAGTACTTGTCCTCAAGTAAGAGTTTGCAAAGCTCAACTAAGATGCAAAGTTTTCCATCATTCAAGTAATTTGGCGATTAGCTTGGGTTTCCAGTTGAACGTGGTCTCCGGTTTCCATCACCATCTGGCTTCGCTACAACTTGAACTGACTGTGCGTCTCTGTGGAACCTTTTTGCCTAATTTGTTCGCTAGAGTATTCTGATAAATAACCAGGACGCTATTCCTAACACTTAAGCGAGTTCCGTGTAATTTCGATCGTTGGCGTATTAATGGCGGAAGTTGCACTCTGGAATTGGCATCAGGGAATGCAATAAAGCAAATTGTTGTTTGTGGAGTAGTTAGGCTAGCATTTAATTTATGATAGTCTTCTATAGAATCGTGCTGCGATGCAAACCCTTATTAGCTAAGCAATGAAAGAAAATAAAACAAACGAGATCTCGCCTCGATCTCGCGTCGATCTCGCGTCCTGGATATCGAAGTTTACTGATTAAATCCTGGATAAGAATTCCGTTTAATAAAAGTAACTGTATATATCGCATAAAACTTGAATCGTGTATTATATGTTAAATATAATTTTAAATTACATGGAGAAAAGAGCGTCGTATTGCCCCAAATAAAAATGGCACAACAAGCCCTTTGCGGTGTTCGTGGAGGAAAACACAAACACAGATATGTACGATATTATGCTGCGGGTGGAGGGTTAGGGATAAGAACGATTCGTGCAAATAAACAACGACCTCCAATTACCACTGGGAGGGGGTGTCAGAGAAAATGACTTAGTTTTAGGAACATCTTTATCTAGCCCACGGTTCGCTTGAGGTTGATAGGTTATGTAATGTCATGTAGGCCTAAATTTAATTTCGGAACTTTCTTAGCGCCACACAAAAGCCGCGTGAGAGAGACCAGCCTATTGGCCAGCGCTATATCAAATCGATTCCGCAAGAGCCAAGTTGTTTGATAAGTTTTTATCTCGCCACTCCGCTCCTGAACAGTCACCCGATAAATTCATTGCAAAATGAACAGGGTCGAGGCCATACGGTCGCTATATAACACCTATACATATAGGGCCCACAGTAGCCATCTGACTGTCTGCATGCCTGACCTTCGGATCTTGACCTGGAAGCGAATCTGACTACCTGCCTGTCGACGTTGCTTGGACTAGGCGCTTGTGATTAAGCTGGTTCCCAAGACTTAGACTTTTTGGGCGCTGTAGAAATCTCAAGTCTACGATTGCAATTAAGATTCCGGCGCTAGGTTAGAATCCGGGAGAGGTCAAGCTGGGAGACGTCGGTTAGAAGTCTGGAGTAGTTCAAATACCTGAATGAATCGAGTATAAAGTTCTATCACTTACCTACAACATACCAAACCTTCCAACCCTCCTATCTGCGTGAGTGATTTACAATCAAACCACTCCGCTGAACCCGCTCCTGCTCAGCGCTAACATTTTTCCGCCCGTCCGTCACCTTGTCCTTAAAATTTGGTAATCGCTTCATAGCCATAGCGGCCCCACCACTGCGGAATAAACTCCCCCCAGAACTTCGGCAGTTATCTGACCCATCACACAAACTCATCTATGCCCCACTGCTTGCAATTTCTGCATTGGTCTTTCACTCAAAACTGAAAACATTCCTCTTCACAGATCCTGTCCTGACTCCTTATTATCTCTCTCTCTCTCCTCTCCAACCTCAAAACACCACCACCCGCAGCTGCCACGCTGTCTCTCTGCTTAACTTTTGGATCTTGACCTGCAACCGAACCCTTTTTGCCTGTTGATTTTGTTTTGACTGAGGTCCTGTGAATAGGCTGGTCCTCGTGACATGGCTTTCGTTGGGCGCTGTAGAAATCTCGGGATTATGATGGAGTATGCAGAAGGAATACCACGACGGTGAAAGAGAAAAAACTAATTCCGGTGAACGGTGGTATAGCCAAGTACAGGCTACTCTTGTAAGAAATTAGCTAGACGCTAAAGAAAATCCGAATTTTAAATGAATTACTCATCGGGGAAACCCAAAAAAGCATTTGTGAACCTTGAGTGGCGGAGTGAAGGAAAAAGGAAGACCCTCGGCGCATCTAGAATTTAGCTATTCATGGTTGTTATGGCGTCTGCATGCTGATGTGTTGCTTATTAATAGTAAGTCATCACAGTTTTATACGTAATTCTTAAGCAATTTCTTTAATTTCAACGACTTTGCGATTTATGATCTGGAAAGTCAGTTATCTTTCAAGATAATTGTGGATGACCGACCAGCTTCGCAAAACTTAGGGAAAGAATGTTTGTTGGGTCACTGCAAGTCCCCTACAGACGACAGGATGACTGATCACGTGACCTCGTGTCTGAGGAACGGCGAGATTTTATCGCCTACGTGTTACGGATTACTTGCGAAGAGACAGTTACATCTAGAACGCTCCAAATGTAGCTGATCATCTAGATTTGCAGACATCCGGGTTTTACTTCAACCCCCGTTTACGTGGCGTGATTCAGATGTAAATAG
This sequence comes from Norana najaformis, assembly GCA_964023275.1. Taxonomy (NCBI): domain Eukaryota; kingdom Metazoa; phylum Annelida; class Clitellata; order Crassiclitellata; family Hormogastridae; genus Norana; species Norana najaformis. Next base: position 2,650,070 of record OZ029913.1, on the reverse strand, counting down.
ATGTGTAACGGGATCCGATTTGCAGTTCAGTAATTAAAGTCCCCGGATGAATTATTGAAAATGATGTTCGCATAGTATTTTAACATTAGCATGGCAATGAATGCATTGCAAAAATCGGCATGAAAGCAAAGGTGAAAGAGAATAGATGACAAGAAATGGTAGTCTCTGGCTGGGGCCATAGCTTCATGCTGCTGCTTAATTTGCCCCAGTGTATGACAACAAGCTCTTTGAGATTAATGGTGGGTAGGTTGAACTGATACCAGACTGATATCGCAGTATTCAAGAAAGCTGAAAAATACCAAACACCAGAGATAAAACACAGACAAAACTAAAATGTAAGTTTACACAGAAGGAAAATATCAAAATATTATTTCCCACACAAATATTTTATTGAATGTTTCCCACGCAAATATTGAATGTTCCATAACGTTGTTGAAAGTATAGATGTTGACTGAGAGGCCATTACTGAAAAACATAATACTAATGTATTGTCTTCATGTTGGAGTAAATGACGTAGGTACTACATAGCGAAATTTATTGCATCACACACTTAGGCCGCTTTTACACCCAATTATTTCACATCTGTGTTTCTATTGCAAAATTTGTCAGACAACAAATAAACCAAGGACATATTCAGCAAGTACTATAGTATTAAAGATGACATTTCAGTGAGTTCCTTTATTCCGTATGAGGCATCATCGACAGAACAACAGACACTTTAAGAACTGGTAACACATATATTTCAGAGTTTTAAATCTTGGGCTAGCACAGTCTGTACACGGGGACCCATTCAAACGGGCAGCGGTGGTGAAGGATTGAGCAGGGTCGAGGCCATACAGTTGCTATATAAAACTGTGTACTTTTACATTTACATTTTTGATGAACACGTGAAATAGAATTTTAATTTTTAGCGCACAGTTTTTGTTGCAGTAAAACATTGCTGCATGCTGTAAAGTTGCAAAGTGTGAAATACACAGCAGCAAAGTCAGACTAAAAATTTTATGCACAAAGACCACGTAAAAAGTCAAAAGCCGATATCGTGATGTTCAGACAAACCAAAACTCTGAACCGACTTTGAATAAATAGAGAGAAAAAACTGATGCCACTAAAAAACTGATGTCAAACCAGCTGTACGTGAGATTTTTCACGAGAGGACGCAGTGAGGTCCAGTGGTTACTTTGTAGCTAACAGTTTCCTGTTCTGTTTAAGCCACCCAGTCTCTTGTCGTCTGCAGGAGGGACTTTTAAAAAGTGGGATTATCTTGTGTGATTCATTTTAATCTTGTCTATGAGTGTCCGGTGTTCAACTCTGTTGCAGAGCTTTTGAAACTTACCTGCATATCACCATTACGCTTTGCTTAAGAACAGAAAATGGCTGATAATGATAACAAACCCAACGTCCTTTTGCTTGGAGGTGAGTGGGAACTTTTCCTGTTGACATTTTGAGGATTTTATTTCTGAAATTTAAATTTATGTCAGTTATTTTAGTACAGACCTTGATGCTGTATGTGACTATTGGTTAGGTTGGAAAGATTTCATGAAAATTTTGGAAGCTGTGCAGATACCAGCTTAATATTTTCCAGAAGTCCTTATTAATTGTAGCTTTTTGTTATTAATGATTTTGTTAAGATCTGTCAGATTGTAAGGACAGACAAATTTTCCAAAACTTATAAAGAAATTGTAATCTGGGAGAATTTTTGAAAAAATATTTGACAAAATATTAACCTGTATTTTGAAGTACCTCTGATAGCATTCCTTAAAAAATTTAGTTACTTGTCAGTTGAAATTACAAGACGTTGCTAGCTTCAGTTGAAACCCCTTAGGTTTTATGAAGAAATGAAACTTTAGTTCATTGGGGTCTTATGATAAAGTTAAAATTGAATTCTTATCTTGTTTTTACAGGCGTTGGTTTTATTGGAAGAAACGTCGTTCACTATCTGATCTCCAATAACTTGGTAAACAAGGTACGAGAATCTTGGAGATGTTCTAAAAGAATATATATGTAGAAACAGCCTCTTAGATAGCTACATCAGTTAGACCTGAATGACATCACAGAAGTGGCCGAACGAACCTAACTTAGCAACAGACTTGGTCCACATCTATGGAATTCACTACCAGCAGCTTTGAGGGACCCTTCTCTTATTTCATATCACAAACTGTTGAAGACATCTTTTTCCAGCTAACAACACTTGAGGTGTATTCACGGAAGGGCACGATATAATTATAAGATATAAGAATAATGTGAGACAAATGGATTATGATTTTGGACTACAGTTTCACGTCGAATCAAGTAGCTCTTTTGTTGAGATACCATCTGTGATTAGATTAGATTATGGAGATTAGATTAGAGCGGAAGTACATGTACAAGCAAATATGACATATCACCCTGTTTGCAGAGTGCGTTGGGAAAATGACACGAGATTGTGAAAGGCAAAATGATGTAGGTGCAAGATCATGCAATGTGCTTTCTTTGTTAAGTTCCTGATTTGTTGGCAAATATTTATGTTTTGGTTTTTATTGGATGACAAAAATACTTATTGGTTCTCGTTGGCAGAGTGTTTCTGGTGTTATTTCTGCCATGGTTGACACAATTTAACCAGGTTTTTGTTGAAATTGTATGTTTTTGTCTATTTGTTGGCAAGTTGTAATAATACTAATACTACTACTACTAATAATAATAATAATAATAATGGTGATAATTATAATAATGTGCGAATTTTAACAAACATTTTATAAGTTGTGATCCAGTGCGTTAATGCTGTCCTCTTCCACAGTGCTTTCTGTCAGCCACAAGGGTTAGCCAATCCAGACACTAATTTCTCCACAGCATTTTCTGTTAAATCCCAAGGGTTCATATATGTGCCTAGGAAAAATGTTGGTGGTGGTAATGATGATGATGATGATATTTATGTGCCAGACTTCAAACTTGAATCTGAAATGGGAAGGCGCTGAGAGGAGGGAATTAGTTGCCTGAAGAAAGTTGAAACTTTCTGGCTTGCTTTTCATTTTGTTCAGTATTGTTTTTGTGTTCTTGTTGATGAGAATGTGGGTCTGTGTCTTTACCTGTTTGAGTAGAGTAGTAGTAGATTAGACTTACCTTTTTCTCTCATGTTTATAGCTTGCTAAAACATTTGTCTTACTCCTCTGCATTTGAATTTGAATCCGCATGTGTAATGAGCAGTTGACAACGCATTGTCAAATGCTGTAATCCGGAGGGAAAAGCAACATAGTTGTTGTTGTGTTCTTTTTGAGTAAAAATATCCAACCCCAGGACCTATGTTTCTTGAGGAATGTTACTGAAAGCATTCTTTGGTAAATGATGTGTCGTCTGATGTTTTTGGTGATAGAATTATCAATTATTTCCGTGCCTCAGTTGCAGATTTGCTAACATTGCACGCATAAAGAAGTGCTTTAAATAAATAAATAAATGTTGTCATTGTGCCTGTTTTGTAAGCTTGTGGTCGTTGATAAAGTTATGCCTCAGATGGCCTGGTTGAATTCAGCTCACAAGGTAGGAAGTGAAAGATGATTGTACTTCATTTGTGAAATTTAAATGTAATTTAAATGTAATTCTGATAAATCAAACCTGACTTGTTGTTTGTGCCTATACCGAGTGCTGTGTGCAAACTAGGAAGTATAGCCACATGTCCGCATATGAGTTGAATTTTCATTATTTCAGATATGAGGGAGCATTCCTTCTGTTGTTCAGATTTGTGCAAATGTTGATATAGTATTTACGTAAACTTATTAAGATGAATTTTGGAAACATTTAGCTTAAATAATTTGCCATCTGAAAAGTTAATGTTCACATACTACTTTTTCCAGTTCTGAGAGTAGGGTCTGAGCAGTTTATCCTCTCTGTATTTCAGATTGAGTCAGGCACATTTTAATTGTTTACGGCCAAGTCGACTGGGGAGTGCTAGTGGAAAAGAGATTTTGTAAAGAATTTTCGAGTGGGGAATTAAAACCCTCCCTTGGGTTTGCGGTACAACCTTTCTTACTTACGTGAAATCTTGATTTTACACTGATTTGTTTTTTTTATTGTTTTAGGAAGTATTTTCAAAAGTGGAATTTCTGCATGCAAATCTCATCAGTCAGAGTATGTCTGCAATTTTAACTGTTTAGCATCATATAATTTTTAGTTTTCTAGAGTTGTTGAAGTGCCATGCTGCAGAATAGAATTTTGAAGCAAAACCTTGGTCCTTACTGCTAACTGCAGTATGAACTGGTGTAAGTGTGCCAAAAAGCTTTGACACAGTTAAGTAAGTAAGTAAGTAATATATTGCATTTGTTAACATGCTTTATGTCCATCAGCTTAGTGAGGAATCGTAGGGATGGGTGGGTCACTGTGATTTGTTAACGTAAGCAAGATGGTAATAATAGGTCATAAGCCGCTTTATGAATGTCTAGTGAGATATTGTTATGAGTGGTGTGAACAGGGAGATAATTCTAGATGGCTGGGGCAATATTGCGGAATCTAGGTTGGGAGAATTCAGACCGAAAGTCTCTGATGTCAGGGAAAGACAAATAGGTAAGGTGAGGCTGCTGTTGGAATTATGGAAATGTGTATTTTTTGTAATAAAAGCAGGTTGCATTATCCAGGAATACATTTATTGTTAATTGTACCAGTAAATTGTTGGAAAAGGATACGGAGCTGCAGTGAATGAAGCCACTAAGAACTGGAAGAGTCGTTGTAGTAGAGGAAGAAGCATGCGAACCAGAATAATGGAGAAGAATTTGGAATGACGTAGTCTAGGGCTGCATTTAATGGAGAGAGGTTCACTCCAGTTTGTCACTAGAGAGAGAATTTGAAAACGAGTTTATTTGATAGAATTTACCTTTCTGTATTGTGTGTTAACTTAACACAAGATTTGCATTTTGTTTGCATCTGTTTCTGCCTAGAATCGGTTTCTGCGGTCTTTGAATGTTCAGAGGGAAGTCGATTCGATTACGTTATCAACTGCGCGGCAGAAACAAAGCTCGGCCAAAGTGACGCAGTGCGTTTCAATAAGTTATGATCAGTTTTGGTAGCTATTGATCGCCTTTGATCCCAAGAGATCATATCTGTGGTTCGAATTCTCATATGCTCAGTGAAACTGATGATTCCTTTAGATCCAACTGTAACAAAAGCTTATCTAGTTACTGAAATGAATTAAGTTATGTCTGATAACAAAAACTGCTAGCCACGTTTAGCATTCTAAAATTGTTGTAATTAATTTATAAAAATATCAGATTTTTTATTGTCAGGTGTTAGTTGTGTGTGGTTAGAGCACTTGACCTGTAACGTGAAGAATATGGGTTCGAATCTCCCCGGAGGCGGTTACTGTGCAGGGACCTTGAGCAAGTCCTTCACACACAGTTGCTCAGAGCTATCTATGCTCAGTTATGTGTGCGCTTGTGAGATTTGGAAAGAGTTCAGTAGCAAATGCAGTTGTAATTGTGTATTTATGCCTACGATTCCTTGCTCAGCCGATGGACATATGGCGTGTTAACAAATGTCTTACTTACTTACTTACTTACTTGTGTGGTGTCTTGATTTCTATGAAGGTCTACAAGGATGGCATCTTCAAGCTGAGCAGCAACTGTGCTGCGGAGGCTGCAAAACACGGTGTTCAGCGCTACATCGAAGTATCCACAGCTCAGATGCTTCCTTCAGACAAGGTCGGAAACGTAAACAACTTTCAATACCTGATAATACTAAAATAACGCACTGCGATACAGTGCAAATATTAAAACATTTAAGTTGTTATTTAAAATTACCAGCAACTTGGCAATTCTCAGTGAAATAATTGCAAAATTTCCTCCACAATGGACTCCGGCATTGGTGATGGGAGGCAGACATGTAATATGTAGATGATGACCTCACCTTGTGCTCTGCTGCTCGCGGGGATATGCGAGTGCTTTGCCTTGATGCTAACTCTAGTATGGCATGCTTTCTAATGTAACTAATCTAAAGACTTCTGTAGTGCCGTTATCATCATGCTCAAGGCATCTGTCAATGGTCGCTTTGAGTCAAAATCATTATCCATTGGAGAAACCGGGTCAAATTCTGATAGGTCAGAGAAACCAGGGGCTAGGCTACGGTGGGTAAGCAAGTTCAGTGTACGTATGTATGTATGTATGTATGTATGTATGTGTGGGTGTATCCAAGAACTTATATAGCACATTTTAAGAACCTTGTAAAGGCACTGTGGTGTGACTCCTAGTAGTTTCACAAAAGTGCATTTTAAGATGGGCTGAGAATGTTTACATACATACATGCTTATATTCATACATGCATACTTTGCCTTGACGTACCTTACCTTACCTAGCTGTCTGTCTCTAGAAGCCGGTAACAGAGGCGTGCAGTCAGCTGGAGCCTTGGACTCCACTGGCCCAGCAGAAGCTTGAAGTGGAGAGAGAACTGAGCACCATGTCCAACTTGGATTACATTGTTGTTCGACCCGCTTTTGTGTACGGACCCGGAGACAGAACAAGTCTTAGTAAGTACACCAAATGTGCGATTAGCTGCTGGTTTTCTAATAAAGAAGATATACTTACCTACTTACGTAAATCCACCATTATTATAACTATAATAATGATGGATTTAACTAATACATTACTGCTCAGTCCAGAATGAGTTTGTAGAGTCTGTTGTTTGGCTTCTGTGATTCATTGTACATCTGTTTTTTGTGTAATCTTTGATCATGTGTTTTACATCTTCAGCGCCACGACTCGTTCTCGGAGGAGTCTACAACTATCTGCGGGAAGCAATGCAGGTACGATATGAGGTTTATTGAGGCCTTGAAAAGGAGCTAAGTAAATGCTGGGTTGCATTACAAGCTTGAGTACAAGCAACAGATGTAGTGATTTGACTGTTTTGGTGAAAGTTGGTATAAGTATTTTGTTGATTTATTTATTTGTCTTGATTTTGTTTTAAGCTTCTGTGGAATAAGGACTACAAGATGAACACAGTGCATGTGTATGACGTCGCTCGCGCCGTCTGGCATCTCTGCCGACACGGAGTCCGCGGAGAGATCTACAACTTGGCGGACAAAGGTGACACGTGTAAGTTGGCACATTAGTTTAGTCTCTTGCATCTTACTGGGGTTTGGAACCTGGCTTATATAATCTAATCTAATGACTTCTATAGTGATGTTGTTACCAGTCCATCCATAATTTTTTTAATTATGCAAATATATGAAATTATGTTTAAGCGTATCGTAAGACACTCCTTGTTACATCTTGGATAGCCATCTTTCAGTGCCTTAGAGAGGTTCTTACAATATATTGTATTACAACATTAATCAATAGGCAAACAGTGCTCAGACAGCTAGAACAAATCACCACTGGCAAGCTCCCACAGACACATAGAGTCAATGGTTGGATTCTATATATGCTATATAAATGCTCAGGTACATACATGCATACTTATGTACATGTATACATGCATACACATGTACATACATACATACATACACACACTTGCATGCATATGTACATACATACATGCATACACATGTACATACATACATGCTTACACATGTACATACATACATGCTTACACATGTACATACATGCATACACATGTACATACATACATGCATACACATGTACATGCATACACATGTACATGCATACACATGTACATACATACATGCATACAGATGTACATACATACATGCTTACACATGTACATACACACACTTGCATGCATATGTACAAACACATGTACACAGTATGCAAACTGGTGTTATGTGGCAACGTTGTAGAGTTTTGTTGATGTTTCAGCACAAGGTGTAATTGGAGACATAATCCAGAGCATCTTCAACGTGGAGATCAATTACCTGGGATTTTTGGCTTCAAACGCAGCAAAGGTAGGGTATTCTGCACCTCTTTGTATTCACTGCCCAGGTCTTTCACTCTAAACGGAAAAAACTCCTCTTGCAGAGATCCTGCCCTGATTCCTGCACCACACCAATTGTAAACACCATGCCCTTCAACAGTCCCACTATCTGCATAGCCTCTGGTTCTCGACCTGGAAATGACTGAGCACCTGTGAATAATCTGGTTCCCGTGATTTAGTTTTCCTTGGGCGGTAATGCTATAATTCTGCAGATCATCTTGCAAAGTGTAATTTTCTGTTGTTGCATAAATACAACTTGGTCAGCACAAAGTTATCGCTGTAATTTAACCAGAACAAAAGATGAATACTGTCTCACATTGATGTCACCCTGAAGCAGTTAATATCCAGCTTGCATGAAACTAACCCAAGTTGGATTTTACTGGATTGCAAATTTGTTTTGGAGTGCCATCAATTGTAATTGAAGATTTATAAAGCGCCTCTTAAAGAATAAACTCAACAGAGGCACTACCGACCTGTACAGGTAAAATCACTGTTAAACATACAGTCTTCAGGCGCCTGCGAAACCCTTAGAGGGGAAGAGAGAGGAGCTTGAGTCGCAGATCTCAAGAGAGAGACGGTTCCAGCAGGTGGATACCTTGGGCATTATTATAAAGATGCTATGGATGTTTCAAGATTAGATTATAACATAGAGTTCCTGAAAGGGTTATTGTAGTGCGGTGAAGTCTGTACTTTGCTGACGAATGTGTTGTTGTGTTTTTCTGTTTCCTAGATGAACATTGAGGATGTTGTGGAGGATATTAACGAGAAGCACATGACGCCCTGGGGTGAAGCGTGCATTGCTGAAGGCATTGTCAACACCCCGCTTACACCATACATAGAAAAGGTACATACGCTTGTCTTTGGTCTTCTGTTTTGCCCTGGTGACTGAACTGGTGAAATGGAACTGACAGTGCTTTATGTGATCAAACTGAAATCCAGAAAACTTTGATCAGTTGAACAAAATTTCACAGTGCTTTGATCTGATTGATTGAATCTAATCAAAGGAAATCTTTAGCACTATTATGTGATCGAATTAAACCAACAGCGCTTTGATACGATGCCTTCAAACTTCTCAACCCTCTTACATTTGCGAGCTATTCACTATCCAAACACCCAGATCTACTCGTTCTTTCATTCATTCTTCCTTGTTTCTTTCTCTCTGCCCCGGCCTCCAGTCTTCTGTCAGATTCCTTAATCTGCGTGGTGTCAGCTCTTTGGAACAAACTGCTGAAAGACCTCTGTCGTTGGGATTCACTTGTCTTTTCTCCTGCGCCGTTTCACTCAAGACTTAAAACGGAACATTTCAAGTGGTCCTATCCTGCTTCAGCTTCTGCACCATTCCATGTCCACAGTCAACAACGATTTCCACTGTAGCACCTTGCTGTCTCCCTGATTTGGCCCTCAGATTCTGACCTGGCACCATCAGTGATGCAACAACCTGGCTGTTGTGGAATTGTTTTGACATAGCGCCGGTGAATAAGCTGGTTCCCATGACTTGTTTTTTGTGTGATGCTGAGAAATTTCAGAGATTTGTATTTACAATACATATACATTTATGTGATTGAATGAAATCCAAAGGACTTTGATCTGATTGAACTAAATCAGTGATATTTTGATCTGATCAAATGAAATCTTCAGCACTCTGATATAATCGAATGAATGACCAATAGACTTGCATCCATTATCTGCGTTTACAGATCATAATGTTGCCGTTACGTGAATGCTACGGCATTAATATAACATAATGTAATCCCAAGATCCTGGACACCAGGCCAGGAACTTGGGATTCATCCATTGCCAGCACAAGAGCCTAAAGCAAAGGAAATGAGCGCCTCCCTTGTGTCTAACTTATGGGATATGGGATACTTTACGTTAATGTTGCCGCTTCAAAGTGCAGTTCTGGATTGTAGTCAGGGCAGCGTTACCAAATTTTAATTGTATTCTCAGTTGTGTTGTAGAGGAATTTATTAATTCAATTTCTGCTGCAGGAGCTTCTGCTTAACAAGCAGCTGTGCGTTGATGGAAGGAAGATTGAATCAACTGGATTCCACTATGAAAGGCCTTCGCTAACTGAACAGTTGCTCAGAGAGGTAGCTTTTCCACTGTTGTTCTCTCATAATTTACGCTCATGCTGTCATTTGAAAGAATGGAAATGCTTATGTGAAACTATAGAAAATTCCTCATGTTCCACCATTTTAATGTCTTGGAATTATGCTCTGAATATGGTGTCTACCATCAGCTGAGAATTTGTTCGTTGGGCTCTATGTGTCTGTGGGAGCTTGCCAGTGGTAATTTGTTGTTTTAAATGAGTTTTGATTTTCTTTCTTTCAGGTTTTGGAGGATTACGTAGCAATGGGTCTCTATCCGTCGTCTCTCGTTAAAACCTGATTTTGTTGTCGAACGGTTAGAAGCTAAATGGTGACGAATTATTGTTTGAATGTTCCTACAAATGTTTGCAATCATTTCAATTTATCAATGAATCTAGTAGCTTTATGTGTACACTTGTTGTATGTAAACTAATTTCCTGTTATTGGTTAGGGATCGTCGAATTAGTTAATAACGTGTAAAATATTCTGGGGGCTGCTGGTTGTTTTCCCGAAGCCTAAGATGTTATCTACTAGTGCTTCTCTGCAGTGACTGTCTGCTTATCTGTTTGTCTTAGTATGTCTGTTGGTCTTTCTGTACATCTGTCTGCTTAGCTTTGTTGTGGAGATTGTCGGCTTACATGTCTGTGTGTCTATGTCTGCCTGTTTGATTGGCTGTCTGCTTGCCATTGTATCTGTGTCTTCCATGACAGTTTGGTTGTTCCGTGACGTTTAGCATACGCATTTCACTTTCCTGAGATGTAGAGAACTGTTTTGGATTTGACTCTTGGCTGATTTTGTTGACTGATTGGTTTATGTGCTTGTCTGTAGCTTTTGAAAGTTGCGCTTTCATTAAGCTTGTAGAAGCTTGAAAGGCGGCTGAAACATGTTTGAAAATACATCTTGGCCGCAAACGAGATTTTAAATAATTTTGATTTATGTCAAATTTTTAATTGTTTTGTTGATATTTGTTAATATAAGATGGTGAAATCTGATGAATAAAAAATGCGGTTTAGTTTTAAATTAATGCTTAAATATTGTGAATGAAGTTGTTAGAGGCATACAGTTTTTTGGGTCAGAGCAGTTGCCGGTTCTCTTTTTGAAAGAACATGGGACATTTTTCTAAAGAACGTTATGTTGGTTCTTCTTTAGTTCGCATTCTTTAATGTGTTTCTTGATCGGGTCGTATCCAGTGTTGCCGTATTCATAGCTTGCAACTGGAGCGCCATCAACTGTCACCTGTTTATACACTGGAAACTCATTGTAATATGCTTTGTTATAGCATGGATTCTGTGTGGCTCATGATCTGTTTGATAGTGCACTTAGTCTGTGATCCAACGATTGTGAGTCTGAGCCTACTGAGTGGACTCTGTAACAATCCTGGGCAGGTTGTGCGTGTATGCTTGCCTCACGCTTCAGATTTGGATTTACTGACCTTGTGGGTGTAATGAGTTCAATAAATAAATAAATGAGTAAATATAATCGAGAAACATGGTTGCATGATTGCCTCTGAGGAGTGTCTCTTGAAGTCGTAATTACAGTTACGAACGTGGAACCCAGATTTTAATTGGCTTCAGAGCAGGACCTCGTTTTATTGAAGCAATATTGTAATATATATGTTACTCGATAGATTTATTGTAGATTTGTGAAGACATTGCTACAGGGTTTCGACTCGACTTCTCCAACGTATTTAGATTACTACTAGGGTTTTGCTTGAAGAGTCTATCAATTGATGTCCTGTGCAATATGATAACTGCCCTATAGAAGTCAAGCGATTAGATTATATATGCTGCGTTGGCAAATTTCTTCATCTATTGTTTCGTCAGTCATTCTGTCTGATTGTGGCCTGAATTCACTAACAGCAATCTGTTCCTTCATTTTGCTCTGATTCTTTTATAGTTTTCATGTATGTTAGTTTAGGAGAGGTTTATAAAAAAATGTTTTGCTCTGGAGGGTGTTAGAGAGTTGCTTTATAGCATCATTTTGTGGCTACTGTGTTTTGACTGCAGTTTTCCTTACCCAAGATAACAATTCTTGGCCAATCAATTTGCGCAGAAATATTGCTGTTCTGTTGACGACGCTCCTTTTGTGAAGTTGGCATTCCTGCAGAAATGATTAATTATGCCATTGAGCAATTATCATGTTTTTATATCTGAACTGCAAAGGAAATGCTAATAAGTTTTGAACTGGGTTCAAATGTCTGATGGAACCCAACAGGCATCTTTGCTGGGTTCAAAGCAATTACTTAAAATCTAAACCAAAGAACCAGGCAAATACAAACTTATTGCTATGAAACAAACTCATGATTTCAAACTATGAAATAAACTTAAACTTAAAACTCTCAGTTATTTCCGACTCCGGAATGAACTTCAAGTTCAGACTCTGAATTGATTACTTGAGATGTATTCCATGTCATCTGAGTACACCCTTTGAGTATACTGGTAGTTGTTGCATACTTGAGATGATGCAGTTTGCCCTTAAATTGCACCACGAATCTGAAGGCGAAACTTACTATGAACTCAAAATTACAATGAAATTCCAGACTTGTTTCAACTAGGATATTCCCAAAAATGAAAACTAAAATTACAAACTCATTTGAGCTAGAATATTCCCCAAAAATGGAAACTTAAGTTCCAAACTCATTTTTACTAGAATATTCTCAAAATGAAAACAGTAACATTTCAGACGTTCTTAGAATTACTCGACGCAGCGTAAAGCTTTTTAAAATGTATATTAATGTGATCTTACTCCATTGTTAGCATAAATGATCTCAGATAGTCAGAGGCTGATGTTACAGACTTCTCACTGTTGCAATCAAGATTATTGCCACTTCAGCATGCTGTTGAGGAGTTTTATATGGGGCAATATATAGATATTCTATTATGTTGACATTTAATATATAATATATCTCTTGTTTGTCCCTCGCATGCAAACTGCTACCGCCCAGTCCAGAAGCTTTGCGTATGTCGGTCTCACCTGCTGGAACCGTCTCTGTCGAGATCTATGACTTGAGCTCCCTCTCTTCCCCTCTCAGGGTTTTGCAGGTGCCTGAAGACTGTACTGTTTAACAGTGATTTTACTTGTTCGGGTTGGGAGCACCTCTGTTGAGTTTATTCTCTAAGAGGTGCTTTGTAAATGTTAAATTACAATTACAAATTACAATTTAGACTTTGTGACCTGGTTGCTTGCCATTTCTGATACAATTATTTTGATTGGAAACTTTCTTGGCCTGATCAGTTGCCATTTTTCTGGGCATTTTACTCTAGGGCTATCACCCTCAAATTGACTTATTTCTGACTCTGTTAAACTGGTAAATATTCTGGTTCAATTCCCAAGCATTAAACAATAATTTAAGGTAAAAAATTGTGGTAAAGTAACATTTATGCAATTCACTCTTTGCTGTTTTCAGTTCAAGTTTCAGTACTTTTTGCTGCATGCAAAATCTGGTTGGAATCTGAAAGCATTAAATTTTTTGAACCTTTGAAAAGTTGGGCGGTTACTGGCAGTTTGTCTTGTGTGGGCTTCAGCCTAAGCATCTGACTGACCTTTGAGGAATAGTTTTCGCTAGCAAGGCACGCTTGTAAATGATCCAATAATATATACTAAAAGGAGTTTTCCTCAAAGGGCACTTCATAAATTTATCTTTGTTTAAGATTGTGAGTTCCTTACCTCAGCTTAGAGTACTCCTGCATATAGACCAAATATACATAAACACATTTGCCCCGTGTTGTTAAGAGGCTTAGAATAAACCGTGTTTACTCGGAGTTTACTTGGAAGATACCGTGAGTGAAATTGAAAGCCAACCGATCAAGCACAAATTTATCTTTGTTTTTCTTGTGGTTTTTAGTATTGATATTTTAATAATTGAGACTCATGTCTTGCACACTGCCATCTGATTATAGTTTGTTGTGTTGTACTCGTGTTCTGCTTCTTAGGTACTCTAAATTCATGTGCTTTTGTAATTCCTGTTTGCTTGGAGAAGGGTTTAATTAGTTATCTGTTTGCAACATTTGAACTTTTGTTGAAGTTCTTTCAGTAATTGATTTCTTCGCCTTCAGTGTTTCATCCCGACTTACAAGACAGACAGTAGTAAACACTGACTGCAATAATACGTAATTCATTAAATAAGTGAGTAAAAGAAATGAGTTGAAGTTAAATTTGACGAGTACTGAGCAAAACGTGTTTGTGCTGTTTAAGAAAATTTCAGAGATGGTCAGGGTTTAGTACAGATTTGTGACTTTCAGGTGTAATGTGGATGTAATGTAATACCTGTTTTATGTAGCACTCCTGTGAGCAATTTACTGAGTAGCAATATAATGGGAGATTTGTCTCTTCCACAATGAACATCTTTCGTATGTAAGAGAAAACTCCTGAGTGCATCTTAAGTTTGAAATGTGTAGCTGCATCAAGATTAGAGATTGAGAGGAGACCACGCATCAAAGGAAAGATTGAAGATTAACAAAGAATCGAGTCCTGTAAAAATGAAAACGATCAAATAAGTAACTAGCCTTGTTTGCATTGCACAAGCACGTGAATTGCATAGAGCCAGTGTAGAGATTATTTAAAGAATACATCTAGATGAAGGGTTAGGTAGAATGTATGAAGTGTATGAAGATCAGTTACAACGGACATGAAAAGTCCTTTTAGCAGTCCTTCGAGCTAGCCTTGAGAGGCAGCCATGGATATGAAATATTACCAACTTCGTTTTCTTAGCCTTGGCATATGAGGGCAAGTGACCAGTCCTATCCCCCACCGTCTGATCCTCCCACCGACAGTGTACGGTCAGTGTACTCATTTTATAGCCAAGTTCGTTAGGAGCACAAGTGGAGGAGAAATCTCGTAACAGCTATCTGTCTTGTTGGGGATTTGTACCTCTGACTGCTGGATTGCTAGTATGCTGTCCACTAGAATGTCGCATCCAAATAGTCTAGGATATCACAGAAAAGACTGAGCTCAAAAGAGAAATGATTGGGCTTGAAAACAGGACAAGAAGTGATCCAGTGCTTAAATCAGGACAAGGTATGATCAAGGTTTCCCAAAAGGACAAATGAAAAACTAAAAGCAAAACATTTGTAGACAGTTTTGAGCTGAAAATGGTTCTGATAAATTCTGTTGTAACATTTGTACAGTGATTTTCTACTAAGAAAACTTGTTAGGCTACCGTTGCAGAGCAAGAAATTAATAATCAGTGCAATTTTGGCGAAATTTTGAATCTATGACACTCTTGTTAGATGACTTACCTTTTCATTCCACATGATACATGCAAGTTTTGAATTCCTTGATGATAATATATTAGAAATTGAACTGAAATTTCCTTTGTTTGAACTATGACTGTTCTGTTTTGAAAGATGTTTTGGAGGCATGGGTATATTTTGTGTGATGTTTAATTATCAAAAGTACATCTTTTGTGTTTATTGATGAAATTCTAACTTGTTAACTGCAAAACTAATGAGGCTTTATTTGTGAATTTAGAAATTTATTGACGATTTTTGTAAAGACAAACGTAAAACTCCTCAAACTGATGGCTGTAACTGTTCGCAGCAGTGTACAGCAGAGTTGAGGTCTTGTTGTAAATGGTTTTATCTTTGGATTAATTGTAAACAACTGTTGTCTGCAAGTCTTTAAATATTTAATGGAACCTGCCCTTGCTGTTCATAATGACTTCATGTGCACTACAGACAAGAGGAGGGTGATAGCGTTTGTTTTTGACTTGTCTGCTGCTTTTGATACTGTGAATCACTCTCTTATTAATAAACCTCTTGAACAGCTCATGATGCGACACATGATGTTCTTGACTTGCCTGCTGCTTTTGATACTGTGAATCACTCTCTTATTAATAAACCTCTGAAACAGTTCATGATGCGACACATGATGTTCTTGACTTGCCTGCTGCTTTTGATACTGTGAATCACTCTCTTATTAATAAACCTCTTGAACAGCTCATGATGCGACACATGATGTTCTTGACTTGCCTGCTGCTTTTGATACTGTGAATCACTCTCTTATTAATAAACCTCTGAAACAGTTCATGATGCGACACATGATGTTCTTGACTTGCCTGCTGCTTTTGATACTGTGAATCACTCTCTTATTAATAAACCTCTTGAACAGCTCATGATGCGACACATGATGTTCTTGACTTGTCTGCTGCTTTTGATACTGTGAATCACTCTCTTATTAATAAACCTCTTGAACAGCTCATGATGCGACACATGATGTTCTTGACTTGCCTGCTGCTTTTGATACTGTGAATCACTCTCTTATTAATAAACCTCTGAAACAGTTCATGATGCGACACATGATGTTCTTGACTTGTCTGCTGCTTTTGATACTGTGAATCACTCTCTTATTAATAAACCTCTTGAACAGCTCATGATGCGACACATGATGTTCTTGACTTGTCTGCTGCTTTTGATACTGTGAATCACTCTCTTATTAATAAACCTCTTGAACAGCTCATGATGCGACACATGATGTTCTTGACTTGCCTGCTGCTTTTGATACTGTGAATCACTCTCTTATTAATAAACCTCTGAAACAGTTCATGATGCGACACATGATGTTCTTGACTTGTCTGCTGCTTTTGATACTGTGAATCACTCTCTTATTAATAAACTTCTTGAACAGCTCATGATGCGACACATGATGTTCTTGACTTGTCTGCTGCTTTTGATACTGTGAGTCACTCTCTTATTAATAAACTTCTTGAACAGCTCATGATGCGACACATGATGTTCTTGACTTGTCTGCTGCTTTTGATACTGTGAATCACTCTCTTATTAATAAACCTCTGAAACAGTTCATGATGTGACACATGCTGCACTTTCTTCTACAGCCTTTCATTGAAGACTGAAAACCGAACTTTACAAGCTATCCTATCCTGCTTCTGTACAATCCTATGACCACCATCACCACCGATTTCCACCGTAGTATTGTTATATCTCCAGCTTGACCCACCCCAGATTCCGACCTGACACCGAACTGACCAAGCAACCAGGCTCTTGCGGACTTGATTTGTTTTAGTGCCAATGACTAAGTTGACTTCCCTGATGTGGCTTTTGTGTGGTACAGAGACATTTCAGAGATTTACTTAAACATTCTTTGTTCAGTTGCTAGCTGAGTTTGTAAGGCTTTTGCTTTTTCAGAAAGCTGTAGTGTGCTGCACAGTGGCAGATTGCTGTTGCGTTTGCCTTTACCTCTGCTTCTGGGGTTAGAATCCTGGCTTGTCATGGTGTGAAAACTGACGTGTAACCAATAAGGAAACGTTGTCTTGTTTTTGCTATGATGCTGTCATTTTATTTTCAATTGCATGCATTTATCATATAATATATTGAATATAACATCTTATAATATTTTGAAGTAAACAGTTTAAAGCTCGCTGACGGCTGCTTGCTGCCTGAAGCGAATTGTTTTGTAAGTAAGACATTTGAGGGTAGATTGCTGTATACTTGCTGTGTGAAGCGGGTCCATTCTTACTGTGTGAGGTGGGCTGCGCTCTGTGTTGATGCAAGGACCGTTCAGTGTCAGTTAGATATGTGTATTATGTCGTTTTTGATTGTGATGCCTTATTTTTGTATTTTCCAACTTACGTAAGAACAGTTGTTGTGAAGCCTTCTGTTGTTAGTGTTGTTCGTCTGCCTGGGTTCCTTGTATCATCAAAAAATGGGCGAAATTCAACTTATATTATTCCAAACCGTTAGGTGGCACAGCAACATATTGTGAGGTTCTTTAGCATGCTTTTGATGTTCTTAAATTGCGCTATATAAATAGCCAGATACATACATACATTGCCAATGCAGTTACCTTTTGTTTCTTTGTGCTTGGATAATCTCTGGTTGTCCAGACATTGTAGTTGTCTAGACAACGGAAACATTACTCATTAATGTTGGATTGCAGCATTAAGGACGCCCGCAAGACTGACGTACTTTGGAGTACTCCCTCCACCTTGTCCGCATTTGGCATTACCCTCCCCATCCTCCACTCCAACAGATACCAAGGTCTAGATGGGGCTGCCCTGTTGATCTCACAGGGCCAACTATGCTTGGAGGTACTGTGATACCTCCGGGTCTAGCAAAGGGGACTCTAATTAGATCTAATGCAGTAGATACTGTCTGCTGTCTGACTGAAGTTAGTATTTAAGCTACAGGAATTAATGAAAAAACTAAATTTAGATGTGGTCGTCAGCAGGGCATAAGCTCCTCCCCCTTGTTCGCATTTGGGTGGTCCATCCCTTCCCTTCTGGAGATGTCCTTAATGGCGGTCGACCCTTTGTTGTGTTCATTCTTCACCGAAAATAAACCTAATTCCAAGACCACGCCTGTGAGAACTACAGTTAGTGGCTTGTAATAAGCAATAAAGGCTTGTAATAAATAAATATTCGACAGTTTGTAGGCTGTCATTCGGACACAAATAATTGACACAATGTAAGCAACTTGCATCATTCAATTACTGAGTTATTTTGGTTAAAGAACTTGAAAAACGTATTCATTCACCGATATAACAAACTTATAAAATGTTCACACAGACTGTCACGTCAGAAGTTATTGCATCACCAGTTTGCAAGTAAGAAAAACACGATCAAAAAACTGATTGTTACAAACAAATCTTGTCCACGTGCAAAATTTCACCAACAGCAATAGAATAACTTGAAATATCTACCGGTAATCGAAACAGATATCTTCTAGTTGTCAACAGAGATACGATATCACAAATCTTTTGAGTGGTATCTGGATATTTATTATCTCTGCATTTATTTCTGTATCTAGATATTTATTATTTCTGAGACAGTCTCTAAATGTGCTCAAACGTGGCTATATTACAGATCCAATAAGGTCCAGCTTCACAAACTGATACATCAACATACAGATTAACTCATAACAATCACTGATATGTGGCTACATAACTCATAATAAATAGTTAACGGTACTCCGCTTTTGATCATTTGTATTGCAAGGTGGATCACATATTTTGAAAAAACAACACACTACTTACAACCAGCTTTATAACTATGGGCCTAGAGGCCAGAGGGCTCAAAGTTACAAGGGCCAAAGCCCAAATCAGCACAATAGCAGCCCTGCTCAGACCCAGATTAAATACGAATGGCCCATTTGAATAATTGTGCATAGAAGCCCAAAATATGAAGTCGTGCTGATTGGAATAGATGCTGACGTTTCGATCAACACAGTAATGATGACTGCAGTGTCCAATTCAAATTTTCTGTTTTGCAAGCAATTTAAGTGCATAATACAGTACTTTAAGCTGCAGAAAACAGTTTTCCATTCATTAATTCAAAACATTTACATTGCATTCCTTCAAGATGTCGCTACACCCTGGCAAACAAAGCTATCTTATCATTACTGTCAGCTGACTGCATTTTTTTCATAAATTTGCCCAAACCGTTTTTTCTTCATCACCGGAATCCACCGACTGGAGTCTCTCCTCTGACTCTTGCAATCACTTCCCCGTGCTTTTATGTCTGGCGACTAGTAGCAGCCTACGAATAAGCTGTTCCCATGACTTAGCTTTCTTTTGGTGCTGTAAAAAGCCTCAATTTTTATGATTAGTACCTAGACAGCCATGTTTTGTCAACTTCTGGCACAGAGAAGGTACTGCAGGAGCAACAGCATTACCATCACTATATTATTAGAAAATTATTGTAATTACTATTCTTATGATTATTCTTATCTGTAGTGCAAACACAGAGTTTAAATAAAACCAAGTTCTTGTATTTGGGATAACAACACCTCTGTAAGCAACAGCTCCACAAATATAAATTGTTCATTATGCTATAATCATTAAAATTATCATTATGGTTACTGCTACTAATATCCACACTGCAATCACAGAGTTAAAAATCAAACTGTTTCTGTTTCCTCGTTTCATGGCTAAATCGTCTTAGCTCATGAACACACGCCTTATATTAAAACACTGTCTTAACTCAGTAAAAACTTGTTTGTCTCAAAGCAGATTACACTGCTACAAATCACTTGATAAACACTTTTCCTAATCCCTAAAAACATAAACTGATTGATAAAATGCTTCATGATATGTCATCGTGTAAATCCGTCATGAAACTAGAAGCAGCTATCTGGCCAAATAACATGAGATTTGTTGAACGCCTTTGTGGGTGTCCCTCAAGACCCTTCAACCCCAGAACTGCTGTGAGGGTCTATAGTGACCTGACATTTTTCATAAACTAGTGATTACCTTACCTTACCTTACCTAAGGTAATGCAATCGGTTTGCCTTAACTTCTGCAAGGCAAGACAATTTTTATTTGTTAAGTGATTCAATAAACAGCTCTCCTCACGGGTTTAAATAATAAATTATTGTCCTTGCAGGTGAAAACAATTGTCCTAAAAGGTGTAAGCAACTGACCCCTCATTTGGAACATGTCCTGACAGGTGAAGTGAATCATGAGAACAGTTGTCCTGACAGGTAAAAACCATTGTCCAAACAACTGTCCTCACCGGTGTACTGGTAGGCCTGAGCTCAAAGGACTTCCTGGTTTCAGTTTCTAGGTTGCATAGTTCACAAGTGGACTTTTCATTTCAGGTGATGCACTTAACACAGAACCCTAGAAGCTGTGGCTAAATGTTGCTGTACTTGTACATAACTGGAACATAACCGGAACACCACTAAATTCGACTGAATAAGTTCACCTAAGTCAACAACTGTAGCAAGAATAAGGCTTAATTGAAGCAACAAGCAATTAACAACAGGAACAAAGCCGCTAACAAAACAAATGCACACTTGACAAGATTATGAAGCACTTGAGAGCAATTTTTGCTAGACAAGATAACAAACTTCTAGTTTAGCAGCTTGTGACCCAAGCATAAGAAGTCTAAAAGCAAGAGCAAAAAACCTCTGCTAACCATTTCTGAAGCCGTTTTTCAGCTGTGTATTTCTTCACTCCACTGCCCCAATAACAACATGTTACATAAATCACAACAAACTAGACAACCACTCCTCTTCTACCGCAAGATTCAACACTGCACCATTATGCACCATGAGTTGAACTGTGCACATAATGGCAAAAGGTCAACTGGTTACCACTTGGCTACCATTCTACCAACAAACCTGGCAAATTGTGAAGCTAGAGGGAAGTTCTTGCCGTAAAAACGATGATGACGTCGTCAATGGTGTTTGGCGGAAACTCAGAAACATTGAAAACGGTGGCTGCCACTGTCGTCTCACGATTTTTCTGGGCTGCGATCGCTGAAGCAACGTTACGATCGAGATGGTAGCTGCGACGAATCTGATTACTCCGTTCTTGCTACAGAGTTACGCAAGTAAAGTAAGGTAAATAGTAATATTTACATGCTTTTAGCATCATCTCAGTTGATAAAAGCAACAAACTTGGCTGCAACCCACCCTAACAGCTCCTCTCCCCTTCTCTCTCTGGTCTTCTGGCAACCGGACTCGGTTCTTGACATGACATCTTTTGACAACTCCACTGACTTGATGCAGCGTTCGTGAATAACCTGGTGCCCTGCACTTAGATTTTAAGTAGTGATTTAGAAATTTTGAGCTTACAGTTACGATTACCTAAGTTACACATATTAAGCATGGGAAGGACTGATGAATACCTTGCATACAGCTAAAATTCCTCTAGCAAGTTGTTTCTTCCTTCATTCCAAAGATTTGCAGTTTTTGTACCTTTTCATACACTAGTCCACATCTCTGCAATTTCTGCACTGGTCTTTCATTCAAAACTGAAAACATTACTTTTCCAAAAGTCTTATCCTAATCCTTCCTCTTCCCCTCATGTCTCTTCTTGCTTCAGTTTCAAGCACCATCCACCGTAGCTGTCCGACTGTCTGCCTGCCTGACTCCTGGATCTTGACCTGGAACCAAACCCTTTTGCCTATTGATTTTGTTTTGACTGAGCGTCTGTTAATAAGCTGGTCCCAGACGTGGCTTTTGTTGGGCACTGTAGAAATCTCGAGATTATGATTACGATCTATGGGATTCACTATCACTGGCTTTGCAGTCCTGACCATTCTCTTTCTTCTACCTCAGTTGCAAACAAATGAAGATTTATCCGTCTCCAGCCAACCATACATCTAAAGCAACTCCATTATTCAGTGTGATGGAATTTGGTATGCACACCGACTTGTTTAGTAACAACCATCAATTTGAACATTATTACAGTTCTTGGATTATAATACTAATAAAAATAATAATCATAATATTAGTAATAATAATAATAATCATACTTATAATTATTACCTCACACAGACCTTGAGTGCATAACTACCTAACTTGCCTTTGGAAAAAATGAAATAATAAGAAACAATAAATTAAAAAAAAATAATAATAATAGTCTTTTCCAGCACCTACAATTTCTTGCTTGGCTGATGGGCACACGTTGAACAAACACATTTCTCATTTATTTCCATGGCCATCAGCGTTTTTACACAATTGCCTTTCATGGTACATACACAGAGTAAGTCAAAAGCAAGGATTGGCCTTTCCTAAGGGATCCTTAATGGATCTTATTTATATAGCACCTTTTAAGAACATCAAAAGCACACTAAAGAAACTTGCAGTATGTTGCTGTGCCATAAAAATAACTATAAAAAATAACTAAAAAAAACTAGTAATAAATACCATGTATGAAACGTTGTGTTTTGAGCGAGACGAAGGAAGACTGCTGTAGCTTGAGTTTGGATCATTTACGGCAATCGTTGGTACGGTCAACAAGTTTGTTGGCGTTGGCACTGACAACGAAGACAGTTTCTTGTCTTCAGGTTTGAAACATGGATTGTCAGTTCCTAGAAAGATTCAACAGATGCTCAAAATCAAACATGGCAGAAACAACTTCAAAAAATGGACTTACTCTGCAAATTAACTTTTTTGAAAACTAAAACAGAATCTGTGCGACCCTTCTAGCAGACGAATAGTGCTTCTTCTGGGTTCATCCTCTGACACCTAACCATTCATGTATCTTGACCTTTTCACAGTCCCTTAAGCTATTCCGAAGAGGCAGCCATGGGTATCATGTGTCACTAGGCTATGACCTATTTCTTTGTTATCCATTAGAAAAATAAACAGTTTGAAATTGACCTCATTAAGTAATACTGACCAATTTTGGAGGATTCTGAAGGCGAGGAATCATTACTTTTCTTCTGGTTCAAACATTCCTAAAACAGAAAAATGTTTTCTTACTGTCGAGAAAATGGCCAAATCCTTTTTAATTTCTACATTGGGATAAAAATGTTATTTTGCAAAGCTGTACCAACACTGAAGTTGTTTGTAAGACACAGCAACAAACTGGTCTGCATTCCTGCCTTGTGACACTAACTGTCTCAAGCCCCTCGATCTATTACTCCTCAGGTATTCCATTCAAAACTCAAGTCTCACCTTTTCAAGAAATCCCATCCCGATCCATCCAAACCGATGCCTTCCCAAATGTTTCTCTCAGCTTAAACACAAACCACCCTAACAGTTCCTCTCCCCTTCTCTTTCTCTGCTCTTCTGGCAACCGAACTTGGTTCTTGACATGGTATCTTTGGGCACCCCCACTGACTTGACGCAGCACTCGTGAATAAGCTGGTGCCCTGCGCTTAGCTTTTAAGTAGCGCTTTAGAATTCTGAGTTTACGATTACGATTAATTCTAATGAACATTAAACGTCAATTTTGGTCTACTAACACTGCTTTCTGGAAAGTTTATTTTGATTGCATTGCATGATTCAGTTCCATCCGGAGTATCTTGCTCTTTATCACTGCCCTTGAAACTGAACACAGCCAAACACAGAAATGATTCATTAGATTAGTAATGAATATTAATGACACCACTGAATATTAATATAATCACTGAACATTAATGACACCACTGAATATTAATGACACCACTGAATATTAATGTCATCATTGAATAATAATGAGATCACAGTGAATAGTAATAACAGTACTGAATATTAATGATGACACAGACTATTACTTATTATTATTATTATTTTAATATAGAAATTTTTGTTTCACGGCCCTTACATCCTGGCTGTCACATACTTGCTTAGTCATGTGGATATGCTTGAAGAAGCATTGTAGTTTTAAGTTCAATCCTAAACCAGTCAACAATGGCCTATTTAAGACAAGGGTCTTTAAAGTGAAATGTTGACAAAGATCCATTCAATATTCAGTCTACCTCCTGAACCTTTTTTATGCTAAGGAGTCTCTATGACTTATTATGCTGTTGGCTGCGTTCCATGCTCACCACTCAAACTAATAAATACTGCACTCGATCAATAGACACTATGACTCTTGCTGTGCCCTGTACCCAAACAGTGTTGGGCTCTCGAGTCTTCTCGGTAGCTGGTCCAAAGCTTTGCAATTCACTACCCAGTTCAGGTCGTTCCATCAATTCTTTGATGTCATTCAGGTCTAAACTAAAGACGCATATCTTTCAACTTGTTTACCCACCGTAGCCTGGCTTCTGGTTTCTCTGACCTACTGGATTTCAACCTGGCTTCTTCAATTGATTATGATTCTGAATATGTTTTCACTTGAAGTGACCATTGATTGATGCCTTGAATATTGTGACAAAAGGGTTACAGAAATCTATAGATTAGATTAGATTTCTAAAGAATATTCCAGATTCCCTGAAATACAATTCTACTCGGCTTAACCTTCCTCCCAGATTCTCACCTGGCACCAAAACTGACCAAACAACCAGGTGAACTCTTGTGAACTTTATTTGATATAGCACCAGCGAATAAGCTGGTCTCTCCAATGCAACTTGTGTGTGACACTGAGAAATTTTGCAGATTTACATTTACATTGCATTTACAGTATTTATAAACCTCAAAAAATACAATGTTACATAATAATATAATTTAGAAAACATCAGTTTAAGAACAAGTGCTAATGTCAACACAATGCAAATTACACATGCCACTGGTGACTCTTCTAGTCATCTGAGCAATGTTCACTAATGGACGAATGTTCCGTTCTTAATGACATTTAACATCGTTAGTGTAGAGAGCACCTCTGATGTTTATCTTGAAGAGGCGCTATAAAAATTTCAAATTACAATTACATTTTAAACTCATTCAAATCAGACCAAATAGCAAATACGAAGTGCCAACATTTTCAAAACTTACTACTGGTCACGTGCACCAGCAGTAAGGCTTTCTGAAGTATTGATGCTGCAGAAAGAGGCCCAGCACCATGACAAGTGGCACCATTCGAGGATGTAAGAACCAGCCGAGGGTCACAGAGGGAGAAGAAAATGGAATATAATGCATCAGCAGCACTCACCTAGGTACCATAACGTAAGGTGTCATCTCTGCATCTCCTCCGAGGTGGGCGATTCTGTTTGAGTCCAAAACGACGGAAGATGACGCAGTCCGATCCAAAGTTGATACATCCAGGTTGGACCGAGTGTCTACAAGAGACGAGGTGCTTTATCACATTCTAGGCTCATGGGTACATTACGTTACAGCTTGTGTAATGTCATGTAATGCTCATCTTTTATTCATCTGAATGAACTAGGTTAGGAAACCATATCCTACATCAATCTTGCGGGAGGGAGTGAGTGAGTGAGCGAGTGAGTGACAAGCACAAATGTGTTACTATTTACAAGGCATACACAGATGACATACCCAAACTGAAAAAGATTATAACATGAGCAAAAATGATTGTCAAGCATGCACAGTTAAAAATAAAAAGATACATAGATTAGTTAAGACAAATTCAGATTATGAAGCCAACATTAATCCCCAATAGCCTAGATTAATTGCAACCAATGGACTAAGATTTACAATCTAATCTAATCTAATCCAACAACCTCTACAGCGCCACTGTCATGATGCACAAAGTATCAAGTGATGGTCATCTCAAGTGAAATCGTAATAAAAAATGTTATAATCCATTGGAGAAGCCAGGAGGATTCCGAAAGGTCAGAGAAACCAGTTAGGGTACGGTGGATAACATCAGATGAACTATCGTCAAACAAACAGGAACGCATTAAAAGACAGACACTAAATGATTAGATAGGCAGTTTTAAGAAAGGCCAGGTGAACACACAAAATCAGACATTCATAAATGACTCACAAGAAAATGTAAATTTATCCGTCGAACTTTGCAAACTAGGAGAGCGACAAAAGAAATGTCGCACCAAAAACATGACTCCAATCAGAACGACTATTCCGAATATCGATCCAATTACGATCCCAACGATTGCTCCTGCAGATAAAGGTGATCCTGATGGATTTTCTGTTGTTAATGTAGACATGTCATCAATAATGCGTGCTCTTGGATTAAGCCTGAAGTATGCGAGTTGAGCATCTTTTGACAAGGCATTCTTGGCATGCTGCATTTCGAAAAATCACCTGGTAAAAAGTCATCGCAAGTATTTAAGCATTTAATCCAATCTTATTACAAAACTTCTACTGTGGCTGTTTGGGTTTGTTCATAAGATGTTGGCAGATGCAGTGAAGTTAAGCAATATTAAGCCAGGTTAGTACTTGGCACCCTCGTTATGGGACATGATCGGAGACTGGTTAGAGTACACGGCTTGTAACTCAGAGAGTATGGGTTCAAGCCTCCTCTGAGATGGTTACTGCGTAGGGACCTTAAGCAAGTCCTTCGCTTACCTTTTAACACAAGGCAGGCAGGTATGCATACGTCTGGACATGCACGTGTATCTAAACAATTATGTAGCCCCTTAAGAACCAGGTAGCACAGTAGTATCTCCACAGCAGCTACAGTACTATTAGCACACACTTACGCCTTCAAGACTTCTCGAACATATTAGCTATATTTAAATAGCGCTATATTAAATCACCTATTTTAAATTATAATCATTCCCAAACTACGACAGTTTTCAGTTAACAATAACAGTTTGCAATAACCATACAATTTAAGCAACGTGTAAATAATCAAAACCGGACTGGAAAAAAGTTATAACGTGCCAATCACATACGATCGTCGTGAAACATTGCCGCAAAATGAGCCCAAACTTTTAAAATATCCCAGATTTTAGGTACAAAGCTGACCTAAACTTGCTAATCAGTGTAGTCGACGCGTTCATCCTTGTCTCTTTTTATTGATACTGCTTGTCATTCGGTCAACGCTGTCCAGCTCCGTTTAAGTAGTTTCAAATAACAACAAATAGCGATTGTTTACAACACGCCCACCGGTCAACTTACTAATTCACTCAACGCCTCGTCGCTAGGTGGTCGCAGCTTCTACGGAACAGCCATCTGCCGACAAGTCTTGTAGTTGTGATCGTAGCTCGAGATTAATTTTCTAGAGCGTCCAACCCAAGTCGCGGAAACCAGTTTATTCACAGGCGCTCAGTAAAACCAAAATCAATAAGCAAGAAGGGTTCGGTTCTAGCAGTATAACCTCTATGGGTTCTAGTCAGGATCCAAGAGTCAGGCAGGTAGACAGACAGCACGGCTACCTAACGGTCTCTAAATAGGAGCGTCTTGAGACGGGCAGAAAATGTTCCGTGAACTGTTGAACAGGCAAGGGATCGGATGTCTGGTGGAAGAGTGTTCCAGAGAGACGGGCCCACGGTGGAAAAGGCGCGGCCCGCCCGAGCAGACGTACGAGAACGCGGTACAATGTGTTGACCCTGTGTCGCCGATCGTAGTCTCTGTCGACCAGGTTGATCAGCAACCGGCTTGATTAGCTCTTTGATATAATTCGGCGCTGAACCAACGATCGAGGACCTGACCATGAGGACTATTTTGAACTGTACCCTCTTCTCAAGAGGAAGCCAGTGTAGGGTGTCTCGTATGTAGGTGGAAATATGCGACAATCTGGACGTACCAGCGACGAGCCGAGCAGCACAGTTGAGGACAGACTGGAGCTGACGGATGCGGAATTTAGGCAGGCCGACCAGGATGGAGTTGCAGTAATCCATACGCGTGATGATGAAGGAATGGACGAGCGTGACAGCCGCGCTATAGGACACGTTTTTCGACGTATAGCCCTTATCTGATGCAGTTCGTAGTAGCAAGTCCTGCAGAGTGAATTAATATGGCCCGCCATCGACAGCTCTTCGTCCAACAAAACACCCAGATCACGAACCGTTTGCAGAGAGACCGAGTTCGAAGATGCTGCCAGTATCATATCCCGATCCACATCCCGAAGCTTGTGCCGAGAGCCGAACCAGATGAACTGTGTTTTCGCCATTTCTGTACATTGGTAACCACCGTCTGGATCCTCGAGACACAGGCTGCAGTGTCAGATGGATGGCAAGTCACATATATCTACACATCATCGGCATATTGATGATCCAGTGCACCGAGAGCTGTGACGACCTGGGTTAGATCGGCAATATAGAGTATGTAGAGGGGTGGCCCGAGAACTGAACCCTGTGGCACGCCACAGAGAACCGGTATCCAGCTTGATGCATCCGTCCCGACCTCAACCCTCATAGTCCTCCCGTCGAGGAAAGAGCGTATCCAATCAAGTGTCCGGCCCGCAAAACCATAAGAGGTTTCGAGACGAGTCAGGAGAATCTGATGATCCACAGTGTCTAATGTTGCGCTTACATCGAGGAGAGCGAGCAGCGTGACCTTCCCTGCGTCGATTACATCATAGATGTCGGAGACAAGTCGAAGGACCACCGTCTCAGTCGAATGGCCCTTCCTAAAACCGGACTGACGCTTTGGCATGAGATTTCTTGAGTCGAGATAGAAGACGGCCTGCTGTGCGACTATTTTCTCGACGATCTTTTGAGAGAAATGAGAGGTTGGAGACTGGGCGGTAGCTACTCACATCTTCAGGATCCAATCCTAGCTTTTTAAGATGTGGTTTGACGATAGCCTGCTTCTGACTAAGAGGTATATGCCCCTCGGAAAGCGATGAATTACAGAGCCGGAGTAGGAATGGAAGGAGATCATCGACAAGCTCCTGAAGAACAAAGGTTGGAATCGGGTCCAGAGAGCATGTCTTTGTTGGGGGGGACAGAAGGAGTGACCTGAGTACCATTCTAAAGCTGTCTAATTGATGCTGAGTCGTGGTGTACTCCGGAGGAGGGGAACCCTCTGTTGCAAGTCGAACATCTGCGACCTTATCTGCCAGATAGTCATTATCGGTTTACTGGTCTTGTATTAGATTAGTTATTTTCATCAGACATTAACTTTGATTCCCAAAATATGCCTTCTGTTGCTTTGTCTTAGAAGTAAACCGCTTACAGATAAATTGGAATTCTTAAGGTCGATGCCGAAAACTCTAACTTTATGCTTACGCTAATTTTCTGTTCTTTTGGCTACCGGAATCAGTTCTTTATACGGTATCTTCGGACAATCCTTCTGACTTAACGCAGCTCTGATAACCTACGGTTAGCTTTTCAAAGTAGCACTTTAGTATTTTTCGAGTTTATGTTGACTATTAATGCAAATACTTACTAAATTGTATAACGCTAATATCGATGATGTCATCATTATGTGTTGTGTTTCGGTTTTCATTGACGCTCCACTGGAGAAGGTGTGGCTCAAACGTTACTGGTAACGACTTTATCCTAAGTTATTACACAAGTATATGTTTTTTAAAACTAGCTTTTAATTGCATTTAATATTGCGCCAAAGTCTTGAACTATTCCTTCGCCTGAGATCTTACATAATTAGTGTTTGTTTAATTTATATCGTATATAACGCCGGGTTGATTTGCATGGGAGTCTATGGCGTTTGGGTCGAGAGAATAGAATATGTCCGATAAGATCGTTTTCGTTTATTGCTTTAACAAAATTGTAAATTGATTCGGATCAGAGTTAAGTAGTAGTGATTTTTTTCTACATCGGATGCAAACACAGGCAACTTACTTATTTACTTTTGTGCATTCGATATGAGATCTCATGTGATGACTTCTATGGTGCCTTTATTATTATGAACAAGGCATCAGTTGATGGTTGCTTCAAGTGAATCTATATAAGTAAATGCATTGGAGAAACCCTGTCAAAATTTGATGGGTCAGGGAAACCAGAAGTCTGGCTATGGTGACTGAATAAGTTGAGCTACACTTCTGATTTAATTTGCTTTTAGTAATGAACGGGTATAATCCGTCCATACCAGA
Source organism: Norana najaformis (assembly GCA_964023275.1). Classification (NCBI taxonomy): domain Eukaryota; kingdom Metazoa; phylum Annelida; class Clitellata; order Crassiclitellata; family Hormogastridae; genus Norana; species Norana najaformis. The sequence continues at coordinate 2,620,071 of OZ029913.1, read as the reverse complement.
CCGAATGGGATCTGGTGGCGCTGTCAATCGCCAAATCCGCGTTGTCGTCCGAACAACAATGGATGAACCGATGCATGATGGGGGAGCATACAGCCAAGGGTATGTCGGAATTCCCCTGCATCACGTCTATCAGCCAAGCGTCGTATTCCTCGATCTCAACAAACATCTGCGCCGGCTCGGCTTTCCCATCAGGCGGTCGTACTGCTCACAGCTCTGGTTTGTCAAGGATTGTGGCGGGTATTTTGGGGCCGGCTTCACGTGGCTGTTCATCTTCATCGGTGAGCTGTTGGTGTTAATGGTTCTGCTGATGCGGTCACTGTCTGCGTTTGTCGTGATTAATGGTGCGCTGTCGCTCAGCTTCGCTTTTCTTGGATTCGTCGCACACTGCCGGGCAATGTTTACCGATCCAGTAAGCTTTTGGTTTTTCTTGTTTATTTTTATTTAAAATACTTTTTACGCTAGCAATGTCAATACATCTGAATCTGAGGTGCGGATGTATGTTCACCAGGAGCCAAGATGGAATCATGCAAAAGCCAGGGTGAAGTAGTGAGTCTTAACAAGTGATATAAAAGATGATAGCGGGTTTTTCATGGTAGACGATTCCAAAAGGCATGTGTGATCCTACAATTGTCCTGAACCTAGGTTCTTGAAAGAAACCAGTATCAGAAGCACGGAAGAATCCAGGAGGGTGATATGGAGTCAGCAATGTATTAGGATATGATGGAAGGCCAGTGTTCTGGGCCTTAAAGGTCAAGGTTGCATATTTGTAATTATAACTGTAATTAGTAACTTCAATTTCATGGTGTCTAATGAACAAGGCATCAGCCGATGGTGCACCAAAGCCAAAACTGCAGTCAGGTCGATGTCAATTTTGTTGTCAGACCGCTGTGACCCACTGATGCCTACGATTCCTTATTCAGCTGATGGACATATGGTGTTTTAACAGATGCATTATTAACAGATGCATTACTTACTTACTTTGTTTTAGGTAGGGAATTGTTTATTGATTTGGTTTAATGCATTTGTTGATTACTCGTGTTTTTATAATTTGTAGGGGGCTGTGCCAAGAGGTGATGCGACGTATGAGCACATCAGTCAGTTGGCCATGACAGATGGACAGGTCTTTTACAAATGCCAGAAATGCGACTGCATTAAACCTGAGCGAGCTCATCATTGCAGGTAAGTTTGGTAGTGCACTGGGTCTGTTATCCAACGATAGTAGGTTTGAGCCTGCTGTGTGGACAGCGTGTGGTGTGATTTCCTATACTGCACATCCCAACTTTTGATAATTGATGAAGTAGCTAAGTAAAAGCAATATGAATCTACCTTTTAAACATTAGTAGGAGTAGATTGCTGATATATTTGGATGTATCTGGCTCTTTAGGAGCTATCCTTAAATCTGGAACAAAGCTTATGTCGATAATGATCGGATGTTGACTACAAAGATCTGAGATGTCTCAACTAAATGCTCTTCTTTTCCAGGACTCATTTCGTCCGCGTGCTGTTCCAAGTCTTGGATTTCCAACTTGGTTTTTGAAACCAATTCTGCTGAGCAGTGAACATCGATAAATGCCTTTAGCACTTATTGTGCTTTTTAGCACTTATTACACTTATTAGCACATATTACACTTATTAGCACTTATTATTAGCACTTATTACAGGGGCACAATAGATTTGGATCAGTTGTTTTTTTCTGGTCGTTGCTGAATTTTCTTTTTGGATGTTTAGCACGTGTCGTCGCTGTATTCGTAAGATGGATCACCACTGTCCGTGGATCAACAACTGTGTTGGTGAAAACAACCAAAAGTTCTTTGTTCTCTTCACTGTAAGGATTTTATTATATGTTCTTATTTGATGAATCGTGGATTAATACCTTGACAATTCTTATTTTAGTTTCTCAACCCTTACGCCCTGGGCTGTAACATACTGTTTCACCTGACTGCTAGAAATATATGCGACCCCAGCTGAGTAAGGGGACCATTTGTCATGTTCTTGTTCAGCCAGAAAGTGGCCGTTTCCCTGAGACCATGAATATTGATTTTTGCATCTAATTTATGCACTGCACATCTAGCTTACTGTATTTCAAACTAGATTATACCACATGATGTATTAAAGTCAGTTTCTGTTATTCTGTGCAGGGAACTTGAGCATGAGCTTCTCTCAAAGTTGCTCAGTGTCATCGATTGATAATTAGTTATTAGACATCGGTGCTTAATAAATGCAGAAATAATAATAATCCATTGTTGCTTAGAATTTATTCCTTGGTTTGCCTCAGGTAAAACACCGCAGCATTATCTTTGAAATATTAAGGTTCACCTTTTAGCTGTTTTTTACAATATGTGAACAGGTGTAATGGCAAAAACGATTGGTTTCTGTTGATGTTTTTGCCAGATGTACATATGCATCATATCGTGGCATGCCCTCTTCCTTGCCATCTATACTCTCATCTCTTGTGCCTTGAACAATTTCGAAGGTAAATCTCTCGTCTAAAATGACGGGCTGATGAAAGTTGGTTTTTGATATCTTGGGGTTTAGATTACAGTTTTGGTAATGGTGTGGATTTCAGTTTTGGTAATTGTTTTGAATGTATACTTTTTTATTACTGAAGATGTAAGATAGACTTTTAAATTATTGTGTTAAAATTAAAATTAATTTAACTTTTAAATTTGTGTTTCACTAGGTTGTATTTGGTGTTTATTTATTTTATTTGGTATGTATAGTATTTGGTATTTATACAGACTTCTTTATTGCACTGACGATTTGGTAGGAAGATGGTATATGGTTGATGGTAACTATTGGTTTTTAGAATGCACCTATTCACCTGGTTCGTCTATCATCGTAACTGTCTGCCTGACGGTCGAAGGAATGATGTTTGGTATATTTACTGCCATCATGTGTGGATCACAACTGTCAGCCATTTGCTATGACGAAACGGTACGTGGAACATTCTAATATGTACATACTTCTCTGTGCTTCAGTTGCAACATCTTTGCCTGCTTTAGCAACCAGCTGAGTATAACGCCATCTTTTGGGAAATTAGAATGTGTGTGTGTGTATCATTAGCTGGCAAGTAAATGATTTGATCTTGGTCATCTTTTGCAGTGTTGTGGGTGGAGAGATCCAGGCTTGTGTAAGAGAAGCTGTATTTGCCAATCTTCAACCATAGTTGCAGCATTTCTTTTATAGGTTGCTTATCTTCTGTAGCTTCTTCTTCCAGTCTCATGTATCTTGACTAGTTCTCTGTAATGGATTGATTTCGAATTGATGTGGTTTAGCTTGGAAGTAACCGTCGATTGTGCATTATGATAATAATATTATGATAGTATAATAGTAACATTATAATAATTTTATAATTATAACATTATAATAACAATATTATAATATTACATTATGATAACAGCACCTTAGCAGATTAGTTTAGATTAGAGGATGCATGACTTGCCAATGAAAAGCATAGTTCACATGATTAGCAGGGATTGAACTCTGTGCAGTGTTGAACAGCCCATTCACTTCTGCTAAGTCACCGTTGCAGAATAAATGTTGTTTTAACATAGGGCATCGAGCATTTGAAAAAGGAAACTGGGCAGTGGGAGAAGCGCACATGTTCAGCCAACATGCGTCTGGTGTTTGGCAACCGATTTACGTACCGATGGTTTTCACCTTTCCATGAGACGGAGTACCTCGCTGTTTCCAACCAGTCCGTCTACTCATACCTCTGAGGATTGAAGGCATCTTCAGTTCTATAGGTCACTGCTCGCCAATATGTAAATGCGTCTGATCATTGATGTGATGTTTCTATAGACCTTTGACCACAAGAAACTAACGTTTAGGGCCAAAGGGACGTTGGTTTTGCTGAGCCAGTTCGTGATTTGTAATATCTGCAATGATTACAGTGCAGCCAATAGATTTTCTTTAATTGCATAAGATAGCTATGTACTTTTTGTATAGTCATAGTTGTAATGTAAACTCGAGATTTCTAGAGCGCCCAGTGAAAGCCATGTCATGGGAACCAGCTTATTCACAGGTGCTTAGTCAAAACTAAATTGATAGGCAAGAAGGGTTCAGTTCCAGGGCAAGATCCAAGAGTCAGGCAGGCAAGCAGCGCAGGTATTTCTGCAAGGGCATTATTATCTCTGCTAGTTTTAAAACCTTTAAAATGATATCGCTGCTAAGGAGCTGTTCTGCGTGAAGGTTTCTGACTTGAGCATTACAAGAATTTCTGACTCAGGCAGAAACTACAGATGGTTGCTGTTGAAATTGGTTGATTTCTTATCTAGGTTGCCATCCCTGCGTAAGGAGCAGAACTGCTCAAGTGGAAATGTCTTGGCCTTTTACGAACGTGTCTGGGTTTTGAAATTTGGCACGTTCTTTAATACTTGCAGGAAAAATGAAAATATTTTGGTCTTCCAGAACTGGAAATGATTTCAGATGAAATGAGACTTAGGACTGTGGTTTTTTTGCTGCTTCCGAGGGTTGCTCTTACTGGAGAATACAAACTATTGGGCTTCTTCTTCATTCTTCTGGAAATTATATCTATTGATTGCCTGGTGGCAGATTATGTTTGCCTTTGACCCTTGAGTCTGGGGTTTGAATCCTGTTGGATCTTGACGTGAAAATGACAACTCATTGTCTATCTATTTAACACATAAGGAAAGGCTGCTCAGTTGTTGGGTTATACATAACATGACATAACACAGCATAACATAAGGTGTTTAATTGGTTCAGACGACATGTAATCTTTGTTAGAGCCATTCAAATTAACTGAGCATGCTTAATAACCAATCCGTCCTACCTTTTTCTTAAAAGAGCTGTGAAAGTGTCCACTGAGAGAATATCATCGTCCAAACTATTCCACAAGTCCACAACTCACTGAAGAAATTTCTGCCCTAATGTTCCTTTCTTGTTTGTGCTTCAGCTAATAGATTCTTCAACCCCTTTGATATGCTGTGGGTTGAGGAATGTAATAAATGAACAGTTACCTTACTGTACCTTACCCAAGAGAAACGTCTGTATTAGGAAACTGGAGCTGCAGAATGTTATAAGTGGCTGACTTGTTTTCATAGTTTGATAGGGTTTTGTAAAATTTGAACTTTTTCATGAAACTTTTGTTGCACATTGGAACCTCCACATTGAATGCTTTGTTTTTGGACAAATTCTCATACGACATAGCCGAGGATTTGGAACCCAAGCTGAGTTTTATTATTATTATTATTAAACTGAGTAATATCAAGTAATAGCAATTAACAACAGCCTCAAAAGTGCGTGCAATGACCCTAAAAAAGTCCTGCCGAATAATATCAAGTAATATCATGGTTTATAAACTAATAGGAATATGCAGAAATCTAGGCAGATCTATTAAACATGTAAGTTTTAAGCTTCTTTTTAAAACTTGGAAGATTGTTATATTGATGCTAGGACTGATTTAGGACATGAATTCTTTATAGTGTGATGATTGGAGGTCTCATTGTTGGAGGTCTCCAAGTACATATATTTATTTTCAGCTTTTGTTAAGTGGTTTAGTGTATTATAATTTTTAAATTTTATAATTATTGTTATCTGGTTGAAGAGAGACTTTTTATTATTATTATTATTATTAGAGATGTGTATCTGGTTTAACAGAGAATTATTATTATTATTATAATTATTATTTATATTAATATTATTAATATTATTATTGTTATTGTTATTATTGTTATTATTAACTATTATTATTTTCTTTGATCATTCCATTTGAGGAAGACAGACAGACTCTGTTAGAATATGCTTAATAACTCAGCTGTCTTTTGTTTTTTATATGATGTGATTTTGTTTGTAATGTTGTTATTAAATAATATGCCTGAACTGAATGCTGTGTACAAAGTCGCTGACTAACGTTTAGTTCTTTTTAGTAAAATATGCCATCTGCATTGGTTAAATGCTCACCTTGTAATGTGGAGTGTGTGGGTTCAAACCTTCGCGAAGATCATCAGTGGAGAAAAGGGACCACTTGCTGTCGCTTACAGGAAAAGCCAAGAAATGGCATTTTCTCTACGATTAATATTGTGTTGAATTTTAGGTTTTGTGTCTTAATTAATTAATGCACGAGCATTGTCAGCTCATTTTCTACAAACCGTTTTCCTCAGCATAATCAGTTATATAGGACATGAATTTGGTTTTTTAAGCGGAAACTCCCAGCAATTGAGATTTTATGTTGGTTTAACAAAAATGTGTAGATTTTGGACCATAAGTGCTGCAATTTTTACCATGCCATGGCCATATGTAACTGGTTATGGCCTGCTGGATATTTTGAAATGTGTTGGGAAAACTGCAGTGCGTAGGTGATTCTGCGCTGGCTTTCTTGTGCCTAGGCAGGTAAAGAAGCTATATAAATATTCAGATACTTACCTGTAAGAAGTGAGTCTGATGGTTAAGATCGTGTCTGATTAGTGGTACAAATTTAACAGTACATTAAAATCACAGTACATGATGACATTCTTAAGAAGAAGACTCACTTGTCTGTACAGAGAATCAGAAAATTGGCTGTTAATTAATAATCCAACCTTAGATGCAATTTATGTTGGTGTTCACACATCTTTCTTTTACGTCTATCACTAATTTTTCAGCCACTTGAAACCTTTTTGTGCAATTCACAGCTTGTATTTGACTCATTTTGCAGCCGAATGCCAATGTGAGGATCCCGGTTCGTGTCCCGGTCGTGGCTTATTTCAGGAATTTGAATCTTGGCTAGTATGGTCCGTTCACAGGGACCTTAAATGGCATGTAATGGTGGTGAAGGATCTCACATGATAGGTTCGAGGCCATATGGTCGCTATAGAAAAATGTGTACATTTACAATTTTACAACTTGTGGCAGTGCCTTGAAACAGTAAGATGAAGGGGAAGCCTATAGTGGACATTACCAGGGTACAGTGCGTAGTTGGAAGTAGTGGATGTGGAAAGCCTGTTAGTTGGAGTGAAGCGAATGGGGAAAATGCATCTTAGTGAAGGTGAACTGAACTAAGGAGGGGCAGGTCTTTCGACCTACAAATTGCACCCTGGATATTTCTTTAAAAATAATAACTTGTTAATATGATATCTCAAATATGACACAGTGGCGAATTCTCTTGCAGGATATCTTATCCAGCTAGCCACAGTTTTGAGGCAAATTCATAAATTAGCATCATAGAAGTGTCTGATTAATAATAATAACAATAAAAATATGTTTGGGCTATCACGTATTTCTCACTAATAATAATAATTATAAAAATATGTTAGGTTATTGTGGATTTCTTGACTGCGTTAAAACTATTTTACTCTAGTACAAATTTGTACATATTTTTCTATCATATTCTGAAACTTGGAATATATTTTCCATGAAGGTTAAGCGTCTTCGTCTGCTACGAACAAGTGCTAAATGGTTACTCAGGTGTGATGTGTTTTTGTAAGAAATTGGAAATTACTTTGCTGTACAATTAATATGCATTAATGCTGAAATTTGAAATTTGTTTTAAATGTCTGATGCTGAAGTTTTCGATAGGAAAATGACAGATTTCTGCAAGCTATGAAGAAGCTAATATTGAAACTCCAGCTAGACAAGTTGTGCCAACAATTTGGTGTTGGTTTGGTTAATGAATTCTGGACACTAATTGGTTAAATGTTTTGAAATAGGCTGCAGTTGGCTTGTTTAACTGTTGTTAGTACTAACTGTTGATAAAAACAAAGTTTGTTCATGTTGAAATCTTTTGGGAATTATATAAGTAATGTCATCGGATATGATTAAGCTCTTCTGACGTCTAATGGGTCGTCCATAAATGACGTCTGCAAAGAAGGGGAGGGAGGGATCAACCAAATGCGGACAAGGGGAAGGGGTTTTGACTACGGACGTCCACATCTAAATTTTGTACATCAGTTATTTCTGTACAGCATGTGCAGGCAGCAGATAGTCTTTACTGAGTAGGATCTATTTAGAATCCATTTGCTGGAAGCGGCAGTATTAAAGTACCTCACCCAGTAGCACCGTTAGCCACACAAGATCAACGCTTTACTGAGTAGGATCTATTTAGAATCCATTTGCTGGAAGCGGCAATATTAAAGTACCTCACCCAGTAGCACCATTAGCCACACAAGATCAACGCGATAGCCTCATCTAGGTTTTATTACTCGCTGGGAATGCAGGTATTGGCAGAGTGGGCTGGGAGGGTAATGGCAAATGCTGACAAGGGGTAGGAAGGGTCCAAAGTACATAAGTTTGGCGGACATCCTTTTTTTGGATGACCCCCAAGTGTGCATTCTATGACTCCATTTGCTTGCTCTAAAGTGAATGAAGTGACTGAGGTGTTCTGTGTATTTACTGTTTGATAGATTGCATGCCTAAAAGAGAGTGAACTGCAACATTTGACGATCGGCGACAATGAGTTGTTATGTGACAATTGAAAGCCAACTAATCTTAACTGTGTTAGTAATTGTTTGCTTTGTATCATAGTAACATAGAAACTTTAGAGTTCTGCGCATGGCCGCGGCTAAGATAGATGTTGTTTTAGCCTTTCGTTTCATTTCAATACATGCATTGGCCTACACAATACAGTGTAAACATTAGACTGGACAGGCCTTTATAGTGACCTAATTCAGGATGGAATCTCTTCATTGCAACAGGAGAACATGCAGCCTGGTTTAAAATACGCGAATAGTAAGACAAAACAGTACTTTCCAAATTCGAACACACTTATTTTGTAGTTACTGGCAACTCTTGTTCACACGCCCACAACATCATCAATGTCTCAAAATGGTAAGGACAGAGGACTTCTTTCTCCTTCGGGCAGTCTTTTTTAATTAGTTCTCTTTTATGAAAGAATCTAGACACAATACATGTATTGCCTAGACACAATGCAGATGAAATATCTTAAGTGGCTGGGCCCACTGTGATTCAATTGTTAGTGTAATTAGTAATTTTTATCGCGCTGGTGTCAATTGCACAAGTCATCAACCGATGGTGCACATGCTAAAACCGCAGTCAGGTTTCAATATCCAGAAGGTAAGTCCACTATATAGACCTATGTAGACGTTTGACTGACAATGGTACCTAACCCCGCAATGCAACAGAAGAATATGCAGTCTGTTTTTAAGATACACGAATGGTAACACAACTTTAAACAGTACTTTCAAAATATCGAGCAGTATATAAGATTTCTTGTAGTTTCCAAAGAAGAAATTGACGGATGATGTGTTCAAGCGGAAGGTGGGACTTCAGTTCGTCAAATGCCTGATGTATTTCTGAAACTGAGCTTTTGCAGTCGATCAAGCATCGGAGCTTCAAATATCTCGCAACAAAATGTTTGGTTATATAGTAATGAATCCTGAAAGGTGAATTTGTCAACATGAGGCCGAAAACTTCCAACTTAGCTACAAATTTCTCGGTTGGTTCCAAACAAACAGCAGCGGTATCAACACCAAGTCGCACCGACTCCTCATTTAACAGAAATAAAAAATGACTAATGAGTTGAAGTCCTATTACAGACTGTATGTCTTCATCAAAATATGCCAAAAACGGTGGAAATACCATAATATTTAAAAATCCAAAATTCTCTTCAAGATCAGCGACTGATTCGTGTAATATTTCTTCACACAGAATCATTGCTTCGTCATATTTACGACACTTGTAGAGGTACAGCGCTCGGTAGCAGCTCACAACTGTGTTCCCTTGCAAACCAAACTTTTCAAAGACCGCTTGGTAGAAGCAAGCCATTTTCTCAAAAGAGCATTCTATAAAGAGCCGAACACAGATATCTTCATTCATAGAAAACCCAGTGACGCCTTCAACCAATTCACGGAGAGAATCGCATCTTCTATAAACACAAAGCCTCCGACTACACAAATAGCTGTTTGTCATACATCCTACACCGGACAATTTGCTTTTCATTTTCGCCAGTAGTAAATCGTCAAACAAAAATACTGTTCGAATAACACTCCTATTTAGTTGCGAATGTTTCGACATTCTTTCCATCGACTGCAGCAATATGTACTGAGCAAAAACATTTGGTGATATGCGCAGATCAAGGTCAAATTGTCGATGATTACTACCTAGTGCGTCGCGTACATATTTACAAACCACAAGAAATCCAACGATTCTAGCGACATCATCGATAAATAGCAAACATCCTGCATTCATCGGTTCTTCATTCATTGACGACATCTCGCTCGTTGGAGTAGGCCACTGATCTGTGAGAACGGTCGAACACAAATTGTATACTGTTTTGTACTGTGAATTGGCATAGCAAATAGCCGCGGCGTATACCACAACTGCACATCGGACGCCATCGGATGATGAATCTTCACTCCTGACGGATTTTCTTAAAAACTCCATCGACATTCTACACCGTAATTCAAATTCTGAATCGCTTAAGCATCCGTACAAGTTTCCTAAATATTCTTGCGCTCTCAGAAAATAAACAAAGCTTTTCTCAAACCGAGATTCGTAATTTTCTGGAAAGTTATGGTATTGAAACCACCAGTCTGGAACGAATCCTAATGACATAAATCGTAAAATGTCGGATATAAAATTGCTGCAGTATGTCGCTTTTCCACAACTTATTGCGTTCGGTGCAGCTAGAAACAACAGAGCTGATTCAAAGTAGATAAGTTCTTTTCTCGTCGGCGACTGTAATTGGCTTGCAACGTCTGGACTTCGTATTCTTGCGTTCACATACTGTTTAATTTCTTGACCGATTATAAGTTTTGAGCTCATCGAGCTTAGAACGTGCGTATTATAACTACAATGGATTTCAACAAAATCTCGATCAAGTAACAACAGCTCGTTTTTTTCAGTTCTCTTGCGATTTCGTCCGCAAGTTGAAGAATTTCTAATGGGATTAGCGTTTTTTTTTGTGTGATGCCCGTGCCCTTGTAGTAAGTTGGTAATATATATTGTCTTAAAAACCATTGGCTCAGAAGGCTGGAATCAGAGAAGTGATTAACACGTTCGGTAATTGCTTTATGACTGTCTAGGTCTGTTTTTTCATAAAACAAATTTGCTTCAGGGATGAAGTAGTTAGGACAACATCGTTTCTGTAGCCATTCCGAAAGCTTGCGTAACAATTCACAGCAGAGCTCAATAAGGGAAATGGAAATCCACCATTCTGGTGACTCTTGTTCACACGCCCACAGCATCAGCGTCTTCAAATGGTAAGTGCAGAGAACTTCTTTCTTCTTCGGACAGTCTTTCTGAATTAGTTCTCTTTTAGCAAAGAATCTGAGCATATGATAGACAATCTGTTGAGTTGGAGTCCAACTCCTAAGCAAAAGTACTTCTGAAACAGAAAACGACAGTCTCCACTGGTATTCATCATCTCGGCAATCACGGTGTTGGACGTATACGATGTGACAGCCACGTCTCACTACCTCTAGTTTTATATCTTCCGTCGGCCATTTGTACTTTCTTGGCCGAGAAGGCCAGTTACTGGCTTCTTTTAGCCACTGCGGACAGCGCACGGAAAGAACGTAATCGAATAAAGAATTCTTACACTTCAATCTGTAATGTAGCGCAGGTCCCTTGATTTGTGCCGTAAAGCAGTCTTCATGATTTGCAATTTTATTAAACGGTTTGGGTCGTATTGTTGATCTATTTCTCATATGTGCTTTAAAAAATTTATATTTCATTCGATCCCAGTAATAAATCATTTCCCCCGTGAATTGAAGTTGAACAAATCCTGGATAGCTGCGGTCGGGTTTGATGCGAAGGCACACAATATCTTCCTGAAGATCTCGAACATATTCTGGCAACAGAACATCGTCAGAGAAAGCGAGTGCACCGGTTTCTTCTGCAAGAAAATCAACGTCGTCGACACAGGATAGTATTGGACTGATGTAGAACTCAGCGGCGCTTCCACAGGGAAAGACGTCACTTCTTAGGATATTGCCAGGGAAGAGTTCACGAAAATATGGGTTCCAGTGAAACGACTGGAAAAGACAAACTGATACGCAACACGTTGTGAATTCTTCCATTTCTGTCAAGTTTTAAAAGGAAAATATGAATGTCTCTACGACGATAATAGTCAGTAGACCTACCATTGCATCCACCACCGTTATCATAGTCATTGTCGTCAGTTTCGTTGTGCGTATCATTCTCGTCATCATCATCATCATCGTCATCATCATCATCATCATCATATCATCATATCATCATCATCATCATTGTAGTGGAACATAGGGAAATAGACGATGAGATTAGTTTCAACATAATTGCGATCGAGAGCGCCCACTTTATAAATTTCGCGCCAGCCGACGTCATAGAACTCCCAGTACGCGTTCGATACATAGCAGTTAGACTTTTTCGACAGTCACAGGCATGTGAGCAATGCGTGGCAGGATTACGCACCCAGTAAACGCAAGTATGTAATCGACGCAGGCACAAACAAGTCAGTAACCAGATGACTCATCGATGAAAAGCCTTCCTACTTCCCTTCCTACTTGCAATTTCTGATGGGCTGATCGTAGTTTTTGTACTGCCCGTAAACATGCAGTAAGTTGGTAATATATAATTTCTTATAAACCAATGGCTCAGAAGGCTGGAATCACAGAAGTAATTAGCACGTTCAGTAATTGTTTTGCGACTCTCTAGATCTGTGTTTTCATAAAACAAATTTGCTTCGGGGATAAAGAAGTAGTTTGGACAACAACGTTTCTGCAGCCATTTCGAAAGCTTTCGTAACAATTCACAGTGGAGTTCAATAAGGGAAGTAGGAATCCACCATTCTGGTGACTCTTGTTCACACGCCCACAGCATCAGCGTCTTAAAATGGTAAGGGCAAAGAACTTCTTTGTCTTTCGGACAGTTTTAGCAAAGAATCTGAGCATTGAATGGCAATCTGATGATTTGGAGTCCAACTCCCAGGCAGAAGTACCTCTGAAACAGAAAACGACAGTCTCAACTGGTATTATTCATATTGCGAATCACGGTGTTGGAAGTATACGATGTGACAGCCACGTCTCACTACCTCTAGTATTATGTCATCCGTCGGCCATTTATACTTTCTTGGCCGGAAAGACCAGTTACTGGCTTCTTTTGGCCACTGAGGACAGCACACGGAAGGAACTGATCCATTGAGAAAGCATTGTTCACTGTGCTTTGTAATGCAGGCCCTTTGATTTGTGTAATCGCGTGGCCTTCATGATTTGTAACTTTAAGCTCTCTTTTAATATATCTTAAGGAAAACAATCTGCGTTCTTTTATTTCGAAAAATCGTATTTCTTTCGATCCCAGTTATATTTCATTTCCCCCGCAAAATGAAGTCGAACAAATGCTGGATACCTGTTGTAGGCCTAAGGTTCAGTTAGAAGGCACTTAATTGTTTCGTGAAGACTTCGATCGCACATTGCTGGCAACAATTCAAAAATCATCAGGAAAAATCAGCGCAGAAAATTCTTCTTTCAGAAAATCTAGGTCATTGGCACAAGACTATATTGGATGCATGTAGAACTCAAAGGCGCTTCCACAGGGAATCGCAGAAAATAAGGCAATTTTTCGCAATAAAAAGACCTTCTCCTGAAAGACTCGAGAATTAAATTTGTTACGCAGCGCGGTGTGAATTCTTGTTCCATTTCTGTTATTGTTTAAGCAGAGAAAATATGAATGTCGCTATAATGATTAGCGTCAGTGGGCCTGTCATCGCATCCACCACCGGTATCATCGCCAGAGTCAAGCAGTTTTCTTGTCGTTACCCTTCTCGGCATAATCATCATCATCTTCATCATCATCATCATCATCATCTTTATCACCATCATCACCACCATCACCATGATCATCATCATCATCATAATTGTAATTGTAATATGACATTCACAAAGCTCCACTTCAAGAATAAACTCACCAGAGGCGCACCCGACCCAAAGCAGGGAAACCGCTGTCAAACAGGACAATCTTCAGGCGCCTACGGAACAGCAGAACTGACAACCTGAGGACCTCAAGCCGCATCATAATCATCATCATCATCATCATAGTTCTTGTTTTAGCTTTCATTCTCAGGGCAATGACCATTATTGCCTGTTTCTGCTTGAAAATCAGTTAATTGTGCAACTTCTGTTCTAATTCAATATATGCGAATGCTTATTCAAATAGAGCGCCTCTGAATAGTTTCTGTTCTGGAAGAGGCGCTGTACAATTCGATGAATACAATACTAAATGATAAAATACAATTTATATCTATTTGTGCCTTCGGTGGCATTTTGAACGGGGTGTTGTCAGAAGAAAGTTGATAATCGGAGAAACTTAAGCGTCATCTGATATATCCATCTGTCCATCTGCATTCATACTTCCATTCGATTCTCATCCTCTGTAACTCTTTGGAAAAGATTATGCCTTTAATGTAGGGCTCAGAAGTGCGCTGTTATACGGCCGTCGCTGAATAAACCGTAAAAACCCTGATGCAAAGCCCAATAGAGAAAGTTATAACCTGACACTGATAATGCGATCTGCTTTTATTATGCCTGGGTTACTTGAAGCCAGTAATTCTATCCAATGCAATCAAAGAATTGAATCTATTTCGTGTAATGAATTTCATAAAACATGGTGGCTCACTCAGGTAAAATAAAACAAATGGCCGCAGAAGTTGGGCTGGTTTCAATTTTACCAGCGTTCACACTAACGTTTTCTGATCTCGTTACATTGAATGCACTCTACTAACAAGGTCTAATTGGCTAGTCCAAAGGCGATATTAACATTAAAATTAATCAAGATAAAACATGGAATGTAGATTTAACATAATTAAGTATAATATTATCAAGGTAATTATCATTACTCTTCCTAAAATCTTATCCTGATTCTTCCTCTTCCCCTTATGTTTCTCTTTGCCCCAATCCGAAACACCATCCGCCTGACTGTCTGCCTGCCTTGACTCTTGGAGCTTGTTTTGACTTGGAACCGAACCCTTCCTGCCTATCGATGTTGTTTTGACTGAATGCCTGTGAATAAGCTGGTTCTCGTGACTTAGCTTTCGTTGGGCGCTGTAGAAATCTCGAGCTAACGATTACGATTATGAAGGTTTGCACAGCGGAATTTAACGTGACTTTTCAGTCGGCTTTCACGGCGCCTCTGAAAAGTACAAAATGTTAAGAAGAGTAGATGCTAGTACGAAAAACACTAACTTTTGCGCTGTTCATAACGAGGTACATGAAAATAGACTAAGTGAGGTGATTTAATGAACTCTTGAGATCCTTTAAAGACCACATATAGGGGTTACTTCGAAGGAATTATTCTGAGCAGACATGCTTTACCTTTTAGGTCTTCGTAATTGGATCCAATTATAATTAAACTCAAAGCCAAAAATTTTATTATTGAAACGTCGAATAGAGCAATTTCGCTTGTATTATTTTCCCGGAAACAACGTGTCCTATACCTGCAACTAACCAGAGCAGCTTTTACTTTTCAATTGAGTCTAGAGGCCTACATCTATTATTTGCTGGTTTTCGTCATTCGAATTTTGGACATCGATAAAGCCGGAATGTTTTCGTTTTAACACCGCGGTCCGTTTATGCATATATCTTTGTATGTATGAATGTATGTGTGTACGTATATATGTATGTATCTATGTATGTGTGCATGGATTCATTTACGCAAATATATATGTATGTATGTGTATGTATATATGTATGTATCTATTCATGTGTGTATGCACATATGTACGCACATGTGTGTATGTACGTATAATGTATGTATGTATGTATGTGCGTATGTATGTATGTATGTATGTGCGTATGTATGTATGTATGTGCGTATGTATGTATGTATGTGTTATTATTATTTTATTAATCAGACATTTATATCGCGCGTGCTAATTTATGAATTCAACTCAAAAGCGCGGGTAGCTAGAAAAAATACATGTAAGTCTTCAGTTGTTTGCGAGATGAAACAAGAGAAAGAGAAGCTTTCCTCAAAGCTGGTGGTAGTGAATTCGATAGATGTGGACCACCATGTGAAAAGGCTCTAAGACCACACGTATGTATGTAAGTACGCGTGTATGTACTTTCTATGCATTTTCTAAGGCCAATCTATGTGCTGTCACCAAAACCACCAAACACCAGTATATCACTCCTGTTCTCATATCACTTCACTGGCTTAAAATACCTGAACGAATAGAGTACAAAGTCCTATCACTTACCTACAACACGCCCTAATCGTCCCAGTCCTCCAATCGTCGTCGTTTATTTGCAATCGAACCATTCCGTTAAACCCGCTCCTTTTCTGTCTTAACAATTTTCCGCCCTGCCGTCACCTCATCCTTAAAATTTGAAAATCGGTCCTTAGCCATAGCTGCTCCAACACTCTGGATTAAACTCCCGCCAGAATTACGACAATCATCTGACCCATCAAACAAACTCACCAACACTTCACATCTTGCAATATCTGCGCAGGTCTTTCACTCAAAACTGAAAACACTTCTCTTCCACAAATCCTATCCTGATTCTTTCTCTACATATATCTCAATTTCCAGTTCGATTCCAAACAGCATCCGCCATAGATGTCTGACTGTCTGCCTTCTGATGATCTTGACCTAGAACCATTCAGACAATCGATTTAGCTTTCGTTGAGCCCTGTAGAAATCTCGAGTTTACGATTTACGATGTAATGCAATCTGCTTTCATTATACACGAGCTTATTAATTGAGCAAATCCAATACAATCAAACGAACTGAATTTATCACCCGTAGTGAAAAAACATGGTGACCCACTCAAGTAAAATATAGCAAACGGCCGTAGAGTTGTGCCGATTTCAATTTTACCTGCATTCAGACTAATGTTTTGTGACCCGTCTATACACAAGGCCTAAATAGTCTGAAGTTCATTATAACAGGCGGCTATTAAAATTAATCGAGATAAGACATGAAATGTAAGTTGCAAATCAAATTTTACATAGCGGAACTTAAAGTGACTGTTTCTCTATACATTGAAAACGTACAAAATATTTTTTAAAACACGTTCGTGCTCACACGAAAAACATTGACCGCACAGTTCATTACGGGTGGCCGATTAAAGCCGTTTTGTTCTCTCATAATGGTAAATATTTTTGCGCCAAAGATGATTTAGGCGATTTTCTTCAAGTGTTGTCGCTTTTCTCTATCCCTCATAGGGCACTGAATATCTGTCTACGACCTTCCAAAGTTTTCGATCAATCGGTCTTCGAACTATAAACTCGACCAATTTGTAGCGTTGTTTTGCTTCGAGAAAAGACAGTTTTGATTCTCTAAAGTATGATAAATTAGATGAACAATGCTATCCAAACCTTACCTCAATCGTCGACATAAAAGTTTTCACACGCTTGAATCTCTTCGCTGAGTGGTCAGGGCTGCTACGCCAAGCCAAGTTCTGAACTCATCCAGACCAACTGCTATTCCTTCTGACATCCTGGAGCTTTTATACATTTATACACCTCCGGGATATGATATAGAATACAATAAGCTCCAGATGCCTGAGTGAATTAGATGATCTGAACTGACCTTATTTAACATGATATCATAGGAAAGAGCTCATTCGCTTGGCAGAGTAAGATCGACTCCATACATCATTGTATGGTTTCGATGCACGGGTCTTCTCAAATAGCTGTGCAGACATCTATGGGACAGATGCATTTAAAGTCAGATGAACATTCGTGAGAAATACATAAAGATTTGTCACACAAGTACGGTTACAGTCCAAACTGCAACACAGAATTTTACATTAGCAACCAGAATGGGTTCTTCAAATGACAGCTATCAAAAATTAAAGGACTTCTTGCAATGAAGCACCCATCAATAGTCCTTTCTTACCTTCCTACTTGCCCCAGCACCAGCAAATACCAGACATCGAAATAATTTAAAATTTAATTATGCAGGGGGCCTAATACAAATAAGCTCCAGGATGTCACGTGGATCAATACTTTGGCCACTGCTGTTAACAATTTTATTAACGACATGCTGATGAAATCTTGTCTAAAAATTTTAAGTTTGTGGGTATTACAAAACTATAAAACTACATTGAGCTGTGGTTGTTGAAGAAGCAGCGGAGATACTGCAAGAGAATCAAAGAATAATGTTCATACGGTCATAGAATTGTCATAGGCTGTTTAACGTATAAAATGCTCGGTGGTGCATTGATCTTAAAATTATTAAGAGTTAAAATGTAGGTCTTAATATGATCAAGTATAACTTAATCAAGGCTGACACAGTGGAACTTAAGGTACGCCTAACTTCTTCAGCAGATTCAAACGACGCCATTGAAATATTTCAAAATGATAAGAAAATCAACATTTTCATACTCACTAGAATACCAGCAAGTTCCTATATGTTCTGGTCTCACGGCAACTGGATCTTATTCTTGTCTTGTCTTGTCTCCTGTCTTCAACGGTCCTCGAGCCGAGGATTGGCTGCATCACGGAAATTTTGTACCATCTGCTTCTGTTCCTTGTCAATCCATGACTTGATATGATTGATCTCCGTCATCTTGGGTTTTCCCGAGCTTGGGATCCAGGTATTGTGCCTTGGATGATCTCTTTCTGTAAACACTCTATTCTTTCGTAGCACATGCCCAAAATATGGAAGCTTCCTGTTTTTTATTAATCCGGGCAGACTCCTCTCTACACCTGCTGTCTCTAAGACCCACTCATTTGTCTTTTTAGCAGTCCACGGTACTCTAAGAATCTGCCGCAGACACTTCATTTCGACAACGTTGATTCTTGCCTCTTCATCTTTCTTCATGATCCAGCTCTCACAGCCATACTGTGCCACTGGCCATACAAGAGCTTTCAGATATGGTATCTTTGTTGCAATCAATAAGCTGTGACTTTTCCATACAATACTTTAATGCTGCCCCAACACCTTCTCCTTTCTGCCAGTCCTTATCGAATCTCTTTACTGCATACAGATTCTTTAGTTAGCAGCGATTGCAAAGGGTGAAGTGTTGGAGTTGTACAGTGTGAAGTGGGTGATGTTCTGAAGTGTACATATGACTTAGATTTAAGCTGCTTCAGCACTAACTACCGAAATTATGCCTCTTTCCTCTGTAGGTTTTTTATTTCTTTTAAATATTCTATCATTTCTAGCTCAATAACTAATTAAACTTCTACAATTAATAAATCAGTTCAAAATATAGAGCTATATACTAAAATAAAACTGATAAACTGCATTTGGAGCTGATCCATTAGAATTGGGACGAATCCACTGATTATAAAGCTAACCAACAACTTCAAGTGCACTGTGATATCTGGATGATAGTACATTATGTGCTTCTTGTTTAATCCATCTAGTCCATAAGGCTCATTTCGTTATAGTCCATACGAAATCTGTTAAGTTGATCTTCATTTAGAAAGGAATTTAGAGTAAAGACTATCCCAAAAATTAATAAATCCGTCTTTGTTCTCATTCGAGCCAAAGCAGACCGGTGAAAAATTACTACTAAAACATCTGCAATACCTCGGTGATTTTTCCATTTACACTTGGTGGGATTCAATGCGTCGAAGAATTTGACGAAACAACCAATATGAATTCAGTATAAAGTTACAAGTAAAATATGAACTTATAATGCATTCGTAGTAAACAAATATTACTCGCTTTTCAACACACACAATATTCGCTTGGATTCCAAAATCTCTATTAAAAATAACTGCATATAGGAAAAGTAATGAATTTGTATTAACAATAGTTTAGAAGTACCCAGAAAAGAACGAAAAAATACACCAAAGCAATAAAATACCGTCTTTTTTATTAGCAGTAAAGCAGAATGTTTCAGCGACTCTAGATTTCAGATGTACACTAATTCAATGTACAATTTTGCTGTTAAAAATTCGGAAATGGTCCTGGCAGCCTGCGATGACTATCATTCGACAACAATGCAGAATAAGACTAAAGAATTGGATATAAGAGAATAACTAGAACACACAGCCTGAGGTCCTACGTAAAGACCATATCATAACTGAACAAAAGCTCCTTACAGTGCTGGATCTGCACATTTCACAGAAACCTGTTTAGACATCAAACAAGGTATTTCAACCAGCTTACTATACTGTGGGGTTCTTGGAGGTATAGTAGTGTAGTAAATGCGCGTGTAAGTCAAATGGCTAATGGATAATGTAGTTAACAAATGATCAACGTGACAGTTAATTGCAAAAGCGGGACGCGAACAGGCTATTTTTGAAAGAACAGTTTAAAAATTTCAGTTTCCAAATGAAAATTATTTCAAACGAGAACGACCTTGTAGCATTGCATCGGGCCAAGCTTTCAACTTCCGGCGAAAAAATTGACAGATGATAAACTCAAACGGAAGCTGCCACTTCAAATCGTCAAACACTTTAATTATTTCTGAAATCGAATTCTCACGATCCATAAAGTACCGAAATGTTAAATACCTTGCTACAAAATTGCTCCTTATCAAATACCAAGATATCAACCCTTTATTCGTCATACAGTGGCCAAATGCTATCAAATATGCTTCCCTCCAAATTCCGTATTTTTCCTGCATACTAGGCCGAAGATGGACGGGAAGTGGTGCAGCTTCTGGATGGAAAACATGACAAAGCATTTGAAATCCAATTAAACACTGTACATCGTCATCAAAATATGCACCAAATGCTGGTAAAGCCAACACATTTGCAAAACCAAACTTCGCCACATCATCTTCGAGCTCTGGTTCTTGTAGCACGATTTCACAGAGACTCAAAGCTTCTTCATATTGACCGAATTTGTAAAGATACAAAGCACGATAACAATAAACAACTGATTCGCAGTTGATTCCCAAATCGTTCAAGATAACTTCATAAAACTTAGCCAACTTCTCCAGAGAGCACTTCATTAAAAGCTGAACAATGACGTCTTTATTTAGATAAAATCCTTCCACACAATTCATCAGTTCACTGATCGAATCATTTCTTTTGTAAACGCAAAGCTTTGAACCACACAAAAAGCCAACACCACAAGTAACATCTGACAATTGTCGTTTCATGATGGTCATTAGTAACACGTCCAGCAAGAAATCTCTGGAAGTAGCACTGAAATTTGCTCTCAACTCCTGTGACATTTTTGCCATCGATTGCAGTACTATGTAATGAGCAAAAACTTCTGGCGTGAGACTTAGATCAAGATTGAATCGTCGGTGGCTGTGTAGTTTACGATCTTGAATTCGCTTCCAAATCAGAAGAAATCCAATGATGTTCGATATATCATCAATAAAAATCAAGCATCCTGCATTCAGTGGCTCTATACACTCTGATGTCACTTGATTTTGGTTGCCAAACTTCGTACAACACAGGTCTATTGCAGTTTGATACTGTGAAGTGGCATAGCAAATGGCTGCCATATATACCACAACTGCGCCTCGGATTGCTCTGGATGCTGAATCTTTCGGTGGAAAAGACTTTCTTAAAAACTCCACCGACATTCTGGATAATAGTTCGAATTGTACATCGCTCTCAGATCCAGTTAAACCTACCAACAATTCTTGCGCTCTTAAGAAGCAAACATTGTAGTCATCAAGTCGTTCTTCATAGTTTCTTGGAAGGTTATGGTTTTTTGACCGCCAATCTGGCATGGACGCCAATGAAACAAGTCTCATGACAAAAACAATAAAATAAATGTCGTCTGCAACTTTTCTGTAACTCAATACATTTGCGGCTGATAGAAAAAGCAGTGACGTTTCAAAGTAGATAAATTGTTTCTCTGTTGTTGGGAGCTTTTTATGTGCAGTCAAAGAAATGGGATTTCTTGCTTTTTCAGTCGGTTTCATTTCTAGTTGAAATGTAGTTGCAAATCTCACCACGTTAACATATTCAATACAATCAGAATAACTCGTTGCAAAATCGTCGTCAAAATTCCTGTTGTTCAGTGAGCTCTTAATTTTTTCTTTAAATACCATTGCGAGTTCGCGAACAGCTGATGAAGAGACCATATTGTCTGTAGGCCTCTTGTCAGTAACTTCGGAGAAAAATTGCAATATGTAATTTATTGCAAACCAGTGGCTTAAGATGCTAGAGTCACAGAAGTAATCCAGGCGGTCAGTAGTTAATTTACAACTGTTGGGATGAATTTTGTGATGAAACAAATTTGCTTCTGGAATGAAGTAATTTGGAATGTGTTTTTTCTTAATCCATTCTGATAATTTACGTAACAATTTACAGCAGATCGTAATAAGTGAATAAGAATTCCACCAAAATGATGATTCCTGTTCGCATGTCCACAACATCAGCGTCTTTAAATGGTAAGTGCAGAGAACCTCTTCATCCTTCGGACAGTCTTTTTGAATTAATTCTCTTTTCGCAAAGAATCTGAGCATGTGATAAACAATCTGCTGAGTTGGAGTCCAACTCCTGAGTAAAATAACTTCCGCCTCAGAAAACGAAAATCTACACTGGAATTCGTCATCTTGACAATCACGGTGCTGAGCATATACGATGTGACAACCATTTTGTACTATATCTTCTACAATTGCTTCCGTCGGCCATCCGCTGTTTTTCTGTCGAGACGCCCAATCGCTGACTTCCTTAGGCCACTGAGAACAACGCATGGAAAGAACATTATCGTGTGTAGAATTCATAACCTCTTCCACAGATTTCACAGCTGGTCCTTTTACTTGTGCAATAAACCCAATTAGCTCCGATTTGTCTTTCAATAATTGTTGATCAATTTTGAATGAGTAAAAACCCGCATCTTCTGTCTCTTGTCCTTCTACAAATTCGTATCTCTTTAGATTCCAGTTAAAATTCATTACTCCAAAAAACCGTAGTCGAACAAAACCTGGATAATTACGATAGAGTTCAGTGCGATAGCAGTCAATCGTTTCACTAAGATTTCGGACATCATCTGGTAAAACTGGTATGTCTTCAGTGAAAGCCAATTCATAAGGTTCATTTAACATGCCGTCCACATCACCGACACATGATTGTGTTGGCCTTATGTAGAACTCAGCTGCGCTACCACAGGTAACAGTAAAAGGCGCAACAGGACAAAGAAAGTGAAGCATACTACTAAATGTGACGAACTTTCGTTGGCATGAATGAACAATATACATTGATACGGCTTCTTCCATTTCTACAAAATTAAATAACATAAGATATCATTTCAATTTCATAAATAAGTACCCATACTATCATCATTACAATCATCATCTTCGTCATAGTCAAACTCAACATAATCTCACAACCCACATCACCACCTCCAGGCCCTATGTATATGTAGCTCTGCGCATGTCGGCAGCCACTTGATCTTTGATTCGATAACTGTGTCATATCAGAAGATAAGCTTGCCTGAATGGAGTACATGTTTGATAGTTTCTGGTATGTAGGAGTTTACTGTTGCTGAGTTTGCGTGTCGGAATTATTCCTCGTTTCTGCTGCAGATTCTATACGTTTGGACGGTGTTTCCTGTTTTCTTTTCATACAGTATATCACCTTGAGGAGTGATGGCTTCCTGATGTGCAGTTGAGGTTCGAACCCGTGTACCTATGGTTGCTATCTGCAACCGGGTAGTTTTCGTTTCGGAGGATCGGCGAGGTTCTTTGGAGTCACTGGTTGCGCTTCGATCTATACCGCCTTGCAGGCAACAAATACCCGTTCTCTATGGACCCAAAAGCTCGATTGATAGCAGGAAGTGCTTGGTCTTCTACCAATGAGGCACCGTTGGGCGATGGTGCTATCGTGCTGATGCTACTGCCTGTTGTCGCACCACACTATCAACGAAACTTGGTCCGGAGACTCTGAACATGATATCAATAACTGGAAAATCCCACTGCCGAGCTCTCATACACTCGCACGCATGCAGATCCCGACCACGCGGAACAGCGTTCAATTACAGAATACTGACTACATTTTATGTGGTATACAATAATCCAGTGGTTAGCGTCCTGGTTCCAACTCAGAAGTCAGGGTTTCGAATCCCCACCACGACAGAAAGATATCTATTTCTGCTCCACTTACGCTGTCTTGGGAACTCAGCTAAAAAATGAGTACAGTGACCATACGCTAACTGTGGAAAGACCAGACTGGAGGGTAGAAGACTGGCCAGTTACATTCAAATGCTGAGGTTATGACAAATGAAGTCGCTAACAGCTCACACCTACCTCTCGGAATTAGCTTAAAGGATTGCTTTCATTCTTTCAATTCAAAACAGTGGTAGTTAGGCAGACTTACATTGAAATTCTTGATACGGGAAAATCGGAAAAACACAGTCTGACGCTGCAGGTGATATTTTTAGACCATTAAGAAAACATTCAATTCCTGAAACAAGTGTTGCAGTGTGCAGAGTCAGTCTGACGCAATTGTGGATCTTTTGTAACAAAGTGAATGCAAATGTATGTGTTTTTCGCCCTCCTCATTTTTAAATGAATTGATCGGGTTTGATTCTTCACCACTGCTGCCCGTTCGAATGGGTGCCACGCTATACAGGCCTAAGGTCTCCTTATACAGACCCTAACTCGAAAGCTCTTCTCCCGATTTCATTTAACTGTAATTGTAAATGTACACGATTTTATATATCGACCCTACTCATTTTGCAAAGAAATTATTGGATGAGATCCATCATCACTGTCACGTCGTCGATTCCCCTCTAGTCTAGCAGGAACGAGACGTGATGGGTTCGCTTAGTACGAAGCGATATTTTAATAAAGAATATATTAATTAATGAAATTAGCGGAAAGAAAGTTAGCAATCGATTCAGTCAGTTCTTCTTAGCTTGCGTTCACTGCTGTATTCTGTCCGATCTCTGTTCGAATCTTAATCTCCCTCTCGCATGAGCGCAACCCCTTTTATACAAGTCAACCGAATACGACCCCCTTTCCCTGGGATCGTCGAATGTATAGGGGTGTCTAGTCCCGTTTGTACAGCTGTATTGTCTATCACCTATACATGCCCCTCGCAGTCGCTGTCGGAGTCTGTGGGGATTCACGTCTTCATCCCAAGAGAGGCTCATCGGAGGGCCCAGCATGTCATCCGATATCGTAATGGCGACCCCCGGCCGGGTGTCGTAGTCGCCTTCATGTTGACTGCTGGTCTTGGGCGCGACAATCACCGCCGCCCGTTTGAATGGGCGCCACGCCATTTAAGGTCTCCATGCAAGGGCCGTACTAATCCAAGATTTAAATCTCAGAAGTAAGCCACAATCGGGACGCGAACTGAGGAAACTTACTTATAGAGGCTCCATTGCGTTGGCATTCACCGATTTTGCTAACTAGGCCAGTAGCCGATTTCTCAATAAAATTTAATTTGAAGTTCGATCTGTCTGACTGTTGGCTCTCATGACTCTTGGAGTTTGGTCTGGAACCGAATCTGACACTTCCTGCCTATTTGATTTTGTTTTGGCTGAATGATACCTGTGAATTAGCTGGTTACCGCGACTTAGCTTTCTTTGGGTTGGGGGCTGTAGAACTCTTGAGTTTACGATTACGATTAGCTGAATTAACTTCCCAAAATCTGTGATTGGAACGTAGCACACTTGCCACTAAGTAGGCCTACTGCTCGACTGTTGTGTAAAAGCGGAAGCTTTTCTGTGCTGAATAGTCGTAGGAAACTAGTTCTTTACACATCGGTCGTTGTAAATGGCTGGCAACGTCTGGACTTCGTATTCTTGCATTTCCAAAATGATTCCTTTCACAGCAGATGGACACCAATAGAACCTGAATGTTTTCATTTAACTCTGCCATCTGCGTATGTATGCATGTATTTATGTATCTATCTATATGTGTATCTAAGCATGTTTGGATTTTATACAGTATATGTACGCATATATGAATGTTTATATTATCAACTCGTCATCATCTCTATTGATCCCAAGACAAATGATACATCTTACAAAAGATGTAACATATATTTGCATATTTTTCCATTCCTGTATTTATACATGTGTAAATGCCCGCATGTATCCTAAATTTTTCTTGTTGTCGCGAGCTAGTCGCTCAATGTTCAGAAATAAATCATGAATGAAATTTCACAAGTTTCTTGTCTCGTTGTTCTTTTCAACAGTCTTTTCATACTGCCATAACATAGGCTCTTCTGTAGACTGTCCTTCTGACCCATCCATATAACCAATCACGCAAGTAAGTGGGACATGCCAACCCTTGGTCCTAGCAATTGGTGCCTTTCAGTACCTCTTTAAGTATCATGAAAGTTCATTAAGGACAGTAAAGATGTGCACATTCGTTGGCTTTACTTGGGGTCTCATGTTCAATGAACGCCTATGAACAAAGAGTTTCATCTACAATGACTGTTATTCTCAAAGCAATTCCAAATGCGACAAGGTCTGTAATAACGTGCCATTATGCGGCCATCACAGAAAAGCTGGAAATAACATCGATGTTATGCATAATTGCGTCCCCGTATGAAGACAGATAATTATGATCTGGTACAGTGTAATGCGATGTGCCTTTAGGATGCCTGAGGTAATTAAATACAGTCATTTCATCCAATGCAGTCTAACGAATTGAATGTTTTAGGGCCTATGGGCAGTAAAAGTCAAAACATGGTGGTCCACTCAGGTAACGCGAACCAAGCGGCCGTAGATTTGTGCTGATTTTACTTGCATTAAGACTAACGTTTTTGATCCGACTTACGTTGTTCAAAAAGCAGTTTATAGACTATCCTAGATAGGCCAATCTGAAGACATTAATAGGCCGCAAAATTAATATTAAAAATCATCGAGATATAAAATGGAACTTATGTTTACATAACCAAGTAAAATATGATAATGGTTTACCTAGCGGAACTCACAATGACTTTTCTATAGACCTTTAAAACTACAAATATCAGAAAAAATAAAACGTTTTGCGCTCGCCCGAATAAGGCTAACTAAGGATAACGAGGTACATGACAATTACCGGGGTAATACAGTGAGCTCTTAGATCTTGTAAGCACCAGAGCAAGAGGTTCTTCAAGTAATTATTCTGAGCAGGTACGCTTAACCCTTTAAATTCCAGGAATTTGATACAATTATAGTATTAAAAATTAAAATTTACATAACTAACAAGTCGAATAAAAAAAATTGTATTATCCTACCGGAACCAACGTGTCCTACTTCTGCAACTGAAAAGAGCTTTTACTTTTCAATTGTGATCCTAGCTACGTATATCTATTATTTCCCTTGTGTTGGTCAATTGAACTTTGGACAGTTATAAGACCTGACTATTTGCGCTTTAGCTCTGCAGTGTGTATGTATGTATGTACTGTATATATATATATATATCTATGAATACATGCAAGCATACATGTGCACATATATGTATGCATACTGTATTTTATCACTCATCCTCATCTCTATATTTTGATCACATGATAAAATGATGCATCTTACCGATGTATGTTTCTATGCAGGCATGCATGCGTATATGCATATATGTATGTACTGTATGTATGTATCTGACACTTTATATTAGTGCCTTTTAATACCTCTTGAAGTGGCATGAAATTCCATTAAGAACCGTAAGTATGTGCACATAATCCACATCGATACATATGCCTGTCATCATTTGTCGTTTTACTGGAAGCATGTTGTCTAATTTAATCATATGATTTTAATAGGGCCACAACTGCAACCACCTTGAAATTGTTTGTTAGTCAGATGCCTATGAGAATATCTGACCGATATGGTAAGGTTTACTCTAACTCCGTCACATATTGAGAATTCTTCAATTTACCAATTGTGAGTTTAAAATGAAACAAATGGGTTTTAACTGGTTCAGCAAACTTTCCATCTGGTTAAAGATGTACTGCTTATCCGTGTATGATCCATGGATTGGTCCATCGTACTTGCATCTGAACACTAGCGAAGTGCACCTATCATATGCAGTCTGAATAAAGCATTGTTAAATCGCATTGCCTTTGTTCTTTTCGTTGCTTTCTTCTTCTTTTACTCTTTTCTTTCTTTCGCTCATTAACTCATTCTGTCGTACATCTATAAATATCTTACTTATCTGGTAATAATGCAGATGGGTTTTAAGTTATTTATGAGAGTTTAAACTGCATTAAGAACTACGTCGATCACATTATGTATGTTTCCATCTGAACATTTATATAGCGCCTTTTGGTAATCTCATGAAGGCGGTGTAAGGTTCTACATGCATATCTAAACTCGACGCCCGTAGATATGTAAAACTTACAGCAACGACTGAAACCGCGTAAGGTCATCTCGGACAACAGAACACTGCATCTGTAATCATTGTCCGACGATACCTGGTGTTGGATGAGACCCTCACAGGTGCAGCGGATACCGATGTCGTAACTGATGTGACAATTCGTCGTTTATCGTTAGCCAAGACCGAAGTTAACACACCATTCTACAAGGAATGTGTCCTTGCCATTTGCATGCAAAGGCCTTTATGAAGCTTGATAAATAGTAATGTTTATGGGCTTCTTAATAATTTGATTCCTTTACTTCCTAACTGTTAATGGTTTGGTATAAGCTGATTTTTTTGCTTGTACAGTTTTGAATGGCTTTTATTAGCATCTAAAGAATCATGAATTGCATGGGAAGCAACTACACGACACAGCCATTTAATGTCACTGTGCCGTTAGATTGCCTGATCGTTTTTCCTGGATACAAATCATTCTGTGATTTAACCCATTTCTTATGTATAAGAGAAGTTGAAGTACAAATGTATAACCTTTCAAGTAATTCAAGAAACTCTAGCCTCTTAAATTGATTTACTCGCATCAGCCTAATTAAAATCCAAATTAAATGCTTGACCATAAACATACATGGTTAATGGAGCTGAGTGCCTTACTAACTGCTAGACATCGATTGCCATACTCAAAACTGAGCAAAAACGTCCGGCGTGCGACAGGATCAAGATTAAATCGTCTGTGGCTGTGTATTGTATGCTCTTGAATTCGTATGCAAATCTGAAGAAATTCAGTAATATTGTATAGGCCAACATCATCGATATATATCAAGCATCTTGCATTCAATAGCCATGTGCACGCCAACGACAATTGACTTCCACCATCAGCACTTTGTCTGATAAGCATCGTACAACACAGGTTTAATGCAGTTTGATGCTGTGAATTGGTATAGCAAATGGCTGCCAAATATACCACAAGTGCGCCTCAGATTGTTCTGGAAGCGAAATTTTTCACCGGAAAAGGCTTCCTGAAAAACTCCACCAACAATCGGGATAAAAGTTCGAAATATTCATCGTTCACGGATCCAATTGAATTTTTCTACAATTCTTTTAAGAAGCACTTTTTGTGAACTACAAAAAGATTTTTCAAGTCGCGGTTTATAGATTTTGTGGACGTTTTTGGTATTTTAAATCGCCAACGGAAACAATCTTAGAACTTCCCCTATCAAATGAATGTTGCCTGTCACTGTTCTAGAACCTATTGCACTTGCGGCAAGATAGCACAAGCAGTGACGTTTCAAAGGAGATATATTGTACATTCCATGAAATCAACATTCTTGCTTTTCTAACCTGCCACGTTTCTGGTGGAATTGTAGTTCCAGCGCTCACCAGTACAAAATTTTTGAATAAATGAAAATTATGCCACATAATTTTTTTCTGTAAGAGTTTGTATGCTTTATAAAATCTTTCGAAGTCGCGAATATCTGATAAGATGAACGAATTGGCTGTGCAATCATAGACTTTGTTGTGACTTCGCAATATATAATTTATTAAAAACCAATGGCTTAAGTAGCGAGAGTCGTATTTGTAGAGATCTCGCCAACTGTGATAATATGGCCAAGTAGAATAACGTAGAATTAGGAGTACAATTAGACAAGCAGGATTGAGTCAAATGTTGAACGTTAATTTTAAAAAATCGTGGTATCAGTATCTGGGGGCATATTCTCTGTCACCGTCATCTAAAGTTCATAATTCGAAGCGCCATCTGGATTAGTCTAGATATACCATGTCTTAAAGGATATATTTGGCAACGGAATTAGTCTCCCGTCGCTTTGATTACTATAACTGACCTCTTATTGGTATTACAAAGTCAGAAACTTCAGAATCCAGAACTCTTTGGCAAACGCCATAACTAAAACTCAAAATATGAGCCAAGAATCTCTGTGCTTAAATCTTTGCAGTGATTTCTTGTTCAATAAAGGAACTATTTCAAATCGGGCTATAATTTAGAAAACGTTGGACTCTACCCAACCAGAGTACTTAAAATCAGACCTCGTTCTCATTATTCAACCAGATCATCTGATTGTCTTCTCTTGCTATACCTAAGAATAGAACTATTCTTGTTGAACGCGTTTTTTTCGTTTGCTGCACCTATATTTTTTAAACTCTCTTCCTTTATTCGTTCTGCTCAAGCGTTTGTGTTATTTGGTGCTCAACTTAAGACTTACCTTCCTCAAATTGCACACGCAGCCTCTCGGTGTTAGTGGACTAAACTTCTCGATATTGACCAGAATATGGCTTCGCTTTGGTGCGTATCGGTTGACGCTTCATGTAGTAATCAACTTAGCGATAGAATTTACTAATTAATAATAATAAACCCACAGTGTTTCTGAGTTATCTGTTACGTAGTATGTAATTTACATAACGTTCTCACCGTAAAATTATTCAGTTCGTTTTTTAAATGTCTGTTGCTTGTCAGTATTGCTAATCTGTAAACAGTTCTGAACTTATCTAGAGCGACTGTTAGCCGGGTAGGCCCATGTACCTCCGGCAAAGGGTTCCGAATTGTCATATGCTTTAGTAGCCTGAGAGACTTACGTGACATGGCCAGATCTTATTTAAATTTATAAAAGCTAATATTGTTTTAGTACATACTATAGCTCTGCTTTTCAAATACAGTGCCCATATTTGAAAAAAATCCCTCATATAGCTAACACGCACAAAGGCTTATCTATGGTATTAAGGAAAACACGGAACTATAAATTAAACGTAAGTATGCTAATCTTAAGAAAAGCTTGTGGCCTTAGGTCTTAGCTTATTTTTCTTATCTAGTAATTGCTTGTAAAACCACTATTCACGCTATCAATATTTATATATACATATCATCATCATCATCATCATCATCATCATCATCATCATCATCATCATCATGATCCATGGGCCAAGAGCCCGTAGGTGTTCACTGCATGCATTATCACTTGTCTCCACAGTTCCCGATCTTGTGCTGTTTTTATCAAGGCGTGCAAGTCTTGCTTACACCAATCCCTTATATCATCTGTCCACTCCCTATTAGGTCTTCCTTGTCTCCCATTTCCGTCCATGATTCCCATCATCAGTCTTTTTATTTTTCTACTGTCATCCATCCTGCATATATGTCCAAACAAGCGTAATTTCCTTCTAATTATTACTTGTATACATATACACATATATATGTGTGTACTCTTTTAGATGCACCCCTAGTTCAGCTTGCGGTAAACTAGTCTTTGTATCCCTACTTTCCAATGCTGAATTTTGTAAAATTCTTTTATGTTAAAATTAGCAGCGACTTCAATCACTAATCAACTCGGCCGAGGAATTTTCCGAGTTTATTTATTGTAAGAAATTGACATATCATTTAGAAAATTTGTCAAACGCAATTCAGACCGACCTGGTTGCTTCTCTGTCATTCTTTTAAAAGCTTCACACAATCACTTAGCTGCAAACTCATCTATACAAAAAGGTACAACGGTATACTAAATACACACTATACAGAAGTGTCACTTTCCACTGACTTTCTGCGTGACTCACCTAATCAAAATAAGTAATAAATGTATAAATAAATCGTATTTGCTGCAGAACCTACCACACAACTGAGAGTAAATAGCAGCCTAGTGCCAATACATTTGACACTGCGGTAAAAGCTTTACCGAATGTAAAGCGCTTCAAAGCTACTGCATGCTTATTCGAACTCAAGCTTATCTATGAAAAAGATAAATTTCCATACCGCAGTATTATCAGGCACGTAATTGGGCAGATGTTTACAGTGTATGGCAATTGAAATTGGAGCGCGGTAGGCCAAGTCAGTTTCGAATCCAAGGCTTTTGCAGATATGACCAAAACCATACAGTTGATAAGCTTGTAGCATTGGCTTATTTATGAAGTAACTGAAGCGCGCAACGAATTCTACAGTAAAGATGTGGCTCTCAAGTTAAGAGACCTTCGATTTTAGTACCGCAGAAAACATGAGCTACATCAACGGGCGCAAAACAGATATTAGCCTATACATTTGCAATTCAATGTCTCTACATTTTTAGCAGTTCGATAGATTGTATATCTAACACTGCGCGAACTGCAACATTTTACAATGAGTTGTAATTTGACAGTTAAAAGCGGACCTCTCAAGACAGATAATCTTAGTCATATAAAAGAATGCAATTAATTATGCACTTTAAAGTTCTGTGCGTGGCCAAGATGGTCTTTGTTATTGCCTTTCGTTTGATTTTGATCCTAGCCTAGCCTAGACACAATGCATTGGAACCGACAGACTGAAGGCCTGTTTAGAGGCATAATTGACGATGGTAACCTTTGAAAACAACAGAAGAATACGCAGTCTGGCTTAAGATACACGAATATTAACACAACATTAAACAGTCCTCTCTCAATTTCGAGCAGTCTGTAAGATTCCTTGAAGGTTCCAAAGAAGAAATTGACGGATGATGTGTTCAAGCGGAAGTTGGGACTTTAGTTCGCCAAATGTCCGATCTATTTCTGAAACGGAGCTTTTACAGTCGATCAGGCATCGAAGTTTTAAATATACTGCAACGAAATGTTTTGTTAGATAATATTGATTCCTGAATGTATTTCTCTCCAAAATCTGGCAGCCGACTGTGAACATCAATGCAGTTTTCACGTGTGGTTCCCACTGAGCATGGGTATCAACCTTATGTCGCACAGACTCATCATTTAACAGATGTATAAAATGACAAATGAGTTGAAGTCCTATAATACGTTGTATGTCTTCATCAAAAAATGACAAAAACGGCGAATATACCATGATATATAAAAACCCAGGCATCTCCTGTGAAACAACGTCGAGGTCTGAATCATGTAATATTTCTTCACACAGAATCAGTGTTTTGTCATATTTACGAGACTTGTAGAGGTACATAGCTCGGTAGCAGCTCACAATTGTGTTCACTTGCAAACCAAATTTTTCAAAGATCGCTTGGTAGAAGAAAGCCATTTTCTCAAGAGAGCATTCTATGAAGAGCCGAACGCAGATATCTTCATTTATAGAAAAATGAGTCATGCCTTCATCCAATTCACTGAGATAATTACATCTTCTATAAATACAAAGCCTGCTACTACACAAATCGCTGTTTGTCATGTATGCAACACCAGAATATTTGCTTTTCAGTATCGCCAGAAGTAAAGCGTCAAACACAAATACTGTTCGATTAGCACTCCCATTAACTTGGAAATGCTTCGAATTTCTCTCTCTCGATTGCATCAATATGTACTGAGCAAAAACATTTGGCGATATGCGCAAATCAAGGTCAAATTGTTGATGTATGTAAAGTATTGTTTCCCCCACATGCTTGAGAAGCCCAAGAAATCCAACAATTCTAGCGACATCATCAATAAATAGCAAGCATCCTGCATTCATCGGTTCTTCATTCATTGACGACATATCATTTATTGGAGCACTCCAACGATCGGAGAGAACGCTCGAACACAAATCATAAGCTGTTTGATACTTTGAATTGGCATAGCAAATAGCAGCGGCGTAAACCACAACTGAACATCGGACGGCATCGGATGAAGAATCTTCACAGCTGACAGATTTTCTTAAGAACTCCATCGACATTCTACACCGTAATTCAAATTCTATATCGCTTAAACATCCGTATAAGTTTCCTAGATATTCTTGGGCTCTCAAAAAATAAACAAAGCTTTTCTCAAACCGAGACTCGTAATCTTCTGGAAAATTGTGGTATTGAAACCACCAGTCTGGAACGAATCCTATTGACATAAATCGTAGGACGTCAGATATAAAATTGCTGCACCATGTCGCTTTTCCACAACTTATTGCGTTTGGTGCAGTTAACAACATCAGAGCTGATTCAAGGTAGGTAAGTACTTTTCTCGACGGTGCATGTAAATTACTTGCAACGTCTGGATTTCGTACTTTTGCTTTTGCATACTGATTCATTTCACGGCCAATTATAACTGTTGAGTTTATCGCGCTTATATACGCACAATATGCAAAATGGACTGCAACAAATTCTTGATGAACTATTTCCAGCTCAACGCTTTTCAGTTCTCTCGTGATTTGGTCCGCAAATTCAACAATTTCTGATGGGCTGAAGGCATTATTTTTATTACTCTTAGACATGTAGTAAATCCGTGATATATAGTTTCTTATAAACCATTGGCTGAGATGGCTGGAATCACAGAAGTAATTAACACGTTCAGTAATTCTTGTATGACTGTCTAGGTCTGTGCTTTCATAAAACAAATTTGCTTCGGGGATGAAGTAGTTTGGACAACATCGTTTTTGTAACCGTTCAGAAAGCTTTCGTAACAATTCACAACAGAGATCAATAAGACATAGAGAATTCCACCATTCTTCCGACTCTTGTTCACACGTCCACAGCATCAGCGTCTTAAAATGGTAAGTGCAGAGAACTTCTTTCTCCTTTGGACAGTCTTTTTGAATTAGTTCTCTTTTAGCAAAGAATCTGAGCATATGATAGACAATCTGTTGAGTTGGAGTCCAACTCTTAAGCAAAAGTACTTCTGCAACAGAAAACGACAGTCTCCACTGATCTTTGTCATCTCTGCAATCACGATGTTGGACGTATACGATGTGGCAGCTTCGTCTCACTACCTCAAGTAATATGTCCTCCGCCGGCCACTTGTACTTTCTTGGCCGGGAAGGCCAGTCACTGGCTTCGTTTGGCCAATGAGGACACCATACGGAAGGAATGTGTTCGTAAAAACAATTTTCACGGATCATTCTGTAATGCATTGCAGGTCCCTTGATTTGTGCAGTGAAGTAACCTTTATGAGTTGGAATTCTAATTTCATGTTCCCATCGTACTGTTTTACATTTTATCGCATGTGGTTTAAAAAAGTAATATTTCTTTTGATCCCAGTTATATATCATTTTCCCCGTAAAGTGAAGTTGAACAAATCCTGGATAGCTGCTGTAAGGTTCGACGCAAAAGCACTTAATATGTTCTCCAAGATTTCGAACATATGCTGGACACAATGGAACATCGTTAGGGAAAGCCAGCGCAGCATAATGTTCTATAATAAGGTCTGTGTCATCAATGCAGGATAGTATTGGATGCATGTAAAACTCAACGGCGCTTCCACAGGCAATGTAGGCATTGGATTGGAAATTTCCAATCACTTCTCCCCAAAAATATGGCTTTCGCTGAAATGACTGACGAATGAAAACTGATACGCAGCACGCTGTGAATTCTTCTTCCATTTCTGTCAAGTTTTAAAAAGAAAAAGTATAAATTTCGCTACTATGATAATCATCGGTATACCTACCATTGCATCCACCAGCGTTATCATCGCCAGTGTCATCAGTTTCGTTGTTGGTATCATTCTCGCCGTTATCATCATCATTTTGGTCGTGGAACGTGGGCAAATAGACGATAATTTACAACGTATATGCGATCGTTTTATACATTTTCCCGCCACTTTAGCAGACAAGTTTAGACATACTTATGACTCGTCGCAACATAATCTCGTCCTTTCTCGCAAGAACGCCCACTTGATAAATTGCACGGCAGCCGACGTCATACCACTCTAAGTACACGTTCGATGCATGGCAGTTAGACTTATCCAACAGTCATGGTCACGTGATCAGTGTATGTCACATTAAGGAATCCAGTAACCGCAAGAATGTAACTAACGCGTGCACAAACAGGTCAGCAACTGATGACTCATCGATATAATGTCTTCATACTTTCCTTGCTACTTGGTTGAGCTTTGTTGTCCCGTTTTCAGTTTAGCTTGACACAGAAATCTTCGTTCCGCCACTCGAGGCGAACTGTTGCTCATTTTCCATGCACTACCACAGGGCAACATCGCGCCTTTTTGGTGGGTGGGCCCTCTGCGTTGAATGGCATCTTTATTAATCTGCGTTTCCTTTTAAAGAAGGATGCTAGATACACTTATCACCAACAGTTAAAAACTGTTCTCTTTCACCGGAGCTGGGCTGGGAGCGCCTCTTGGTGTACTACTTGAAGAGGCGCTATGTGAATGTTCTGAATGAATGTATGAATGAATGAACGTAGTGAAAAATTCAAATTAAAACTCGGGCTTTGAAGCTGTTGACTCATTATTAGAAACTTACTTTCACAACATCATACTGCAATAGCGAATCCGCAATGGCCCTATCACAAATCGTCCAACCGAACCGTTTCGGTGAGAGCTGCCTATAGATATTGTAAGTTAGACAACAGGAATAGTAATGCAGATAGATCAAAGAAACGACGAAAATAGAAAAACCAATGAGAGGAAAACGACTGCAAAATAGAAAAGGTAAAGTCATGTCATATTGAAGTTTGTGAAAAAGTGGGATACTGAAGAACAAAAGTCGTGAAATCATTGGCAAAAATAGCGAGAAGTCATGAAACTGTGGAAACTCAATGAGTAAGGCTCGTACGTCGCATAGCGAAATGTTGGAAATGTGCTAAAAATCCCTATCTTTGGAAATGTGGAAACGAGGAAAGCCGTCCAAAAAGGTACATGACTATAATAGTCATCAGGTGTTTTGGAGACTTGAAACACTGAAACCTGTTCCAAGAGAAGCGAGGATTAAACAAGTCGCCGAAGAAATTTTGGCTACTTGGAAGAGCTTTCCACTTTATAAGACGTTTGTTATGATAAAATTGTCCCCCCCCCCTTTAGAAAGGTTTAAGCGTATACTCGCCACAAATGTCAAAGACTGTATCTCATCTGTTGCTACATTGACGAGACTTTTCTGCTGTAACGAACTGCCCTGTCGACAATAAATGTCGTTGTTAAGTACGCACACAATGCTCTCTATGGCTGTAGGACATGTGCATTAACATACGTACAAACTGATATCAACGCAATGCATAACATCTGGGCTTGCAACCTGCTTGTATAGCTTGTCTTGCCAGCATCCATCCAGACTAAGCGTACCTAAGTCTTAGTTTTTTCATTGCACGTTGTGCAATCTGAAGTGCTTACTTTTTGGGTAACATATTAATAGACTGAAAATGAGAGAGGAAAACACAAAAATAGGCTCCCTGAAGGTTACATGCTTAGCCAAAATCCACAAGATACAAGCAAAAGTCTTCAGGTATCAAAATCCTCCTTGTCCAATCTCATCGCATCCACCATTATCTCCAGCGTCACACATTATTGTTGTCGCGACCGTCGTGGTCGTTATCATCATCATTATCATCATCATCATTATCATCATCATCAGTAACATCATCATCAGCAGAAAGTTTCATCATCATCATCATCATAATCATTCTTGCTTCAGCTTTCATTTCTATTAAAATGACCATTATGCCCCCAAAATTGCCTGTTTCTGCTCAAACAGCCTAATTATGCAACTTCTGTTGTAGTTCAGTATTTACTTCAAATCGGGCTTATAGATTATAAAAGATTCAACTCTGGCAATCCACAACACTTAAAATCCGTGCACATTTCGCGGAATAATCGTTGTCCAACCAGGCAATGTGATTCTCTTTCTCTGTTCTCATCTAGGACTAGAACTGTTCTTGGAGAACGAACTTTTCCGTTTGCTGGACCAAGATTTTGGAAATTTCTTCCTGTATCTATTTTGTCTATATACTCATTAGGGTCATTTCGTATTCAGTTTAAGACTTACCTTTTCAGATTGCTTAGCTACAACAGGCTGCCTCTCTGTCTTAGTGGAATGACCTTCTGGATATTGACCTAATGGCGGCTTGGCTTTGGTGTGCCATTGGCTGATGTCTTGGCATCAGTCACCGGCGCGATAGACGTTATTGGTAAATGATAATACACCCATACTGTCCTGTGTTATCCTTTACGTATTCTGTAATTTACATAACGCTTCTCACCGTAAAATGCTTCAGACAAGTTTCATGAAAAGTCGGTTGCTCGTCAGCGCAGCACTACCTAGCTGAATTCCGAACTCATCTAGAGCGACTGCTAATCATTTAGGTCGACATACTTCGGCAGAGTTTCAGACTG
Source organism: Norana najaformis (assembly GCA_964023275.1). Classification (NCBI taxonomy): domain Eukaryota; kingdom Metazoa; phylum Annelida; class Clitellata; order Crassiclitellata; family Hormogastridae; genus Norana; species Norana najaformis. The sequence continues at coordinate 2,582,044 of OZ029913.1, read as the reverse complement.
TCATATGCTTCGGAAGCCTGAATGACTGAAGTGACCTGATCTGAACTTATTTAAGTTTATCCATTAGGCAAAGCTCATATTGTTTTTAGAAAAATGTTGCAGCTCTGCTTTTCAAAATACCTAACCCATAGTTTGCATAATTAACTTCCTTGTAGTAGACCTTCTTACATTCACATAGGCTTAGTTATGGTAGTAGGCTAAACTTGCAATTAAAACTTATCATAAGAAGGCTAAACCTAAGAAAATTAGATGTCTTGAGTTTTAGTCCATTTTTTCTAAGTCAGTGATTACGTTTGAAATTTCTGTCTAACTCCGTCGATATATGTGCAACATGTTACTTAGTTGGCCGCAGTCTTAGTTCAGTCTGTGATAAATGTAGCCTTTCTATCCATACATTCGAATGCTAAACTTTGTAGGATTTTTTTTGGTTAAAAGTAGCAGTTACTCCAGTCTCTAATCAACTCCGCCGAATAAGTTTCCGAGTGCTTTCACTGTATGAAATTAACCCAAATACCATGTAGAAAAATTATCAAAAGCATATCATACCTTCCGGGTTGCTTGCCTGTCCTTCTGTGAGCAAACTTCAGGCACTCACTTGCCTCTACCCATAATTATGGAGTAAGAATACAACAGAAAGCATAATGCACAACATACAGCATAGGTCACGCTCCACTGACTTTTCGCATGACGCCGTTATTAAAAAAGGTAATAAATAAATCGTACTAGCTGAAGAACTTGCCACGCACCTGTGAGTACATATAGGCCTAGAGCCAATACAGGTGATACTAGGGTAAATGCTTAATCGAATGTTAAACCTTTCTGCTGTTAGTCGAACGCAAACTTATCTACAAAAAGCAGCGGTTTCAAGTCACAATCTCAGAGATAGATATAGTCAGATGTTAACGGTGTATGATGAGTGACTGTGCAAGTTGTTTAGTACAAGTCTTCGACTACGTTGCAGACTCTCGACTGCGATCATCGTCCACGTGATATCGTTCCAATTTACCATATTTCGGTAACCTCCACATCTCTTATTATTATTTGTTTTGTTATTTCTTATTTTATTTTTTATTTTACTGTTTTGTATTTTAACATATTAGGTTTATTGCTTATTTACTTATTTTTTTGTATTTTTTACATTCTTTCCACCGACTGCAGCAATATGTACCGGGCAAAAACATTTGGTGATATGTTGACAATTTTAAGTATAGTTTCATTTATATGTTTGCAAAGCACAAGAAATCAATCCAGCAATTCTGGTGACATCATCAATAAATAGCAAACATCCTGCGTTCATCGGTTTTTATTCACTGACGACATGTCACTTGTCGAACCAGGCTGTAAATTGCAATGTGATCTGCTTTTGTTATACCCGAGCTAATCGAATCCAGTCATTCCACCCAATGCAATCAAACGAATTATCCCTATTACGTTTAGTGAAAACATGATGACCCCCTCAGGTCACTAAAAGCAGTTGCCGTTAACATGTATTCAGACCTATGTTTTGTGACCTACTTACTCGCCATTGAATGCAGTCTACGAACCATGACCACCAAAAATGGGCTTCTCTCTAAATTTATTAATAGGCCACGATATTCATATTGAAATTAATCGAGATACAACATGGTATGCATGTTTAACGTAACAAAGATGATATAATAAGGGTTAACACAACAGAGCTTAGGCACTTTTTCAGTAGACTTTCACGACGCATTAAAAACGTACAAAATATTAAGAAAAACCAACACATTCGCATTCACGCGAATAACACTAACTGCGCAGTTCATAACAAGGCACATTACAATGAGTGGGTGATTTAGAGAGCTCTTTAGATCTTGTAAAGACCATGGATAGCGGTCAGTTCAAAAGAATTTATCTGACCAGACATACTTTACAGTTTTAATTCTAGGAATTGGATCCAGTAATTTTAATATTCATTGCCAAAATGTAACATAATTAAAAAGTCGAACAAAAAATTTCGTCTATAGGCTCCTAGCGGAAACAACGTGTACTGCTTCTGTAACTGAACAGAGCACCTTTTAGTTTTCAATTGTGAGCCTAGCCGCCTATACCTGTTATTTAACTGGTTTTCTTCAATCGACTTTTGGACACCGATAAAGCCCGATTGTTTTCGTTTCAACACTGCCACCCGTGTATCCATGTACTGTACAAAGGTATGCATGTATGCATAAATGTATGTATCCTTGCATGCATGTAGGCATAAATGTATTTATGTATGCATGTATATGTGTATGTATATATTTATGTATATATATTCATGTATGTACCTGTATGCATATACATGTATGTTAACATGCACGTATGTATGTGTACATATGACTTAATTAATTAATTAATTAATTAAACAGACATTTATAACGCGCGCAATTAACAATAGCCTCAAAGGTGCGTGCAACGACCCTAAAAAAGTCCTACCGAGTAATATCATGATCAATAGGAATGCACATAAATCGAGACAGACAAATTAAACGTGTAAGTTTGAAGCTTCTTTTTAAAACATGTTATTGGAAGAGCGTTATCATTGATGGTAGTCGGTAAGGCATTCCGCACTGTGGGGCAAGAGTAACAAAATCCACGAGAGCTAAATGCTTTGCAAATCTTTGGAACTATGAGATTTCGAATGGTTGCAGAAAGTAAGCAAGATCGACCAGGAACTGTCGCAACCGGAATGCAGAACCTGGATAGGTAGAATGGAGCCAGTCCATGCTGGCATTTGTAGGCAGTCATAGCTAGCTTATAGAAAACTCTTTGTGGAAAAGACAGCCAATGTAATTGCTGCCATGACGTATGTATGTATCTTACGAATGTATGTTTGGATACATGTATGGAGAAAGCCGAGAGGCAGAGTACCGGATGAGCTAATTTTAAATGTAGTTTTTGCATTTCTTCATAACAATTTCGACAGGGTTTCTTTGGAGAATATTCTTCTCGACTTCATGTTTCAATCGATTGATGCCCTGTCCATTTCGACCACGGCTCTACAAAAACCGCTAGATAAAATTAGATAACAACACCTTAAGAAAAACAATAAGATGATGATAAACACACAAACATACACAGATATATGTATGTCTATATGGATTACTTTGAAGACCTCTCGCTAACGTAAACATCTTTTATATCAGCAGGAGAGCACTCGGGAAGTTTTCAGAATGCGATTTTTGAGTGTTCCGATGCATGCATGCAAAGACACACATCATCCTGGATGTTGATGTTAATAATGAATTGCATTGCATAATTGAATTAATAGAGGTAAACATGCCATACATCTAGACTGCTCTTATCGTTTTGGGAATTATGTTCTGGGAATTAATTGTTGATACAAGTCTTCGTTAGTAGGCGTTTTTCACACTTGAGACATAAGTAGAACCGAAGAATGTGCACATATTTACTTTTCTTAGGGAACTTTCGTGTCACTTAAAAAATACTAAAAAGCAGTAATAAAAAAGTGTGAAGCTTCATGCGTGCGTAAATATCTGCATAAATACATACATGTAATCTTTTCTAAGATTTATGTCATCATCTTGGGATACCTGAATATTCTATTTCTCTGTTACCTGAATATTCTATTTCTATGTTAAGTTTACAAAATTTGAAAATCGACTTCGGGTATCCTGCTTTCCTCGTAGCAGTACAAGCTTAAGGGAATATTTGATCCCATCAGGCAAGATTTATTCTATTTCCATTACGTACTGAGAATTCATCAATCAACAAACAGTCAAATTAAATTAAGATAAATAGACTTTGGCTGCTTCAGCAGACTTTTTCATCTGGGTATAGATGTACTGCCTATCTGTGTAGGATTCATAGACCGGTACATTGAACTGTGCATGATTGAAGCTGAACACAAGTGCAGTGTTTTCATCATATACTTCTTGAATATAGCATTGTTAAATCGCATTACCCTTGCTCTTTTTTGTCGCTTTCTTTTTTCTAGTTCATTCATTCTCTCGTACATTCTAAAATATCTGCCTCAACTGGGAAGATTAAAGTTTTGTTTTGAGATTCTTCAATTTATCAGTTGGGTGGTAGATAGAAGGTAACTAGGTTTTGTTGTTTATCATAGTTTAATCTGCATTTAGAACTATGTCGATCATACTATGTGTTTGAACCTGAACATCCATATCGCCTTTTTTGCACCTCTTATCGGCGACAACAGTTTCTGCCGACGCCGCAGAGAGGTGGAATCTGCAGCTATGACGGAAAGTGCGCAAGGTCGGATCGGACAACGGTGGTCATTCAAAGGAACACTGACTATCAAATGTGTTTTTGATCTTTCACAGATCCCATCCTGATTCTTCCTCTTCCCCTTAGCTCTCTTTCCGATCCAATTCCGACACTATCCACCGTAGCCACGTGACTATCTGTCTACCTGGCTCTTGGATCTTGACATGGAACCGAAACTGATCCTCCTGCCCATTGATTTTGTCTTGACTGAGGGACTGTGAAGAATCGTGATTTCCCTGACTTAGCTTTCGATGGGCGCTATAGAAATCTCGAGTTTATGATTTACGGTGTAATGCAATCTGCTTTCATTATGCATGGGCTTTTTAAATGAGCTAATCCAATGCAGTCAAACGAATTCAGTCTATTGTGTGTAGTGAAGTTCATGAAACATGGTGAGACCCACCCAGGTAACATAAAGCAAACGCAGAGTTGTGCTGATTTCAGGTATACCTGCGTTAAGTCTAACGTTTTGTGACTTACGTACATTGAATGCAGTCTATAAAACAAGGCCGAGTAGGCTTGTCTGAAGTTCATATTAATATTAATAGGCCGCGATTTTAATATTAAAATTAATCGAGGTAAAGCATGGAATGTAGATGTAACATAAATCAAGCATCATATAATCATCCTATAGCGAGAATTAAACTGGCTTTTTCTGTGTACCTTTAAAATGTGCAAAATATTTTTAAAAACACAATTTCGGGGATTTCCTTCAGGTTCCTGTTGCCATCCCTATCCCTTGTATGGCACATTTAATGTCTGTCGACGACTTTCCGAAGTTGTCGATAGATCGGACTTCGATGATTAGACTCGGCTAATTTATAGGATTGCTTTATCTCTATAGAAAACGTACTTTTTGATTTTCTTGCGTATGATTAATTAAATCAACAGTTCAATAACAAGCGTATCTCAATCGTCGACATAAATCTCCTCGCTGAGTGGTCAGCGGTGCTGCCCGATGCTAAGCTAAGGTCTGAACTTATCCAGGCCAACTGCTATTCACTCATACACTGCCCGTATATGACAGACTACAATAAGCTTCAGTTACCTGAGTGAACTCGGTGACCTGACCTTACCGCATTTAAACTTAAAGGAAAGAGCTAATTCGTTTGGCAGAGTAACACCAACTGTATTCGGCATTGCATGGTTTCGGTGCATGGGTCCTAAATAGCAGTCCAGACATCTGTGGGACGGATGTATTTAAGGTCAGACGAACATCCGTAAGAAATATACAGACGTTTGTCACACCACTATGCTTACTATGACTGACAAACTGCAATAGAAAATTTAACATTATTTACCAGAATGGGTTCTTCAAATGACAGCTATCAATAATAAAAATGCTTCATCCAAAAGCCCATGCTTACCTTTCGCGTCCAAAATCAGCAAATTGATCTTAAAATTATTAAGAGTTAAAATGTAGGTCTTAATATGATCAAGTAGAACTTAATCAAGGCTGACATAGTGGAACTTACGGCACGATTAACTTCTTAGCAGATTCAAACGACGCCACTAAATATTTCAAAATGATAAGAAAATCAAAATTTTTGTACTCACTCGAATACCAGTAAGTTCCTATCTTTTCTGGTTTTACGGCAACTGGATCTTGTTCTGCAAGCAGTATTTAGAAAACCCTTCTAACTTGATTTTACGATTTTATAACGAGTGGATATATATATATGCCTATATCTGTCTAGAAATTGCATCCTTGAATAATAATAATATTCATAATAATATGTTTAGAGTCAAACTCACAATCGTTAACACGTAGAATGAATTTGTTTGGTAATGATCTCTTGGAAGAAAACTGTCCTATACTCTGGAATAGTCTGCCATGCGACCTGCGACAGGAGCTTCTTGCCCCTGTCTGCCAGTATTCCGCCACCGATTGAAGACCATTCTGTTTAATCGTAGTCTTTTGCTATCTGGTAGGGAGCATTTGTGAATAGTTTTCTTGAAGAGTTGCTATACAAATGTGCAATTACGATTACGATGGTTTATTAAGTCGTAATTATTATTAATTAGCAATTTCAATCGCGCCGGTGTCTAATGCACAATGCGTCAACAGATGGCGCACCAAAGACGAGCTGTAATCAGGTCAGTACTCAGAAGGTTAGTCTACTAAGAAAGAGAGGCAGACTATGGAGGATAAGTAATTCGAACAAAGTTAAGTTGAGAACAAAATGACGCATGCGACTGAGCAGGACGAACAGATGCAGGAATAGAGTTCCAGCAAACGAAAAAGCTGTTCACCAAGAACAGTTCTAGTCTTAAGTATTGTCACGTCCTCGCTTTACCTCTAATCTAAACCGGAATGTAACTAATTTGGTGCGTTTAGTAAGAAACGATATTTTATTATAACTAGCTGAAATAAAGAGTTCGATCTAGAGAGTTGTTCTTAGCTGGCGTTCACTGCTCGAGGCATACCATAAAATCATTTCCTTTTGAATTTTCACGACTCAGTTGAGTCTACCCATTAGAACATTGAGGTATTAAAAACATTCCAACACACCGAGGTTTTGTCAAAGACGAGTTTGGGGAGTTAGAACAATTTTCTAAATCCGCAAGAACACTGAGATTCATGCACCGAAAAGCCTTGTGGCCGAGTCCAGATTGACTTCGGTGTGAGCCACTTTTCCACACGTTTTAAGTTATGTTAAAAAACAGAACCCGAGTATGGAGTGCAAGAGAACTGCTGAACATCAGTACACCAATTACTTTTTTATCGCGGTGTAGACTAACATCTGCTGATCATGTAAAGGTTCCCATTTGTGATAAACGCAGATAAATTTAGCCTGACGCGTAGGGAGTCGGTGTTCGACTGAAACAGTTTGATTAGCGATGCATTTGATAATGTAGGGCCTAAACCTGTGGACCAAATAATCATGTTAACTCGGATGGAAATTTTGTAACGCTTCAAAATTTTACCAGGATGTTTACTCGTTTGGTAGCTCTGAACTAAATCATCGTGATACACATTTAGGTAAATATTATTGAGGTCCTAGTTCCGACTCATGGCTGTTAGCAGGAAGCCATTGTCAGGAGCAAGCCCGAAGTACTGTCTTAACACTACTGTCTATAGACAGCTTCGGAAAGCGTTCCAAGAGGCACTGTACAAATGTTCTCTTACATTTACATCTGTGATTCGCCGCAGTTTCCGTGGTTGGAGAAAGACCTAACTGTAAATGTAAATGTGCACAGATTTCTATTGCGACCGTATAGCCTCGACCCTGCTCAATTTTCACTGAATTAATCAATCAGGTGAGATCCTTCACCCCCGCTGCCTGTTTGAATATGCGCCACACCTTTTGAAGTCGCCGTTTTCAGACCGTACTGGTCCCAGATTAAAATCCCCGAAGCAGTGAAATTTGTATAAGGATATGTAGGCCTTATCTTATGTAGGCCTTATCTTCCGGTAGGAATGGCATTTTCCCTTCCATCTACAGTTGTACACTGATCTAGTGTTGGAATTGCCTAAATTAACTGTGCACATGAGTCAGCAAATAAATGAGACCAACGTTTCTGCATTGGCCTAAATTTGACTATAAGGATATCACGAAGATCTACAGTTTATGCTTCATGATTAAGCGGAACATCTGGTCTTCGTACATCCATTTAATGGAGAATAAATTATTATCGCACTAGGGTAGCTCATAACTACTTCAGTTTTATCGGTCGATAACAGTCGATAAGTTGGCCTCGAGTTTTTCAGCTTAGCAGCTCAATTTTTAAGCAAGGTTTTGTAGACACAGTTAAATAATTGTATCAACTGCTTCGGTTTCGTATTTAAAGGACTGAAAACAACCAGGAGCCGAAATTTGTCACTGACGCCAGTATGATTCGGTTCTACCTCTTATACGGTAGGTCGATTATAGCGATGATAATGATAACAAAGCAGATGATGATGACGACGACAGCAGCAGTTATTGATTATTATTAATTACCGTTATCATAATGGGATATCCAAGGACTATTAATCGTGTAATTACGAGGGGTGAAAATATTTAACTTACCATGACATAGCCTCACCTTAGCTTGCTTCAAAAATCCTATCCTAATTCCTCCTCATCTTCTTTCCGCTCCATTTGCAAATATTATCCTTCACTCGCAATTGCTCAGCGCCATCGACTGATGCTTTGTCATTAGATTGTGGCGCTTAATTAATGCAGAAATAATAATAATAAAGATGATGATAATAACAACCACAAGCCTTCTCCCAACATGAATTATGAAACATTTAGACAAAACATATTTGAGTAAGAATTTGAAAGAGTTAGGCCCTAAACATAAGCATAAATTTGAATAGGAATGAGGAAAATTTAGACAAAAATTTGAATATTAATTAGAAACTTTAGACATAAATTTGAATAAGAATACAAAAAAGCTAAGCCCAAAAAAATTTGAACATGAATTAAGAAAAAATAAATCTAGCTTATATTCGAATAAGAATTCGAATGAAAATTTGAAGAAAAAACTTAAGTTTGAATAGGAGTTTGATAAAGAATAAGCGTCGACACGACAGTAAATGTTGCAAAAAGCTTTCAGCAAGTTTACACGGTAACTTGAAAGTGCTTTTCCTCCGCAGGGCTCCTGCTGAGTGCCGCGGTGAGCAAAGCCGACCTTCCACCCGGCTGTACACCGTTGAACGACATGACCTTCTCAACAGTTGACCCGACCTCTTTCTATGAGGCGAACAGCGAATTGAATGGAGTGGCCCCTCCACTGCGCATTGGATCCTGGAGATCGTCTCGTGCCATTCCAACTCAACACTTTGCCATCAACCAATGTAAAGCGGGAGCGGCGCCGATCAGACTAATGCCGTATTCTGGTAGGATTAGTTACATTACTCAGTAGCCTGATGTAATTTTATGAAGCTAATAGATTGGATGATAGTGTATTTGTTTATATCTCAAATTCTTTTGTTCCCTGTATTTATTATTAATTAGATAATAGCTTCTATCGCGCCTGTGTCGAATGAACAATGCTTCAATCGATGGCGCACCAAAATCAAGCCGCAGTCAGGTCGATTAATAATGCCCCGTTACTTTTTGTGCTGCCCGATTTCGGCGAAATAAAGTTTATAATCACGACAATTATCTGAGCCATCATACGAACTGAACATCACTTCACCTTTGCAATCTCTACACAGGTCTTTCACTGAAAAATGAAAACACTCCTCTTTCACAAATCCTATCCTAAGTATTCCTCTTCCCCTTATCTCAATAAGACTCACTTTTATTCTGATTCTACCTTTAACCCTTTCCAGTTTAATTCAAAACACCATCCACCATGACCGTCTGACTGTCTGCCTGCCTGACTCTTGGATCTTGACCTAAAACCGAACCTTTCCTGCCCATCAATTTTGTTTTGACTGAACCCTTGTAAATATGCTGGTTCCCGCGACTTGGCTTGCGTTGAGCGTTGTAGAAAACTCGAGCTTACGGTTACGTTTACCATAATACATTAGCGTGCTTGAACCCCTAAGCAGAACGAGGACGCTGAGTGCTTGTATCGATGTCTCTGCAGCTGTGCTGAACACCGAAGGCATCACCTACGATGCGTACACGATGGAGAGATGGTACGATTCGAAACGATCGGACGAGATGCAGCAACAGACGCCGAGTAAAGTGGGTGCTCCGTGGGACAAAGTCACCAGCCTCGGAACGAACATGAAGCAACTGGTCAGTGGGCCAGATGGAAATCCGAAAGCAGAATTCACAGGTACTTCTTTGTGATTTTAAATGCACAGTTATGTAAGGCCTCTTCGTGAAAACTCCCATGACGCGTTCCCGACTTGATAGCACAAGACATCAATTAAATGTAGAATATCTTCAACCGCTGGCGAAATGGAGACACAATAAGCTCATGTCGCAGGTTGCAAGGCAGCCTCTTCCAGGATAAAGTAGGCTCATTCCACTGATCATTTACTCTAAAACTGGTCCAATTTTGCCATTATGTTGGGCTTGCAATTAAATATAGCTAGAGACTGTGTTTATAAATGATTTTAATTAACCTAATTGACATATCTTGGTGCAGGCAACTCAGGAGTGAGGGTAGGAATCCCGGGGAGTGGCGAGCCAGTCTGGACTGACTTCGGTGAGATGTACGCCGATTTCGTCTACACAGACGATGTTGGAGGAAGACTTGAGGTAAAAGTTATCTCAAGGGACTTGGTCTCGGAACTTTGTCGCTGATGTCAGTCTAATTTCGGTTTTTAGATTGATTCAGTTTTCTACAGTATGTCTTTCTTGCATCTTGATATTCGTGCACCTAATAAGCCCATCTAATCATCTTCTGGCGATATACGTTAAGGTAATTATAAGGTATTATTCTTGCATTGTATTGTATGCTATGTGTTGTATGCGATGCATATTGTATTTTGTTATTTGTGTTGAATGGATGAGCTGATACCCGTACATCTGCAGAAAACGGCCCAGAGACGCTCACTGATAAATGTATTACAAATGGTAGATAACAGTTGACTGCTCGTGAATCGCTTGTCTCTTGAGGAAAACTACCAAATATCTGTTTATGATATAAACCCAGCACTAAATTGCTCATGATGAAACAGCTAATCAGACAAACACGTTCATAGCGGGTCACTGGTGACAATTGAAAGCCAACTATATGGGCCAGATTGGGGTCAACGCGCATGGCTGTTAACACGGAAACAGTTTGAGGCAATTAAGCATGGATAAACTGTCTAGATTCACACGTAGGGAGTCATCGGTCAATGATACGATAAGGCAACTGCTTTTAAATCTTACAGACTCATCTGAAGCACCTTCTGCTAGGATAATATACTATAATCGAGAGTTTCCTGTGACCACGCAATATGTTTTCTCTTGTAATTCGAATGGGTGAAGTGCACTGCTGTATTGCTCTGAAACCCAAATCCGTGAGTGCACTGATGCATTGGTTGCTATTATTATTGAACAGGTGTATTTGGTTCGAGGTGCTGGGCTCTTGGCGCATAGATTCTTCTCGGCAAATCCACAGTTGTTCCCGTGGTGTTTGTCCAGCGTCAACGGTCAGCCAGCGACCCTTCCATGTCCAGCTGAAAGAGATGGTGTGTCAAACTATAGCAGCGCTATTCATTGCCGTAACGCAGTTGTCATCTTTGGCTAATAAATCTGGTTTCAACAGATTCACATTCCTACTTAAATGATTTTTTAGTACTTTTGGATGTTTCGTAGCGGGACTCGATGTCTCTAAGGATGACTTTTGAACTTCTGCATAACGCCTATTTGGTGTTTGTAACCCAGAACATGGCTTTCGATAGGCCTAAGTGCCTTTAAGTGTAACGGCACATTTGTTTAGTCAAACTTTTCCATATTTTCGAGTGCAGTGAATATAGGACTAAGGACTTCTTGACGACAAAAACAGCTTAATTGTTCTTAGCCACCTTGCGCTCACTTAAGGTGTTCGTGCTTTTTTACACGCTGGTGCATATCTATGCTATTCACTAATACCACCAGCTTTTCTGGACCCTTATCTTTTTTCTCAGTTTATAATGATATAATGGCATTGATGATTGATAATATCGAAGACGACGACGATGACGATGACGATGATGATAAAGATGATGACAACGATTACTACGATGATGGCAGTTATAGATATACAGTGATGGCAATTATAGAGAAGTGATGCAGATAGTAAAACACTGCTCTTCCACAAATCTTAGCCTGATTCTTTCTCTTCCCCTTATCTCACTTTCCGGTTCAATTTTCTTTTCTCACACTAGCGCGATATAAAAGCAAGATTACTAATTAACAATAGAAATACAAGTTTAATTCACTATTGGAAAATAGGGATTATTTGCTCCGTAAGTAATTCTTTTGCATGGCCATCGCTTATAGAGGTGTGTGCCAATGATTTTGAGGGAACAGTGTGTAAGTAACTTGTTCCCTTGTATGAAGTGTCCGACGGTGGAGAGGGTTTCCTTGGTGGCTCGTGTAGCGGAGGCGTCTTGCGTATCACCCTTCATACGACGAAGCCGATCGCGCTGGCGGACGTCCAGTGGGCGGCCAACACACAATCGGCCTGGGCAGGAGACCACACGATGCACACCTGCGGATCGGAGTGCGTGATGTCCGGCGATGGAAGACAGGTCGACGTCACAGTAAATGGAGCCTCAGGTAAGTAGACATCCTGTCCTGATTCCTCTTCTTCCCCTTACCTATCATGCGGATCCAGTTCCAAACACCACCCACCGTAACCGTCTGACTGCCTGCCTGCCTGCCTGATTCTTGGATCTTGACCTCGAACCAAACTCTTCCAGCCGATCGATTTTGTTTTAACTGAGCGCCTGTGAATAAGCTATTTCCCGCGGCTTTGCCTTCACTGGGCGATGTAGAAATGTCGAGCTTATGATTACGATTACGACACAAACCCGAATACTTAACATAACATGCCATAACATAACGTAACGTAACGTAACGTAACATAACGTAACAAGATCACATACCGTGACACTACATGGGTTTTAAGTGGCTCGGAAGACATTTATTCTGTGTTTAAATTGCTGCAAATTGTCAGGCATAGTCCTCAACAACCGATCCTTATCTTCCTCTTAAAAGCTATGATAATGCACATCGAAACAGTTTTATCATCCAAACTATTCCACAGATCTACAATTCTTGCACTGAAGAATTTCTGCCTTAACGTTTACTTTGTGTAGAACAGTTCTGGGTTCAAATCCATGTCCACGGTTACTAGTAGCCCAGCAATAAGTCTCAAAATCTGTCGTAGTTCACAACCTATTTGGATACTTACTGATTTGAGAGCTTAGCATAACCATGTCCTCTGGATATCTATATAAATACAGAAACAATGATTACGACACAATAGCTGTAGACTGTGATTGACAAGCTAACAAAGACCACGAACAATGGAGCAAATTGTGATGAATGTTTTAGCCCTATGTGATTGACAAGATAACAAAGACCACGAACAATCGAGTAAATTGTGTTGAATGTCTTAACCTTCCATAGTGGGATGATTTGTGTGACTTTGCCTATTAAATGCTGCCACTGTGATGGATGATAATGTTGCCAACGGCGTTAATGATAACGATAATAAATGATCGTAACGATGTTGTTGACAATTATGATGATCAGTGATCGTAACGATGTTGTTGACAATTATGATGATCAGTGATCGTAACGATGTTGTTGGCAATTATGATGATCAGGTCCCATTTCTAGTCATAACGATAACTTTAGTAACAATATTAGCATCACCAAAAGTTCTTCCAATTGCCTTTAGGAACAATGGCATTTGCAATGAACGTCATTGGAAAGTACGTGATACCACCAGACTGGATCAACAATCCCCTAACGACCGCTTGCACGTTGAAGAGGGAAGCACCTGATGGCCTTCAGTGGCCACTTCGTCGCCGACCCCGACAGGTGGCTGGCTTCTGTACTACGCTGCCGAGCCTCGATCCCTGTTCAAGTTCATTCTGCAAGGACACGGCCTGTCAAGAGTCCACTGTTACTCCGGGCGACCAGGACTTCCGGCTCGTGATACAGCTGGATCAGCCGGTTTCTGGGATTGACCAGATACAGGTTGCTATCAACACAGGAGACCTCTGGGGCCAAAGTCACCCGATGATCACGTGCACGCCTGACAAGTGAGAGTTCCACTGAAAGCTGCATATCTGAGATCATTCAGTGTTAACTGTAATTTGCTTTTTAACATTTTAAAATTTGGTTTTTTAACGAGAGAAAGATTTAGTCGGATGACGATAATGATATAATGGCATTGTTGATTGATGATGTTGAAGATGACGACGACGACAATGATGACAAGGATGATGACAATAATTACTACGACGATGGTAATTATAGAGAAGTGATGTAGATAGTAAAACACTCCTCTTCCACAAATCCTAATCTGATTCTTTCCTCTTCCCCTAATCGTAATCGTAATCTTGAGATTTCTACAGCGCCCAACGAAAGCTAAGTCGCGGGAATCAGCTTATTCACAGGCGGTTCAATTCCAAGCACCATCAACGAAAGCCGTCTGACTGTCTGCATGCCCGACCTGACTCTTGGATCTTGATCTAGAACCGAACCCTTCCTGTCTATTGATTTTGTTTTGACTGTCATTAAGCTGGTTCCGGAGGAGAAAGCCAAAGAAGACTAGCTGTCTAAGAAGGAGACAGAGGGCAAGAAAGTCTGCGGCAATGGTGACGGCGGAGAATACACAGAATAGATTCAATCCTATAATAATTTCAGTTCCTTGTGTACTTGTAACATTCAGTCATTCGTATGTCACCTGTTCCATTCTTCCTACAGGTGTACCCTTCAACCGGACATGAAGACCCTGATCTACTGCACACAAATGCCCGAAGGCGTCGTCAAATACGCCATCAACGTCATTGGTCGATTCGTTCAGCCACCAACCAACTGGGAGACACAGCCTTTTCAGTACCAGTGCGGAGGAAGTGGTAGCCAGATTGGTACTGGCAAGAGGTTCGTCCTCGAGTTGGACGAGCCCAAAGGAAGTCTTCCAGCTCAGACGAGAAAATTCGTCGTCTACTTTTCGGAGGACATGGCCGCGACCGCCGACGCTAACGGTCTCAGCTTCAGTCCCGTTGCTGGTGGCAAGTTCAACGGTCTGATGCAGATGGCCTATGCTGGATCGACGGCAAGGGGAGATCTGTCAGCAGCGACGTACTTCGATGCATACCAGGGCGTCTATTCCTACCATCCAAAGACGAGCTATTGTGCACAGAGTGGAAAGGGGTACATTAACTTCAACTGGAATAAACACAACATCAATGGACCGACGTCGACGGGCAGTCTGCTCATGATAGCAATGCCACATCATGTGAGTCAATTCGCCAAATGATTTCCCTGCGCAAACTTGTTCAAACTGAAGCCAACCCGAGTAGCACTATAATACTCGCGCTTAATCCCATCCGGACAAACGTAAGATCAGCCTCTTCTGGCAAACTGTTTCAACTTACCAAAAAGGACTTGTGGTTTTCGTGCCTTTTCACATGCTGGTCCACACCTAGAAATTCACTACCACCAGCTTTGAGCTTTTCTACCACCAGCTTTTCTTTCTCTCATTTCATTTCGCAAACAATTGAAGAGAGCTATTCGAGCTTTTGAGGTGAATTCATAAATTAGCGGGATTCTGATTAATCTGATTAATAATATAGCTCTAACGATGTGTGACGGGTTGAACATAATTAAAGATCTTAATGCTCATGCGAAACTGTGTTGGAAGCTGTGTTCCCTTTGCCTCAAGAAACTATGCGTCTCGGTCTCATCTATGCCTGATGGTGGATTTCTTCGCTCTGCTGCTCAAGTGATCTGGTTGTACCACCGGCTTTGAACTTCCTCGGTCCAGCATAGAAATTTCTTTGTAGTGGGTCCATCTTTCTGGAATAAGTTCCCTAGCAACCTGCGACATGAGCTCCTTAGCGTTTCTCTATTATTATTTTCAGTAAGAGCCTAAAACTATTCTGTTCGGTCGAGAACCTGTGTTGTCAGGACGGGGGCGCCTCTGATGAGGTGAAGTGGTGCTATATAAATCTGCAATTGCAATTACAATTTACCACAGTATCACTTGAATGCCACCTTTAGTGCACTGCACGATGTTAAGCTAAAATGCAACAGTCAAACTGCCGAATCTTGCTGTGATTGTGTGTAGTTGTATAATCAATCTGTTTGAATTACAGGAGCCGCTTTTATCCAGCCAGGGTTCTCTCATCAGTACGCCGTTCACCTACAAAGGTTTCGTTGGTGACTTCTGGCTTCTGGAGGAAAACTTACCACGCGCCACAATGGATCCCGACCCAGCGAAGATTGATATCATTAGGAACAATGCGCAGTGGAATCAGGTCGATAAAAATTATGCAGTTAGAACAGTAGAGCACTTTGTTCTAATCTAACGATTGCGAGTTTGAGCCTGGTGAGCGGAACGAACCTGGACAAGTTGTTCACGCACACTTGTCTCTGTCTCCAAGCAACAGAACTTGGTACCTGCATACGTTGGGAGGTAACCAGCAAGTCCTGTGATGCGCTGTCCCCAAATCCAGGACCTTGGGTTTCGTACATTGCCGGCTCAAGGACCGTAGAACAAAAAAATGAGCGCCTTGCTTACATGAAAGCTACACCTTTTTATTTTAATTGTGACGATATTAATACAAATGTCGTTTATAAGCGGTTTCATAGACGTATTCTTAACTGTAACGCCAATGTTTCCTTAGGACGTCTTGAATGCTATCGAGCGGGATACGACTGGCCAGGACATCGACGGTGTCTGTTCATCGGCCGACAGCTACGGTGTAGGGAAGGCAATCGCCATGGTCGCCCGTCTCGCCAGTCTATCGAGGGCATTTGCTACTAATCACCACACTCAACTAGATCCAAAGATACTCTCATGTCTTAACAAGTGGCTCAGGATTGACGGTTAGTATAGGGACGGTTAACAAACAGGTGGTGACAGAATATAAGTCTTGCCACTCAAGTTTAAATGAAATAATTACTGGAGCCGTGACAAATTTAGGTCACGATATGCAGCATGATTGTAAGTGATTCAGAATTGATGGTTTGAACAGGAAAATCGCAGCAGGATTGAGAGTAAGTCAGAAATGGGTGATCACACTTAGTGGTGCGTAAGTATATAAGGATAAAGTAATAATATAATAATATGTATAAAGAAAAATAATTATTTACTGTGCCGGTGCTGAATTTTGTCACGAGACGCATTAGCCTGTACACAGTTTCGTTGTAATGTAAAGAAAGCGTCAGTATCGTAATCTTAATCGCAAATCCACATTTAAGAACTGTAACTTCTTATAAAATTTCCAGATATTGCCACCGTCGAATTGTTTGGTCTTCAAACGCTGACCAAAGAATGAAAGGGATAAATAGGAACCTTGCAAAGGAAATGTAAAGGATGTAAAGATCACATTAAATGGAGAAGAATTGGAAAGAGTGGAGAAGTTCTGCTGTCTGGGAAGTATGGTTACGGATGATGCAAGGTGCCAAGTGGAAATAAAAAGAAGGATAGCTATGGGAAAAAATGCATTTTATAAAAGGAGGGAGCTACTCAGAGGCAGTCTAAACAGGAAGCTAAAAAAGAGAATGGCTAAAACATTGGTATGGAGTGTCGTCCAGTATGGCTTAGAGACGTGGACAATGCGGAAGGAAGACATTAAAAGACTAGAGGCCTTCGAGATGTGGATATGGCGTAAAATGGAGAGAGTCAGCTGGAGGGAGCGAAGAACCAATGAAGAAATATTGCAGCTGGTAGAGGAAAAAAGATCCTTGATAGGCACTATACGCGGACGACAGAGAAAATGGATCGGCCACATCCTGAGAGGGGACACCCTATTAAAAGACATCATCGAGGGAAGAATGGAGGGAAAAAGAACACGTGGCAGACCAAGAGCAATGCTACTGGACTGGATGATGAAAGAGGAGGGATACAGTGGACTGAAGAGAGAGGCACAGAACAGAGAAAGATGGCGTCATTGGACGTACGAACCTGCCGAGGGGCAGAGAACATAAAGAAGAATTAGGAAACTTGCTTTAGAGAAAACATACATTAGATTCAGTAAGATTTTCAGAGTCGTAGGTGATAAGCCAAGGAAGAAGAGGAAGAGGAAGAGAAAAAGGAAGAGAAAAGGTAGAGAAAAAGGAAGAGAAAGAGGAGAAGGAGGAGAAGGAGAAGGTATGAAGTATTAGCGACTTCATTTTTCTTAGCCTCAGCATATGAGAGCGGATGGCTACCCCTCTTCCACGCCGCCTGATCTTCCCACTGACAGTGCACGGATAGTGTACTCATTTTAGTTGAGTTGAGGACGCAAGTGGAACCGAAATCTCTAAACAAAATTCTGCCCTGGGGCATTTTAATCCCTCGACCTCTCGATTGACAGCCCATCACGAAAATCAGCACACAATCACCCAAACTGAACCAGTCATTATAATAGAACCTAATATTTCCATTCTGTGCTTTCTGAAACATCCACACATTGTTTGCTGTTAACAGTTAGCTATGTCGTTCTTTTCAATTTTTGTCTTGATGTCTTTTTACGAGTAGTGAGTTTTAGAAAAAAGAGACTTCTATGATGTAGCATTTAGTGCATTTTTTACCTGCAGACTCATTGGACGATGCGTGGAAGTTTCGTTACGACACTGTTTACGGAGGTCTTTTGCTTCGAAGTGTTCCAGCGGGACAACCGATCGATCCTGGAGCGAACTATGGATTCCCTCTGTACAGCGATCATCATTTCCATCTGGGCTATTTTCTCTACGCCATGGCCTACTACGTCACACACTACCCATCCTGGCTACAGGGTAAGGGGGCTTTGATGGGTCGCATGTCTGGAGAGTATCAAGTATCTCTTTGGTAGTGTATGCCTGAAACATAAGGTACAGTAGACTATAGTTTCCGCTGCTTCACAGCTAGAAATGCTCATAGAAATTCATTAATTGTTCTGTGCGCGAATACAGTTGTGCCTCTTTACCCCTTTTTGTGGTCTATCTCGAGTTGCATCGCACCATCCACAGACCGTATTCATACGCAGGCTATGGAGTGTCGTGAGAAAAATGAAAGTACATTGGAGGTACTTTGAATCCGTTGCTCTACGGTGCAATACTTTGCAACTTCACAGGCGTGAAACCAAGGTTTTTACATAGATTCGGGAAATTGTTTAAATATAAAATGCAATTTTAGGACTATATATTCTGATACATCCTGACAAGTAGTCCTCCGTGTATTGTATCTCGATAGTCTCAAGCAGAAGTATCTGGATAGTCTCAAGCAGAAGTAATATAATCCAATGACATACAAGTGCGTTTCATATGACAAATAATTTGTGCACACGGTGATCCGCATTTGGTAGCACACTGAATCTATATTCCACCGATTGTGGGTTCAAATCTGCTGTGCGGACTACTTGTAAGGACCCCGAACACGTTATTTGCGCACAGTTCTGTCGCCTCATAGTCACAATAAAAGTAATAAATAAACAAATAAATAAATAAAGTCAGAGTTTACCTGCACGAGGTAGAAATGAATCATGTTCTGGCCATACGGTCGCTATAGTAAAACGTGTACAATTGCATTTTACATTTTGTTCTTGTTAGCCAACAGGGAACGAATTCTGTCGTTGGCTCGCGATGTAGGAAACCCAAGTCTCAACGATCGGTTCTTTCCAGTCGTGAGGAATAAGGACTTCTATGTCGGAATATCATGGGCAACTGGAGTAGTTGGTGGTCTGAGACAGGCCGAGTCTTCCACAGAGGTAGGTTCGTTTCTCTGAGAATCCTATAATTTGAAATCTTCTGGTCAAAAGATGAAAAGAAGAAACTGTGTGAGAAGAGTTTAAACGAAATAGGATTGAATGGATAGAGCTGACGTAGGGAGATGATGAATGAGGTTGGGTAACAAGGGATTGGTGCTATGGGGTGGAACAGGGTATGATACGGTAAGGTAGAAAAGCAAAGCATACCACAGGCAAAAAAAGAAAAACTACAGGCAGAAAAGCAGAATGAACAACTGTACGACGAACCACGTATGACTGAAAGATGGTTTTGAATGGATTTCAGACAGAGGAACGAATTGTAGATAAATGCTTTATTTGATGGAAGATACAAGGGTAAATAAATGGATTCATTGTTTTTCAACGTATGAAGAGTTAACTGAATCATTGGGAGAATTGTGTACGTAACTGATGCCTGATGTCTATCTAGATCTAGATATTCAGATGGTTGTGTAGATATACGGATGGATGTTCAAAGGTCTAGTTCGATGTCTAGATGTATGGACGGATGTTTATATGTCCGTATGGATATCAAGATGTCTAGGTAGAGGTCTAGATGTCAGGATGGATGTCTAGATGTCTAAGTAAATGTCTATATATCTAGCTAGATGTCTAGACGGCTGTCTAGATGTTTATGTGGATGTTTAGATGTCCTGATGGATCCCTTGATGTCGAAACGAAATGGAATGTGGCTCTAGATGTTTGTACCAATGTATAGATGACTGGATGGATGAAATAAACTTTCTTTTTCACCCTATGGATAGATGGATGGACTGATATCTGGTTGGATGGGTTGACGGGTGAGTGGAGGCACAGTGCGTAGTCAGATAAAAAGATTGCTTCAATGATTAAATTTCAGGCGATCAACTGCTACCATGGTTTGGCAGCCCTCGGCATAGCGTTAGGTGACCTGACGATGCAGAACGTAGGTCAGCTGATGCTGGCCGCTGAGATTCGCTCGGTTCGAGAATACTATCATGTTCGTCTGGACAACCAGAACCACTTTCCTCAGCACATAAGAGATTATGGGTGCATAGGACAGTTTGCAGAGGACGCCATCTTCTACTACACGCTCAACTGGCCATGTGATCCTTACGAGTTCCCTATGAGACACGCGTGCCTTGTCGGAATTCAAGTCATTCCGATCATATCGGTATCCTATCTGTACATGGATCAGGTTCGTACTGTTTTATGTACTGCATCTTGTAAGCTCACGTAGTAAGAAGTTACAAAAGTCACATTACACTACAGTGCATCACGTTGTATAACAGGCTCTCTTGTTCTGACTTTTTCTATTTCGACACTGAAACCGAACCAACAACCTGATTGTTGTGGATTAAGCGCCGGTGAAGAAACTCAGCTCCCTGATGCTGCTTTTCTTTGGAGCTGATATATTTCGACGGCTTACATTACGCTACATTATGACTGACGATAGTAACATGAAATTGTTGTATCGGTGACCAATAGGAGTGGGCGAATGCAGTGAGCGATATCTGTGGGTGGGCGATCGATCCGTGGTCAGCTCCTGGTTCGGATTTAGTCGACCAAGGCATTCTGAGGCCAGTCAGCCTTGTGAGTAAACCATCCTACACTTCTTCTTAAGTGTGTAAGCGCGAAAATCAATTCACTTTAACACAGTATCTCAGCCGAAAGTAAATAGAATCAAGTCAGAAAGTCAACAGAACTCGGTGTCGTGCAAGAAGTTGAACAGGACTTGTACTGTTGGATCTTTCGGCCTCTACACAGGCTAATCAAGTAGTTGATCAGTTTAAGCATTGTTTTAGTTGTTCAATATTTAGTCTAATGGGCTAGTTTCATATCCTGCAGATTAATTCCAAATACAGTAGGCCGGTTCAAATTCCACTAGATCAGTTTCGTGTGCAGTGGATCCTTTCCTTTACCAGTGGAACAGTTCCAAAAGAAGTCTATAAGTTCTTACTCTAACGGATCACTTCACATTCTAAATTTACTTTTTGGAGAAACTTACTGTTGAAGCCCGAGGTGATACACCATTTAAAGTAACAACAGATCTACAGATGAAAACAGGCAAGCCTCCTTGTTTCATAGTCATGCCTATATTGAAAGCATTACACCAGCCAATTGGTGTCTGACGAATTGATTTTTATAGTGCTTTCATTTCGAAGCACGGTACGGGTTCGAACCTCCTACTCTGAGACGGTTACTGCGTAAGAACCTTGAGCAAGTCCTTCACTCACAACTGCTCAGCGCCATCAATAGTCATTAGAAAATGGCGCTTAATAAATGCAGAAATAATAATGATAAACAATGAAGCGACTATCGACGGATGCTCTGTGCATACACCAACGGCGCTTTAGAAGTTCTTAGATAGAATTGGGTTAGAATTTTAAAACACTTTAGCATAAGCATTAGTTGCATCGTAGATACTGAACCAAGCATATCTACTGGGATTTGTTATGATGCCAGTGCATTTCTGTTTAACTGTGAGTTTCTGTTTGGCTGGTGTAGGGATGGGGAGCGTTCTGTCACTCAGTAACCTCGCAGTCGAGTCCAGCGGCTCAGCAGGCAGCGGCCACTTACGTCAAGGATCTTAGTCCGGCTCAACTGGTTGGTGGAACAGGAGTGGCCAGTACCCTCACTTTCATCTATGCTTCCACCTGAACCAACAACTTCTAGTTGACGTTCTAACTCGTGTTAAATATTTAATCAATATGATTTAATTTGAATTTTTGCCTGATTCGTGGACATTCGCAGTTGCACTTTAAGTCCTGGTTCGTGATTGTAGTTGGCTAGTGCAGTTGATTCCAGCTATTTCACCTATGGACTTTAATATCCCTCGCCGAATTCAAGCTACTTCATCTATGGACTTAAACAACCATCACTGAATTCCAATAACTCCACTGCAAGCTTAAACGTCTTTAGATGAATTTCAGCCACTTCTCCCAGAGATTGAAACAAACCTTGCGACATTCCAACTACTTCAACTTTAGACTAAAGCAACCTCACCTTCTGTGCAGTAATTTTCCACTATCAGCTTATCAGTAGCGCACTAAGCATATAGATTAACTGAATACCACGTACATTGCATTTGTGCGAGGATCTTAAAGAGGCTTCGTTTCTATGAATAATACGAATTAAATACAGTTAAAAACTACAATAATTGGTGCTAAACCAGCTTAGAAGCTACGATTTGGAGAAAATTCTGTATATATATGTGTTTGTGTGTGTGTGTGCGTGCGTGTGTATTTCAGTTATTACGCGCAAGGTGAGTAAATATGAAACTGAGGCGCAAGATAACGACACAAGTGCTTGCGAAAAACTCGTCCAGGGTCCTTACACAGAGTCCGATCACCACGCTCGAATCAATAATAATCGTTGGATTACAGACCCAGAGTGGTACCGAATAGTCCATCGTGCAGCACAAAGGCAATCCTATTACCTGTAGCTGCAGGATTAAGTTACTCCATGCACGAGGAGCTTTACATTGAGATGATTTATTCGCTTAATACGTCACATCCTGAGAGAGAGAGGGATGAGGAGTCCCTTAAGGTTGCCCAAAAGTTGCAGCCATGGGTATAAATTGGTAGCGGCTTCACTTTCTAAGTCTGGGCGAATGAGGGTTGGTGGCCATCTCAACCGCACCGTATCATCTTCTCACTGCCAGTGTACAGTCAGTGTACTCATTTAATAGACGGGTCTGGTGGGGGCGCAAGTGGCGCAGAAATCTTGAAACTTCTGCATGCTCTAGCTTGAATTAAACCCGTAATCTCAGTCCAACACTCTAACTAGTAACCTATTGCGCTGAGAGATAACTGCTGTGCAAAGTCGGCGTGCATAAGCAGAGGGCTTAATGTCGAGTATGTGAATAAAACCAGGGAACGTGTACGTCTCCACGGATATCAGTGTTATAATAATGAGATTTGGCTTAATCGGTGTCCGAACTTCCAAGTAATAGCATATGCACACTTCAACACTTCCCCCACTTTGCACGGTAAAACTCCAACATTTCACCTCTTCCGATCTATTTCCAGGTCTTTCACTTAATAATTCAAAACTCCTTTTCCTCAAATTATATCAAGATTCCTCCTCTTCCCCTTATCTATCTTACCGCTCCAATTCCAAACACTATTCACCAAAGCCGTCTGTCCCTTGGATCTTGACCTAGAACCCAATCTGACCCTTACCGCTTATCAATTTTGTTTTGACTGAGCGCCTATAAATAAGCTGTTTTTCCACTTTAGTTTTTTTGACCGTAGTAGAAATTTCGACTTCACCATTACGATTACACTCGAAAAGACAAAAAGAGTAAGCTGTTCTGTCCAGTGACTGTAACAACAAGAACAGTTTCGAGAGTCATGTGCATGAGATACAAAATGCAACAAGGGAAACTCATTTTAAGATTACAATACTTATAACTCTAAAGCATTATAACTTGATCGAAGCATCCCCCATATAAGAAGCCTAAGGCAATTTTTACTACATAATTTAGCAATTACTGCCAATTGTAGCTTTGCATGAGTCAGACGGCCAGTGCCCATCGACTGAGTGACTGGCTGGCCCCTGGTGACTCCCCAAACGAAATCCTGGTAACACTGGCAGCTATCTTTGGGGAAAAGATAATGAACAGCAGAGGCGAATAAATCTGTTAAATTTCTTTTAATATCGATGAAAAAAGATATTAGTTACAACGAATCTTGTCATATGAGTTTTGTGAACAAGAAAGTAAATGAATGCTTTCTAGATTTCAAAGCTGCAAACGGATTAGATGCGCAGTCATTGTCGAGGCTTAGGATGTCAAGATTATTACGTGACACATAGCTGTTGTAATTAATTGGCAGTTAAGCCGTGTTTACTTTAGGCTGTTACTACTCTGTCTGCGCTGTTTATACCCACTTTGTAGTGCACGTCTAGTTGTGCCTGGTTTATTTTGGATGTAAATTAGCTGACCGATACACAAGGCAGACTGGAAGAGTTGTACTACGGTGCACAAGGAAGAGCTTATGCTTGTATAGAGACAATCAACGCTTGACTTACTTATAGGTCGGAGTTTAGACTCCCTGCTCTCGGTGGACATAGAACAGAGGCCGATTGTTCTGCCCACGACGGATTGAGAAGATAGTCCATGGTTGTACCTCAGGTCTTTGGCATTATGGACAATTTATTGCGGTTTTGTTATGACCGAGTTCATTCGCTGATTTGGAGATTAGAAACTGCTCTTGAATAAGTTGGCTATTAAATCTTAAAACGACAAAGTCTTGCACATAGCCTGGACCAAGCTTAATAGAAAAATCCTCACAATTGGCAAGCCTGCCATAGGGGATTTGTTTTATCAGGATTATACTGTTAGGCCCACTGGCACGACATGAGGGACTTTATAGCTTTGGGAGTAAAGCTTTGAGAGTTAATTGCTGCTGATTTAAAGTCTTTGTTCATAAGCGCCGATCAAACACGAGACCGTAAAGCAAACGAACTTACACATTTTTACTGTTCTTAGTGAACTTTAACCCCACTTATAGAGGTACTAAACGACACTAAGAAAGTGTCCCGATAGGCTACATACATGCATAGATATATGCATATATACCTACATGCATACATACACACATACATAATATTTTGTAAGATGTATCATTCTGTATTGGGTTCAATGAGGAAAGATGATAAGATGATAATACATAAATACATACGCACTGTACATATACAGTATGCCTACATAGGTGCATACATTCATAGATAAATATATATGCATACATGCATACATTCATTCATACATGCAAACAGACATATTTATGTACATAGGCCTATATGCATACATACATGTATAGATACATACATACATACATACATACATGGACGGATAGCTTTAAACGAAAACGTTCGGGCTTTATTGATGTCCAAAATTCTGATAACGAAAAGACAGCAAACAACAGATGTAGGCTTTTAGGCTAAAACTGAAAACTGGAAACTGCTCTGTTGAGTTGCAGAAGCAGGACACGTTGTTTCCTGTAGGATACTAGAAACGAAATTTCTTCATTCGACGTTTAATTTATGTAAATTTTGGCTTAAATTATTGAAATCAGCTTTTAGATGTAACGCTTCTCTGTTCAGAGCAGTTCCTTCGAAGTAACCTATGTGTGTTATCTTCACAACATCTCAAGAGGTCACTAAATGCGCCACTCGATATCAGGTGCCATTTTATAACTGCCCAAAGGTAGACGGTTTGCGTGATGACGAACTTGTTGAGTTTTCTTTCATACTGTACATTTTAGAGGCGTCGTTGAAGTCCACAGTCAGTTTGAACGCAGGTAAAATTTAAATCAGCACAACTCTACGACAGTTTGATTTATGTTACATGTAACAGATTCAATTCTCTTGCGATTGTATTGGGCGGAATCACTGGATTTAATTGGATCAGGTATAAATAAGAGGAGATCGCATTACATTGTATCAGGTCATATCTTTCGTCATACTAAGCATCGGGGTTTCTTCGGCGTCTACAATGATGACCGTATAATAGCACGTTTCTGAGCCCCAATATGTGAAACATAAGTTTGTTCATGGAGTCAGAGAGGATGAGATTCGAATGAGGAATTGCGACTTGAGCTCCTTTCTCTCCCCTCTCAGTGTTCCGTAGGCGCCTGAAGACTGAACTGTTTAACAGTGATTTTATTCCTTCGGGTCGGAAGCACCTCTGTTGAGTTTATCTTCTAAGAGGCGCTTTATAAATCTCAAATTACAATTATAATTACAACAAACGTAGGTGAACGGGTTCGAACCTCAACTTGTCATGAGGAAGCCCATCACTCCTCATGCGTCACGTAGACTAAGATGATATATAAAATGAAAATGGGAAATACCGTCCTAACGTACATAATCTGCAGCAGAAACGAGGAATAATTCCAACACGCAAACTCAGCAACAGTTAACTACAACATATCAGAAACTATCAAACAGGTACTGTATTCAGGCAAGCTAATCTTCTGATATGACACAGTAATCGAATCAGCAATTGAAGTGGCTGTCGACATGCACAGAGCTATATATACATACAGTAGGGTCTAGTGGTGGTGGTGGAGGGTGGTGAGATTAAGTTGAGTTTGACTATGACGAAGCTGATAACTGTGCAGACTAAGTCTGTTATTATATCCTCTCTGTATGTAGTTATTTCAATTGTAATTTTTACTTAATTATCAGTATTTATTATTGATGCGTTTATGTGTATTAGTATAAGATTAGGATTTGACTAACGCGCTTACTAAACAAGATGTTGTATGAACTTATTTTACGGCCAATTAACCTGGATGGCCATGGATTTGTTTGATTTTGAGTTGACTGGTGCGCTTACTAAATAAGATTTTCGGCCAGCGTTAGTCGTTACTAATAATAAAAATAGCAGTGCAAGCGTAGGTGATAAAAATAAGATAAGCTGGGTTAAATTAAGAATATTGTTTGAAATTGTTTACGGCCAGTTAAACTGGATGGCCATGGATTAGTTTGGGGACAATTTGCAAGAGTTTGTGAGAGGATTTTTACATTGTCGGCGGATAGACTCTTGGAAAATTGTCCCGTCACAGAATTTCATTGTCGGAATATTGACCAGTGGCGTCGGGAACAATCCACTACTGCAGAAAAGTCGAGAACCAAATAGGTGACATCTTAATCGGGACTGCGATCCTAAGTTATATAAATAAGCAGATGATTTTTGATGGACGGTCTAATCGTCAACACAGTGAAGAAGGGTGAAATATCAGACGATGAATTTAACAAATACGGGCGTGACAAGGATGTCGAATCTTCGAGGCGAAAACCGTTTTGAGTCACTTCACGGCTGTATGTTGGACAGGGAAGGTCCATATCGAAATCTAAGCGTGACTCCAAGAAGTTAGTCAGTAATTCGGACTAAACTGCTTTCTCATGAGATGGGCTGGTAGTAGCTCATGAAAGTGACGATTACCCTACGTTTCTGTGGCGCTAAGACAGAGTTGAATCTAGAACTATTGCCGAGCAAGTGTGGATTTTAATCCATGTGAATCACGAAAAAGGACTTATCATAATAAGCCGAAAGTCATCAAAGATTCTATCTTCGGATTGTATGATAGAAACGAGAGTCACCAAAGATCTTTATTTTTGGAAGTTAACAAAAAGAGTCGCCTGTCGTCAGAGAACCGGTTTTCTTTGAACTGCAACGAGCGAGTCGCTCGCTGGTATAGACTACGTGAGGAAGAGAAACGTATTGTCTACTCGGTCTGTCGATGTGTTGAGTTGGTACGGTTGTAATGAGTCGACATCCGGTGAGTGACAACACTTCATTCATCATTTCTTCGTGGAAACTCACAAGGCAGTGGTCAGAAAAGCGAATCAACTGCAAGACTTCTTCTGCAAAGAGTATGAATTTAAGAGACATAAATGGCCATAATTCTACGTGGTTGGATAGAATTCTAATGATAGGATTAGTTAATTAAGAAGGTGGCCTAATTAAGTGCTATTTAAGATATTGACATTTAAATCTGTTTTAATGATTTGCATCAAGTGAGTGTGAATGTTTTATTAAAACAAATGTTACCAAACATCATGGCTTGGAAATAACGAGCAATTGCAATACCATCTCAATTTCCACAAGATGTCGCACATTAACTTAAGTCAGGAAAATATATATATTTATCATATTTGGTGACAATTCCCAAGTTGTCTGGATATCTACTTACTAGCAAAGCAAGCAAATAAGGACGAGGCTATAGTGTTTTGTTTGCCAAGCAAGTATAGGGTCACATAAACATACACACATATTAGTGAGAAAGGGGTTAAAGACTGTAGTGATGACAATATTGGAATTTAAAAAAAATTGAAATGATATTTTATGATATTCAATTTTGTAGAAATGGAAGAAGCCGTATCAATGTATATTGTTCATTCATGCCAACGAAAGCCTCTGACTTTTAGTAGTATGCTTCACTTTCTCAGTCCTTCTAGTTCTGAAATTGTCTTTTGTGGAAGCGAAACTGAGTTCTACATACAGCCAACACAATCATGTGTCGATGACAGCGACTCCATGACAAGTAATCCAAGAATATTGGCTTTCACTGAAGACATTCCAGTTTTACCAGATGATGTCCGAAATCTTAGTGAAATAATTGACTGCTATCGCATTGAACTCTATCGCAGCTATCCAGGTTTTGTTCGACTACGGCTTTTAGGAGAAATGAATTTTAACTGGGACCTAAAAAAATACGAATTTGTAGAAGTACAAGAAACAGAAGTTGCCAGTTTGCTTCCATTCAAGTATTTTCAACAATTTATTATACATAACACCCAGGTAAGTTGTCTAAATACACAAGTAACAGGACCAGCTATGAAAACTGTGGTAGGGTTGCAGAATACTATATTCGATAGCGTTTTTACCGTGCGCTGTTATCAGTGGCCTCAGGAAGTCAGCGATTGGGCTTCCCGACCAAAAAACAGCGGATGGCCGACGGAAACAATTGTACAGGATATAGTACAAAATGGTTGTCACATCGTATATGCTCAGCACCGTGATTGTAAAGATGACGAATTCCAGTGTAGATTTTCATTTTCTGAGGCGGAAGTTATTTTACTTAGGAGTTGGACTCCAACTCAGCAGTGTGTGTATCACATGCTCAGATTCTTTGCGAAAAGAGAATTAATCCAGAAAGACTGTCCGAAGGATAAAGAGGTTCTCTGCACTTACCATTTAAAGACGTTGATGTTGTGGACGTGCGAAAAGGAATCATCAGATTGGTGGAATTCTTATTCTCTTATTACGATCTGCTGTAAATTGTTACGTAAATTATCAGAATGGATTAAGAAAAAACATTGTCCAAACTACTTCATTGCTGCAGCAAATTTGTTTCATCACAAAATTCATCCAAACATTTGTAAATTAACTACTGACCGCCTTGATTACTTCTGTGACTCTTGCATCTTAAGCCAATGGTTTGCAATAAATTACATATTGACATATCACTGCGAAGTTGCTAACAGAAGGCCTACAGCCAATATGCTCTGTCCATCAGCTATCCGCGAAATGGCCATGGTATATAAACAAAAACATAAAAGCTTACGCAATACATATTTTGATCACGAGTTTACATCGGCTTATAATAATTTGATCGTTGATGTTAACGTGGTGAGGTTTGAAGCTACATTTCCACCAGGAATTAAACCGCTTGGAAAGGCAAGAAATCAGATCTCATCGATTGCACAGAGAAAGTTTCTAACAGCGGAGAAGCAATTAGTCTACTTTGAAACGTCTCTGCTTTTTCTATCAGCCGCAAATGTATTGAGGTGCAGAAGAGTTGCAGACGACATTTACTTTATTTCTTTTGTCATAAGACTTGTTTCATTGGCGTCCATACCAGATTGGCGGTCAAAAATCCATAACTTTCCAAAAACGTATGAGGAACGACTTGATGAGTACAATGTTTGCTTCTTAAGAGCGCAAGAATTGTTGGGAAGTTTAACTGGATCCGAGAGTGATGTACAATTCAAACTATTATCCAGAATGTCGGTAGAGTTTTTAAGAAAGTCTTTTCCGCCGAGAGATTCAGCATCCAAAGCAATCCGAGGCGCAGTTGTGGTATATATGGCAGCCATTTGCTATGCCACTTCACAATATCAAACTGCAAAAGACCTTTGTTGTCAGATGTTTAACAATCAAAGTCAAGTATCATCGGAGTGCATAGAGCCACTGAATGCAGGATGCTTGATTTTTATTGATGATGTATCGAACATCATTGGATTTCTTCTGATTTGGAAGAGAATTCAAGATCGTACACAACACAGCCACCGACGATTTAATCTTGATCTAAATCTCACGCCAGAAGTTTTTGCTCAATATTTATTATTGCAATCGATGGCAAAAATGTCACAAGATTTGAGAGCAAATTTCAGTTCTACTTCCAGAGATTTCTTGCTGGACGTGTTACTACTGACAATCATGAAACGACAATTGTCAGATGTTACTTGTGGTGTCGGCCTTTTGTGTTGTTCAAAGCTTTGCGTTTATAAAAGAAGTGATTCGATCAGTGAATTGATGAATTGTGTGGAAGGATTTTATCTAAGTGACGACATTATTGTTCAGCTTTTAATGGAGTGCTCTCTGGAGAAGTTGGCCAATTTTTATGAAGTTATCTTGAACGATTTGGGAATCAGCTGCGTATCCGTTGTTTGTTGTTATCGTGCTTTATATCTTTACAAATTCGGTCGACATGAAGATGCCTTGAGTCTCTGCGAACTCATACAACAAGAACCAGAGCTTGAAGGCGATGTGGCGGAGCTTGGTTTTGCAAATGTTTTGGCTTTACCAGCATTTGGTGCATATTATGATGACGATGTACAGTGTTTAATTGGATTTCAAATGCTTTGTCATGTTTTCCATCCAAAAACTACATCATTTAGGACTATGCTTTTGGCTCTTAGTCCGGAACTAAACAGAAGAGCAACACGTGCGTTTTTGGCTACGTTTGCTTGGTGTATAAGTAATGCAAGGTTGATATATTGGTATTTGCTAAGAAGCAATTTTTTAGCAAGGTATTTAACATTTCGATACTTTACAGATCGTGAGAATTCGATTTCAAAAAAAATTAAAGTGTTCGGGAATTTGAAGTGGCAGCTTCCTTTTGAGTTTATCATCTGTCAATTTTTTCGTTGGAAGCTGAAAGCTATGCCCGGTGCAATGTTACAAGGTCGTTCTCGCGTGAAATAATTTTCAAGTGGAATTAAACTTTTTAAACTGTTATTTCAAAATTGCTTGTTCATGTAACGCTTTTTGCAATTTACTGTTACGTTTATCATTTTTTAACTACATTGTCCATCAGCCATTTGACTTACACGAGCATTTACTACGTTATCCTGCCTTCAAGAACCCCACAATATATTAAACTGGTTGAAATGCCTTGTTTGATGTCCATGGTATTTACGTAGGACCTCAGGCTGTGTGTTCTAGTTATTTTCTTATATCCAATACTTAAGTCTTGTTCTGCATCGTTGTCGAATATCGTCATCGCAGGCTACCGTGACCTTTCCAAATCTTTAACAGCAAAATTGTACATTGAGCTGAAGTACTTCTTAAATCTAGAGTCGCAGAAACATTATGTTTTACTGCTAATAATAACAAAAACGGTATTATTTTGCTTTGGTGTATTTCTTTGGATCTTCTCTAAGTACCGTCAAACTATTGTTTATACCAAATCATAGCTTTTCTATATATGCAATTATTTTAAATATATACTTTGGAATCCAAGCGAATATTGTGTGTGTTGAAAAGAAAGAGAGAAATATTTGTTTACCACTTATTTCGCTTCTTATTCTTTAGATCCTTTGGCGATACAAAGACGCTATATAAATCACTACAGATGCCTTAGAAGCGCCATGCTTCAATATCGATCACACATTGAGTGCATATTACTCAAGCATCTGTTCTATCGTGTGACTAATCTAAATGTTCATGCTCTTTAACATATAGTCACAGAACTAGTTTTGATGAATATATATATGTATAGTCAAATTATCCTTCATATATGTTTTCTTGACAGCCATGAAGTTCGAATGTCCAGCTGCCTAACTATGGCCAGCTATTCTAAACTGTGTATATTATTTATTTTACTTCCCTTCCCATGCGTAGTTCAGTCTGGAGTCCAGTTCCTTTAGTTCCTTGCACATGAGTTCACAGTTTGGAAACTGCAGCTACAACGTGCATTTTTCTTTTGGTTTTCGATGCGTTTCGAATATGGCGAGGTTTGCCGACGGCTCTTCTTCTTCCGAACGCAATACATCAACGATTGACGAATAATCCTTCATAACCCATCCTCGCGATCATTTCGCTGTCTATATGTTTTCGTACGGTGACAGTTACACCGAAGATTCGCAACTTTCTATAAACTAAAAAAGTAAGTAAGTAAGTATATTCTTCATTAACCAGTAGCTAATCGCACATCGGTTTACAAGTATTTAATAACACAGGACAACTTAATATTCATACAACATCCTAATAATGAAACATTTACGCGTTAAATTGTCAGCAGGAGGAATAATACGATCATGGGTGTGGGGCCATAGGGAATAACTGAGGGTTTTAACTGGTGGGAGTAGCTGATGTAAGACATGATTTGGGTTGTTCAAGATTGCTTTAAAGAGACGAGCATCGGCTATGCCACAGAGTTCATCGAACGTTGGGGAGTTCCCAGGAAGATAGCGGAGAAGCACAAGTCTCCGCGTCAAGGCCTGGAGCCGAGCCCTACCCTGTGCCCCAGCATAGCCCCACCACACGGGAGAGGCGTACAGCATCCTGGCCTGTGTTGTGGCTCGGACAACGTCGTAGAGCCGAGGGCCAGTTAGGCCATGTGATACAAGAATTCTTTTGGCATATAAAGACTGACGCGCCTGACTATGAATCCGATCAATATGAGAATCAAAATTTTACATACTCGACAGGGTAACACCCAATATTGTCATCTCTGGTACCCTGGTTAAACCGGGAATCACATTAGGTAAAATTATCTGCTGATTTCTCATTCTTGGCCGGTGAATTATCATTTCACATGTCTTTTTATGATTAAGTTTTAAGTTACACTTATCCGCCCAATGGGCAGCATGGTCCAGTTCAGCCTGAACCATCAAGCTATTGCAGGACGGTATAACAAGAAAACTGTCATCAGCGTACTTAAATAACTATAAATAATTATACGAGTTTAGTTCAACGACTATCTTTGCGTCGAAGATTTCGCAGTTCTTCAGCTATGACGCTGGTAACGGATTACCTCCAGAGTTCGATTCTTTCGTCCGATCCAACGAACTTTCGATCGGTGAGTCAATGGACCTAATACTGTCGCAACTATGACTCAATAAACCGCGAGTAATGCAACAATTAAGTGCCCTTTAATTACTGAAAACTCAACTTTTCATCACGAGTAATGTGCAGCTAATTTAACGGTCTTTACTCCAGCGTAGCTCGACGCAAGCCTGACTATTTTCAACGCTCTGTCGTTTAAATCGCCATTAGTTCGTCTGTTCTGAAGCGTGACGAAGGCATCCTACGTGGCGAAAACACGATCACCCGATCTTGTTTCCATGGTTTCTACGGCATCTTTCAATTCTGCAGATTCACCGTCTATATTAATCTCATTGAACGACTGGCTTGCGCCGTGACGCTCAGTCAATACCACCCAGCTATACTGACTAAAATCTAACTATTTACTTAAGCTGGCCTTTTATTAATAATCACTCGTTGATATAATGCGTTCATGCCAGCTTCGCCATGTTCGAAACACATCGAAAGCCAAAATAAAAATGCACGGTTTCGCTTCAGTTTCCAAACTGTGAATTCTCGTCCAAGGAACTGGAAGAAAACTGGACTCCAGACAGAACCGTGCACGCTTAAGAAGTGAAGTAAAATCCATTATATACACAGTTTAGAATAGCTGGCCATAGTTAGGTAGCTAGGCATTCGAACTGCATGATTATCATGAATATTTATTAAGAATAATTTGACAACATATTTGTAATCGAAACCTTACTCTGTCACTGTCTGTAAGCAACATATATATACGCGAACATAAACGTATGCGTATAAAGACATGCATAAATACAAATATAGATACATATACATGTGTGTATGCATACATACATACATTCATACATACATGTACATACATGCATATATACAATCATATAATACCCTGATTGTTGTGATAAAGCGGACACATAGGGCTTTGTTGGTGTTCAAAATCCGATTGACGAAATCCAGAAAAATAATGGATGTAAGCCCCGTAGGCTCAAAATCTCAGTAGCAGAAGTAGGACACGTTAGTTCCGGTTAAATATTACTTTAAAAATTTACGCATAGATAAACATAAATACTCTGGAGATACATATACATATGCACACATACATTTACAAATACATACATGCATACATAGGTATATATATATTATACCCGGATGGCAGTGATGAAACGAAAACATCCGGGTTTCATGCATGGGTGTTGAAATTTCGATTGGCGAATACCAGCATATAATAAATATAGGCCCCTAGGCTCAAAATCACAGTTCCAGAAGTAGGACACGTTAGTTCCGGATTGACAATACACACAAAATTTCTCTTTTTCAACGTTATATTTATGCACATTTTGGCTTTTGATATTATAATTGTTGAATCCAATTCCCGTAATTAGAATGGTATAGCATGCTTGTTCAGAATAATTCGTTTCAATTAACCCCTATCTGTAGTCGTTACAGGGTCTCAAGGGCTCATTAAATCATCCCACTCATGTGCCTCGTTACGAAATGCACTCAGTTACTGTAGTTTTGAGCATGCTAATCTAAGGATTGGTAAATGGAAGAACACACGACACATTATGGAGATAGAGCCTACCAAATAAGTCAGATATTTCCACAGGCATCTATCTGTGTGACGCCCATTTGAAAGTGGTTCTACCGTGGACTTAAATAGCGAATTAAGTGCACAACATTAATTTAAACTGAACTAGAAATGGTGTGAAATTGTTTAAAACGGCATTAGGCCAGCGATTAGCGATTGTAAAATGAATTACTAAGCCGTTTTAAAAATCCGCGCCTCAGATTCGAGTTTACGGGCATTGCGCGAGGTATAAGAGCTTTCAATAAATAATAGATAAATAAAATTGTTTAACCAGTTTTTCATAAGCAACTTTATATACAAATACTAAAACAATAAAGCTTTTGCACTGAGGCACTAATAGTTTTACTATTATTTATATAATCTGCATAACAATTGCAATAAGCAACATTTTAGGGGTTAGGCTGTAGTATTTTACTACCCTTTCAATGAGGGTGAGCTGCAATAAAAATTAGACTGTAATTCGTCTGATCATCACAGTCAGTGAGTTTCTCTTGGCCTAGTCAGCTGCATCAGATGAATCTATCTAAATAAACATGGGTGAGCAGATTGAAATACATAACTTAGTAAACTAGGTGACAGATTTAATTTAGTGAATAAAGATCACATCTACGTGGCGACTAAATACTGTTCTATTGGGTATTCTATAATTCTGTAATAATAGTAATAATGATAAAAATAAAAGTTAATAATAGTATTCTTAGTATTAATATTATTTTATGTATCGCTCATAAATGTCTCATTTATGCCTCACCGCTCAGGCGTCGGAGCGACCAAGCGGTTAGGCATAGAGGCTCTGAGCTTTTCCAAAACCTTTCCAACACTATGGTACTCGTAAATATCGTTCTACTGAATATTCTATAACTCTATAATAACAATATTAAAAATAAAAATTGATGATAGTATTTATTCTTATAAAAATATTATTTTAATTTATTGCTCATTAATGCCTTATTTGTGGTCACCGATGCACATTAATTTATGTTCATCTATGCTCATTAATTTATGCTCACCTATGCTCATTTGTGCTCATGCATGCTCGTTTATGTCTCACCGCTCGGTCGCTCGCGAAGCGATAGGCTATCGTGCACTTATTTGATAGTTGAGTTACAAATGTCGTTGATAGATTCGTATGTGTGAAAACTTTTATGTTCACGATTGAAATATGGACATCATTGAACTGTTGATTTAATAATTGATACTTAAGAAAATGAACCTGTATGTCTTTTCTCGTGTTAACGCAACATATTGGACGAGCCTATAGTTCGAAGTCCGATCGATCGGCAACTTCGGAAGGTCGTCAACAGGTGTAAAACATTTTTCCGTGCTGTTTTTATACACGGGATAGAGAAAAGCGCCGAAAAGAAAATCTCCGAAAGCATCGTCGGCGCAAAATAAAAGGAACCGTATTACCTAAATGCATCAACATTATCTGCCACAAATGCACCATATGGCCTGAGACACCGAAACCTTACACGATGCTATAAATGCCAACTTTGCGGACTTTATGGGGTCAATTGTATTCCTAATAAGCTACAGTTGCGAAAGTCTACATTCATACAAACGCTTGCAAATTCTTTAAAAAATAAAATTAACGATTCATAGAAACATTACGGAGGCTTGAAGTCCATGCTAGGTGGGACTACGCGGCAATCGTAATGTGATCATGAGCGCCCAAAGGAAGTTAGGACGCGAGAACAGCTTAAATTCACAAGCGCAATGAAGAGGTTGACAAGACAGCGAAAGAAGATTTTAAAACGATGCCAGTCAACTCACCACTTTATATCCAGTGCAAAGAAATGTAAAATTCTTCAGTAAGTGCTCCCTTTGCAAAATGGTAGCAGAACTATACTGAAAGCCTCAGATTAGCCTTCTACACAAAAAGAATCAAGTAAGCTGGAGGCTAAAATAACAAATCTATGCTTGGGGGAGAAAATCTAAATCTGTGGGTTATGAAGATCAAAAGGCAGCTTGACGTCAGTTGTGCACATTGAAGAAAATCGAAGTGATAAAGCATCTTCTCTTAGAGTTTACCAAGTAAGGAACCAGCCTCAAGATACGGGAGAAATATTTCACACTTGGACAGTGTACAGCCTCTGCAACATAATCTAGAGCATAATTCAGTAGCTCTAGGAATGCAAGATGAATCTCTAATAAAAGAATAGATATTATTTTTAAAAATATATGAAATAAAGAAATACGAATTAGGCCCAATATATTAAAATACAAAACAATAAAATACTAAATAAAAAAAAAATGGCAAATAAAAAGATGTAGAGAATGATGAAAATGTGTACTAGTTTACAAGGTGTTTCAGGCGTATATTTGGCTTTCCTTTATCCATTTCATGAACTTGAAACGCCAAAATATGTGTGCTTAGACAAATTCCTACGAAGTAAACCCTATTCGCGGTCTTTACAAAATTTTATGAGCTCAATAAATTACCCCACTCATTGTCATGTGCCTCGTGTGAAATGCGCAAAAGTTAATGTTATTCCAGTTAGCACGAGCGTGTTGATATTTCTTAATATTTTGTGCGTTGTGAAAGTCTACAGAAAATTAATAACTTTGTTTGGTTGCATTTGAGTAGCTCATTAAATTTGATAAGTCAAAGTATAGTGAAAGCAGATCGCATAAAATTACGTCAGGTCTTACCTTTCGTCATAATGAGGCTTCGTTGGGCATAACAACTGCTTCTTCAGTGAAGACCGTATAACCGCAAGTCCCTGAGCCCTATCAGAAAAAGCATCAATATGTCAAAAGAGTCGCAGAGGATGATTGTGGAATGGGGTTAATGGGTTATGGTCAATTGAATGTGATGATGGATATGAGAATGGATTTGCGTAGCTGTACAGCTTAGGGTATTTTTCATCGACGAATGCACAAGATCTTGTGAGAGAGACCATTTAGGAGTGATTTGGATAAGAATTATGCAACACAGTCAAACTGCCATTCGCAAGCTCAGCATTTTTACATAACCCTGTCATCTGAGTCATTTTCAAGTTAAACGAGGAGTGATTTCATTTACACAACATTGCACCGTAATAGTGACAGCAGATGACGCATGTTAAGTTATCTCAATTATCAGCTTCATACACCAAAGCAACAAATTGGAATGAATTGTGTTTTGTAATGTAGTTTTGTTTTGAACAAGTCGTTCAGGTGCTGTGGTAGAACAGAAACTACTGGAGTGCGCTCTATTTGCATATGCATTTGATTATATATGAGCTACAACAGACGTTGCATATTAAGATTGATTTCAAGCTGAAGAATGCAACTTTTGCAGCTTTAATGGTCATTGCAAAAATAAGGTGGAAAGTTGAAGCAAAAATGATGATGATGATGATAATGATGATGATGATTGTTCCGGAAGAAAAATGATTTTGTTGCGCTCATCTGCGTCGACTGAAGGAATGCCGGCGAACACAAATGTTCTACCAGTAACACGGTGGCTAACGGTTGTAACGAACAGTGGCAAAACATTAGAGGCCTTAGGCCTTTTCACAGTTCACGGGTTCGCAAATCGTCCGGAAATAACAAAACGCGACGAGTTGTGAATTTTCCACATATGCATATTAATAAATATTTGCAAAGTATTGACAGCGCCTCAGAGACATTATGATTTGCTTAGGCCTAATCACATAGGGTGGCACCGGTTTATGAGATGCACTAAGGATTATTTCTGTTGCTATTAATAACGTCGAACGATTTTGGCAAATCAAGGGTCTCCTAGCGAATGCCCCTCTTCTCTTTGCCCCTCTTTTCTTTTTCCCTCCACCTATTAATCATTCCTTTATACCATGTTCTCGCCCTCCGTCCGTTCCTCCACCCTCTCTCTATCTCGCTTCGTATCCACCTTTCAATCTTCTATCATGCTCTTTTGAGCACATCAGGCATGGCCTGTTGATGATAGTCCTGCCAATCACATTGATC
Organism: Norana najaformis; assembly: GCA_964023275.1. NCBI lineage: Eukaryota > Metazoa > Annelida > Clitellata > Crassiclitellata > Hormogastridae > Norana > Norana najaformis. The sequence continues at coordinate 2,543,203 of OZ029913.1, read as the reverse complement.
GAATGGTTCTTTACAAGGGAAACACACTAATATACCTAAATTAAACTAAACTGTAACCTCTGCATTTAAGTTTAAACTAATCTCATCGTCTATTTGCCATGTTCCACAACAAAGATGATGATGATGATGATAACGACGAGAATGATAACGACAACAAAACTGATGAAACTGGACGATGATAACGGTGATGGATGCAATAGTAGGTCCTCTGATGATTATCAGCAAAGTGACATTCATATTTTCTCTTTATAAAACTTGACAGAAATGGAAAAAGAATTCACACCATGTTGCGTATCTGTTTGTCTTGCCCAGTCATTTTACCGAAAGCCATATTTTTATGAAAACGTACCTGACAATGTCCTAAGATGTGACGTCGTTCCATGTGGAAGTCATGCTGAGTGCTACATCAATCCCTTACTGTCCTGTGTCGATGACGTAGATATTCTGAGAGAAGGAACTGCTGTTCTCGCTTTCTATGACGAAGTTCCTTTGTTGCCAGAATACATTCGAAATCTTCGCGACGATATTAAGTGCTGTCGAGTCGAACCTTGCAGTAGTCATCCAGGATTTGTTCAACTTCAGTTGACGGGGAATATGATATATGACTGGGATCGAAAACTATTCAAATTTTTTAAAGCATGTATCATAAAAAAGTTATATGACTGGGATCGAAAAGAATACAAATTTTATAAAGTACATATGAAAAAAAGACTAACCGCACGACCCGAACAGTCAAATAGATGTGCCACTCATGAAGGCTACTTTACTGTACAAATCAAGGGACCTGCACTGCATCACAGAGTGATCTGTGACAATTTATTAATGGATGAGGTTCCCTCCGTGCGCTGTCCTCACTGGCCAAAAGAAGCCAGTAACTGGCCTATAAGGCCAAGAAAGTATAAGTGGCCGACGGAAGACATACTATTGGAGATTGTGAGACGTGGCTGTCACATCGTATACGTCAAACACCGTGATTGCCAAGATGATAAGAATCAGTGGAGACTATCGTTCTCTGTTGCAGAAGTACTTCTGCTTAGGAGTTGGACTCCAACTCAACAGATGGTATATCATATGCTCAGATTCTTTGCTAAAAGAGAGCTAATTCAAAATGACTGTCCGAAGCAGAAAGAAGTGTTCTGCTCTTACCATTTTAAGACGCTTATGTTGTGGGCGTGTGAACAAGAGTCCCTAGAATGGTGGATGTCTACATGCCTTATTGGGCTCTGTTGCAAATTATTACGCAACCTTAGCTAGAGAAACGATGTTGTCCAAACTACTTCATCCCCGAAGCAAATTTGTTTTATGAAAAAACTGGCCTAGACATTTATAAAGCAATTACTGAACGTGTCAAATACTTCTGTGATTCCAGCCTTCTGAGCCAATGGTTTTTAAGAAATTATATATTACCATTTAACAACGAGGCCACGGGCAATATCAAATATACGCTCAGCCCATCAGAAATTGTTCAACTGTCGGACCAAAACGCGAGAAAACTCAAAAGCATGGAGTTGATATTATTTGCTCGAGATTTTGTTATAGTCCATTCTGCGTATATTATGTATACAAACGCGATGAGGTCAAAAGTTGTAATCGGCCGTGAAAGAAATCAGTATGCGAACGCAAGAATACGAAGTCGTGACGAAGCAAGCAAATTACAATCGCTGAGGAGTAAAGAACTTATCTACTTTGAATCTGCACTGCTTTTACTAGCTGCTCCGAACGCAATAAGTTGTGGAAAAGCGACATACTGCAGCAAATTCATATCTGACATTTTACAATATATGTCATTAGGATTCGTTCCAGAATGCTGGTTTCAATACCATAATTTTCCAGAAAATTACGATTCTCGGTTTCAAAAAAGCGTTGTTTATTTTCTGAGAGCCCAAGAATATTTAGGAAACTTATGCGGATGCTCAAGCGATTCAGAATTTGAATTACGGTGTAGAATGTCGATGGAGTTCTTAAGAAAATCTGTCAGGAGCGAAGATTCATCATCCGATGCCGTCCGATGTGCAGTTGTGGTATACGTCGCAGCTATTTGCTATGCCAATTCACACTATCAAACAGCATATAATTTGTGTTCGACAGTTTTCACCGATCAATGGTTTGGTTTAAGAAATGATGTGTCGTCAGTGAATCAGGAACCGATGAGTGCAGGATGTTTGCTATTTATTGATGACGTCGCTAGAATTGTTGGATTTCTTGTGCTTTGCAATCATGCTCGTCAGTCCATAGTCAATAATCATCGACGATTTGACCTTGATCTGCGAATATCACCAAATGTTTTTGCTCTGTACATAATACTCCAGTCGATGGAAAGAACGTCGAAACATCAAGAACTAAACGAGAGTGCGATTCGAACAGTATTTTTGTTTGACACATTATTACTGGTTAAAATGAAACGCAGATTGTCCGATGTTGGATGTGTGGCAAACATCGATTTGTGTAGTCGTCGGCTTTGTGTTTATAGAAGATGTAATTCTCTCATTAGATTGATCGAAGACGTGACTGGGTTTTCCATAAATGAAGACATCTGTTTTCGGCTCTTTATAGAATGCTCTCTTGAGAAAATGGTTTGCTTCTACCAAGCGGTCTTTGAAAAGTTTGGCTTGCAAGGGAACACAGTTGTGAGCTGCTACCGAGCTCTGTACCTCTACAAGTCACGTAAATATGACGAAGCAATGATTCTGTGTGAAGAAATATTGCAGGAATCACATTGTGACGTTGGTCTGAAGAAGGTTCCTGAGTTTTTCAAAATCACGATATATCCACCATTTCTGGCATATTTTGATGAAGACATACAGTCTGTTATAGGACTTCAACCGATTAGTCATTTTTATGTCTGTTAAATGTGGAGTCTGTACGATTTAAGGTTGACACTTATGCTCTTTATGCTCTTTGTCTTGAACCCACCAATAAATTTCCAGCGATGATGGTAGTTTTCAGCCAGATTTTGAAGAGAAACATAACGAAGGTTAACTATTTTCTGAGAAAACATTTTCTTGCGAGATATTTGAAACTGCGATGCCTGATCGACTGCAGATGCTCCGTTTCAGAAATATATCGGGCATTTGACGAACTAAAGGTTCCGCTTGAACACATCATCCGTCAATTTGTTTTTCGGAAACTGCTCGAAAATTGAAAAGTACTGGTTAAGTCGTGTTGCCATTCGTGTATCTTAAATCTTAAATTAGGCTGTGTATTCTTTTGTTGCATTGAAGAGTTACAATCGTAAATTACCCCACTAGATATAATAGGCCTGTCCAGTCTAATGGTTCCAATGCATTGTATCTAGGCTACGCATGGATCGAAATGAAACGAAAGTCAAGAATAAAAACCATCTTGGCCACGTCCAAGCAGAGGACATTAAAGTTTCTATGTGTATTATGTTACAAAGCAAATAATTAATATCATAATTAATTGTAGAAAATTACAAAATTATGACAAAGATTAGTTATCTTGAGAGATTCTCTTTCAACTGTAAAATTACAACTCATTGCCGCCGATAGTAAAATAATACAGTTCACGCTCTGCTCGATATACAAACATAATGAAGGTTAACTATTTTCTGAGAAAATGTGGAGACTTAGAATTGGAAAATAGCCTAATGTCTCTTTAACTGCCAGTATGCAATGCCAGCTCATGTCAGTCGCGGTACTAAAAGTGGGACTGGTATTTGGAGGGCTACATCTTTACTGTAGAATGCACTGCACTCTTCAGTTACTTAATAAATACGCCAATGCTACGCGATTATCAACTTGTGCCTTTGGAAATTTCTGCAAAAGCCTTGCTTTCGAAACTGACGTGGCCTGCCTTACAATAAAAATTGTTATCGAGCCTCCTCCTACTCTCTGTATCATTCCATTTCCTCCAATTTCAATTGTCATACACCATAACCATCTGCCTGATATCACTGTCATTTGGAAATACACGTTTCACAGATAAGTTTGCGTTCGATTAAGCATGCAGTAAAAACTTTATACTTTCGGTAAAGCATTTATCCCAGTGTCACATGCAATGTCCCTAAGTCTCTACGTACTCGCTTAGCGGGTTTTGCAGCTAATACGATTTATTTGTTACTTATAATTGATTAAGTGAGTAATACGTAAAGTCAATAGAGCCTGACGATGCTTTATAGTGTGCATTTTGTATTCCGTTGTACGCTTTTTGTGTAATGAGTTTATAGTTATATAGTTTATAGTCTGAAGTCTATACAGAGAAGGACAGGCAGTCAACCAGGTCGGTCTGATTTGCGTCTGACAAATATCATAAAAACTCTCGGAAAAGTACTCGGCAGAGTTTATTAATGACTGGAGTAGCTGGTAATTTTAATGAAAAAAAATCTTACAAAATTTAGCATTCGAAAGTAGAGATACAAAGGCTACTTTTACCGCAGGTTGAGCTAAGGGTGCGGCCGACAGAGTATCACGTTCCACACATATCTTGCGGCGTGAATAATGGTTTTCCAAGCAGTCATTAAATAAGGACAAAACTAAGACCACGGTCTTTTCTTAGGCTTAGCCTACTTATGTTAAATTTACTACCATAGATAAGACTTATGTTAAGTTTACTACCATAGATAAGACTTTGTGCATGTAAGTAGGCCTATTAAATGAATGAAAATTATGTAAAATATAGGTAATGTATTTGAAAAGCAGAGCTGCAATATTTTACTAATATAATATTAGCTTTTGCCCTGTTTATAAATTCAAATAAGGTTAGGTCAGGTCACCTAAGTCATTCAGGCTACTAAAGCATATGGCAATCCGGAACTCTTTGCAGGAGAGGCTTAGGCCTACCTGACTAACATATGCTCTAGATGAGGAGTTTAAACAAAAGCATTTTATTATTAAGGCAGATCACGACAGACTTTAGAGCTTTGAAAACTATGCTTTGAGAATACATTGCTCAGATTTAAATTTGATTTGATTTGAGTATTTATTTTTCAAATATCTTCGTCCATAGGTGTTGATCAAACATGAAACCGTATAACCAACGAACGTGCACAGTTTTACTGCTCTTTATGAACTTCACGTCACTTAAAGAGGCACCAAAAGGCACATTGTAATTGTAATTGTAATCTGACATTTATAAAGCGCCACTTCAAGAATAGACTCACCAGAGGCGCTCCCGATCCGAACCAGTGAGACTACTGTCAAATGATACAAACTTCAGGCGCTTGCGAAACTGCCGAAGGGACAAACTGAGGAATTCAAGCCGGAGCTCTCGGGAAAGGCGATTCCAGCTATTAGGTCCAACATAGGCAAAGCTTCTAGACTGCGCTGTAGCAGTGCGCATACGAGGAACAGTCAGGAGTCCAAGGGAGGCCGACCGGAGAGTGCTACGGCCTGGAACCAAGGAGATCGAAATGTAGAAGTCCCTAAGATATGATGGAGCAGAGCCAACGAGACAATTACGCATAAGCGTTGGAATCTTGAACTGGATACGCTGCTGAATGGGAAGCCAGTGTAGAGTGTCCCGCATAAAGGAAGTTATATGGCCATACCTCCAATAAGACGGGCAGCAGCATTGAGAACAGACTGAAGCTTGGAAATATTGGCAAGTGAGATTCCAGCAAAGATAGCGTTACCAAAGTCCACCGTGGTGCAGATAAGGGCATGAATAAGAGTAGTAACGGCATGAAAGGAGACGAAGCGGCGGATGGTACAAAGCTGACGAAGGTGGTACAAGCATGTTAAGTGTCCCGATGGCATACTCGAATAGATATATGCATTCATAAATACATACGCGGATGGCAATGCTAAACGAAACATTCGAGTTTTATTTGTGCCCAAAGTTCGTCTGACAAATACCGACAAATAATAGTTGTAGGCCGCAAGAGTCACAATGGAGAATTAGAAGCTGCTATGTTCAGTTTCAGAAGTAGGACACAATTTTTACAGTAGGGTAATACAAACGAAATTTCTTTATTCGACGTTTTATTTATGTAAATTTCGGCTTTAAATAATAAAATTATAGGATGAGATTTATAGTTACAGGATGAAGCATATCCGTTCAGAGCAACTCCTTCAAAGTACTCACTATCTGAGGTCTTTACAGAGATCTAAAGAGCTTCACTACATGCCCACACTCGTTGTCATATGCCTCGTTATGAACTGCTCAACGGTAGTATTATTCGCGTGAGCACGAATCTGTTGATTTTTCTTTCATATTGTACGTTTTAAAGGCCATACAGTGTATTATGGGTCTTCAACTGATGGGTAATTTTTATGTGAGTTAAATGTGGAGTCTGTGCGACTTCAGGCTGATAACAATTTTCTTTGGCAGGGTACAACGAGAAACTTCTGTTGATGTTTGAAGTTTTCAGCCAGATATGGCAAGACAAACTTTTAGTTTTCAATATTTCCTAGGAAAACATTTTGTTGCGATGTATTTGAAACTCCAATGTCCGATCGACTGCAAAAGCTCCGTTTCAGAATTATATAGGGAATTTGGCGAAGTACAGCCCAAACTTCCTCTTGAACATAGTGAATTTCTTCTCCAAAATGTACAACGAATCTTATAGACTGTTCGAAATTTATGAAGTACTGTTTAAAGTTGTGATACTATTTGTGTACTTAAACCAAGCTTCTTATTCTCCTGCTGAATTCAAAGGTAACTGTACTGAAAGATGAGTTTGCTTGTGACTCCTGCGAATCAAGGGTCGCTGGCGAACACAAGTCTCCTTTCAGGATATGGTGGCGAGCGGTGCTATTGATCAGAGGCTTTATCTTCGGGAGACTTTATGCCTTTAACAGCACGCGGGTTCGTGAATGGATCAGTCCGACCGTACAGAGACGTAACACCGATTCTTTCTTTCACACGTATATTACAACTATGTACACCGTTATATACAACAAATTCAGCAAAATCAGAGTCTATGATTCGCATCGGCCTATTAGTCTAGCGAGGTCCGTTTAAGAGATACAGGTTTATTATTTTTCTTCTGTTCTCCGGAACCTAACGCCTCTTTCGACCGTTGTTTAGCGAATGCCTTCTTCGCTTCGCACCCTTCCTTAACTTTCCCCTTCATCTGTCAATCACCCAACTTCTCTCTTTCGCCATCCGATCAGCATCCCTCTGCTCCGCCTCTCTCTCTCTCTCTCTCTCTCTCTCTCTCTCTCTCTTCTCTCCCTCTCCCTCTCTCTCGTTTACTTCTACCTGTCAACTACGGGCGTCCTATCCGCCTCTCGTTAATTACATCCAACTGTTCCCCAGTGTTCCGTAGGAATTAATTACACAAATACATAAGCTAAATTATCCGACATAATACAGTCCACAATATGCACAAAGTTAAACCCTCATTGTTTTTACAACTTTTCACTACATCCCCCCACTTCTGAAGCTGACGGCACCCCGCAGTAGCTTCGGAAAGTACACAGTTGGCTTTCTTTAGGTGGGCAAACATTTCATTTAACGCTGATTTGTTTACGGAAGCACAGACGAGCATCGAACGGCATTAGATTTAATGTCTTTCACAGCCGTACGTCAGCGAACTCGCCAGGCGATTTAGTTACAAGTCTGCGTATCTATAACAGAAAGCAGAAACAAAACCAAAAACGAGTAATATCGTTCAAATACATAATAATATAATCGTGTAACACTTTAAGATTTAACTACTCAGCTAATTACCTACGTTTCTAAGACAACATATCAAAGAACTAAAACATATTACAGCGTAATGATATTTTATTCGTCATATACGCTCTAGATAGTCCATCTGCCAGAGAATTGTGTTTCCCCGGGACATAATGAATATCTAGATTGTACCTTTGAATTACCAGAGCCCAATTTGTGATCCGCTGATTTTCTTTTGCCATGATCTGGATAATCATGTAGCCTTGTGCCATGTGTATACTACTGGAAATGATTAAGAACCAGTTGATATACAGGGACCACATCACACATTGCAATTCTCATTCGATAGTAGCCGTATAGGCTTCTCTAGCTATCAGTTTCCTTCTATCATGTTCAATTAGTCTATCAATTCCTTCTGGGTTTAATTTCCTACTCGCTACCTGAGGTCCATCCCATTTCGCCGGTAACTCGTTCTCTAACGTTTGTCGCAAAAGTAATACCCTTTCGTCAAGAGGCGCTACATCAGCCGTCTTTACTATAGCCGTCTTCTGACTAATGGGACATAATCCTGCATACGCGTGTGTATTTCTTGTCCTGGCAGCCCAGAAAAATGCTTGGCACAATCGATCCTTTGTTGATTTGGTATCGCTTTGGCCAGTCCATAGAGTCTGAAGCGCTAATTTGAGTGTCTGTGATCTATTTTTCACGGGCAAAACAACCTGCTTGTAATCCCTCTCATTATCGTCTTGACTGTGATCTGAGCTCCTTTGCCGAAAAAGCAGACCACCTTCTATCAAATGCCTGTTATCTGCAGAGGGCGCTCGTTTACAACATTCTGATAACGTGGTGTCTTGTTTTGGTGATGCAGTGAATTCAGTGACTTCGTTAATAAGGGTATTAATCGATTCCTTTGAATTTTCCTCCGGGCTTTCGCTCTCACTAATGACGCTTTGCAGTGCGGTTTTGGATCGCGCAGGCGTCGTGAAGTTAATTACCTTATCTCCCTCACCTGAGATCCGTTTATCTTCTGCCTCAGAGCTATCACTTCCAGTGCCATATGTTTCCACTTTGTTATCGTCACTAATTACCCCTACGTCACTGGGCTCATCGGTCGCTTCGTCGTTTGACGTGACAGCGCTAGGTGGCTCCCTCGGGTTTACGGTTTCCCTTTGATCCTTAATGTCGTAATTACGGGTGCGGGTAGCTATACATGCTTGGGGTACGCTAGCGGGATCCCAATTACATGCCCCAACCGGGTCGACCAAGTCTGGATTATTTACAAATAGATCATGGCCTATTAACAAGTCTGTTTGAAGTCCAGGGACCACATCCGCTTTGATCGCTATCCTTCTGTCTGTACCAAAATGTGGCGAGGAAATTTCAATTTCTTGTGTTGATATATATTTCACAAGCCCAAAAGCACACTGCACGGTTACTGGCTTCCCCTTCCTGGCAGATGAACTATCCTTTACAAGCTCAGAATTTATCAACGTAACCTGGGCTCCTGTATCCCTCAGGGCCTCAACAGAAATATTATTTACAAACAAAGGTACGACGAATCGTTTTTGGTAATCCACAATTTTGTCTAAGTTGGACTTTTGCTTAACGAATTTTACTTGGGCATTTCCCTGTCCTTGACAATTGTGTTTGTTAAACTTGCTGTTGTAGAAATGATCTCTTTGGTCCGTTCGATGATGGCCATTCCCAAAATGCATTGACCTTGCATTTTGCTCCAGGGTTTTGTCCTGGGCCTTTTGTTCCGCTGTATCGTGGTGCGTGGAATTGGTTTGTTTACTTTCCCACTGATTACCATTATGGTTTGCATCAAAAGGCCTTGGCTTATAACCCTGCTTTTGCTCGAGGTGATTTACCTTCCTTCCTTCTAGCGTGCATTCGTAGTGGAGATTGGCAAAGTCAGCCACTTCAGCAGCAGTTCGTGGCTTTCTCGCCTCCACAAAATATCGAGTATCACTTGGCAAAGACTCTTTCAGTCTTTCCAAAATTACATCATCTTTAAGAGCATCAAAATTAGTAATCTCCTTTGACTCTAAATAATATTGAAACACATCACGCAACTGATCTAAAAACTTGGGTATGACTGTTTGCCTGTTCTGTGCATAGATCTGAATTTATCCAAATAGAACTTTGCGTTCATCCTACATGCGCTAGGCAATGACGATTTCGTTTGCCTGTAATCGGCACAGATTTCCATAGGCAGTCTGTTGTAATGCATTCTAAGGGAGGAATTTAACAAAGATGGAAGGAGCCTAGCCCATCGAGTCTCCTCAATACCATGCAAAAACGCAACCTTCTCGAAAGAATGGAAATCGGAAACCGGATCTTCGGCTTCATGCATGTTGGGTAGTTTTGCATAAGCAGACACAGCAGCAGCATCTACATCTACTCTTGCGTTATTCGATTGCAATAGACCCAACTGTGCTTTCTCACGCAATAGAGTAAGCTCCATCTCCATTTGCCGCTCCTCAGCCTGCGAAAGCCGCTCCTCAGCCTGAATCAGTTTCAGCCTCATCTGGCCTTCACTGATACTAGCTTCGCCTGTCACAACCTGTTCCACTCCACCTTCGCCTTCCTCCACGTCTCCATTTCCCTTCAGCAATCGTATCATTTCACGTTTATCTAAACCTTCTGGATTGATATTTCTCCGTCTGCACTCTTCTTCCAGTTCCTTCTTTTTCATTTTGTCAAACATTTCAATATAAAATTCTACCAGTTAATACAGTACGATAAATGACAAATCTCTGTAGGTTTCACGAATACCAACAGACACAATAAGATAATGCAATGATATCACGTAACAGTAATAGTAATATATTTACAGCTCCTGCATTCACACTCTCAAAAATCACAAGTCAGTGCTTCTCTGAAACACAGAACAAAATGACGAATGATCAGTTATTAACGACTCGGAATGCGCTCACCAGATTTCGTTCCAGATTTGTCGAATGTGTAGTTTTGGGGAAACTGCCGCATCCGCTGGAAACTGATTTCTTGTTGAGCTCCGACCTCCGTTACACTGCGTCACTTGTTGCTGGCTTCTCCAGACTCCTCCTTTGGTTACTGAAATGGTAGTTGTTTGCTGAAACGGTTGTTCCCTTGGTTGTTCTTCATGGCTCAGTTCGTCTCAGCACATCGGTCGAATCCTGTAGATGTCGGCGTCACGTTGAAGGTATCCGTTGACACACGAATCAAGTCCTTCACTGTCACAATGTACTGAAAGAAGAGTTTTTCTTGTGAGTCCTGCGAATCAAGGGTCGCTGGCGAACACAAGTCTCCTTTCAGGATATGGTGGCGAGCGGTGCTATTGATCAGAGGCTTTATCTTCGGGAGACTTTATGCCTTTAACAGCACGCGGGTTCGTGAATGGATCAGTCCGACCGTACAGAGACGTAACACCGATTCTTTCTTTCACACGTATTTTACAACTATGTGCACCGTTATATACAGCTAATTCAGCAAAATCAGAGTCTGTGATTCGCATCGGCCTATTACTCTAGCGAGGTCCGTTTAAGAGATACAGGTTTATTATTTTCTTCTGTTCTCCGGAACCTAACGCCTCTTTCGACCGTTGTTTAGCGAATGCCTTCTTCGCTTCGCACCCTTCCTTAACTTTCCCCTTCATCTGTCAATCACCCAACTTCTCTCTTTCGCCATCCGATCAGCATCCCTCTGCTCCGCCTCTCTCTCTCTCTCTCTCTCTCTCTCATTCTCTCACTCTCCCTCTCTCGTTTACTTCTACCTGTCAACTACGGGCGTCCTATCCGCCTCTCGTTAATTACATCCAACTGTTCCCCAGTGTTCCGTAGGAATTAATTACACAAATACATAAGCTAAATTATCCGACGTAATACAATCTACAATACGCCGCGGCTGTTTGCTATGCCAATTCACAGTATGAAACAGCATATGATTTGTGTTCGACACTTTTGACCAATCACTTGCCAACTTCAACAAATGATATGTCGTCAGTGAATCATGAACCGTTGAATGCGGGATGTTTGCTATTGATGGATGACGTCGCTACAATCGTTGGATTTCTTGTTCTTTGCAAACATGTTCATGAAACCACAGTTATTAATCGACAATTTGTGCTCGACCTGCGCATATCACCAAATGTCTTTGCTCAGTACATATTGCTGCAGTCGATGGAAAGTATGTCGAGGCATTCGCAGATCTATGGGAGTGTTACTCGAGCCGTATATTTCTTTGACGGTTTACTACTGGCGAAAGTGAAAACCAAATTGGCCGGTGCAGGCTATATGACAAAGAGCGACTTGTGTAGTCGCAGGCTTTGTGTTGATAGAAGATGTAATTCTCTCAGTGAATTGGTTGAAGGCGTGAATGGATTTTCTATGAATGAAGATATCTGTGTTCAGCTCTTTATAGAATGCTCTCTTGAGAAAATGGATTGTTTTTACCAAGCGATCTTTGAAAAGTTTGGCTTGCAAGGGAACACAGTTGTGAGCTGCTACCGATCTATGTACCTCTACAAGTGTCGTAAATATGATGAAGCAATGAATCTGTGTGAAGAAATATTACACGAATCAGACACTGGCGTAGATATAAAGAAGGTTCCTATGTTTTTAAATATTCTGGTATATCCGCCGTTTTTGTTATATTTTGATGAAGACATACAATGTGTTGTAGGACTTCAACTCGTTAGTCATTTTTTATGTCTGTTAAATGAGGAGTCGGTGCGACTCAATGTTGATACCATTGCTCTTTGATTGCAACCAACTAAGAAATTTCGAGCTAAGTTGGAAGTTTTCAGCATCATGTTGAGTAGACCAGCTTTCAGGAATCAATACTATATAACCAAACATTTTGTTGCAAGATATTTGATACTCCGATGCCTGATCGACTGCAAACGCTCCGTTTCAGAAATACTAAGGGCAATTGACGAACTGAAGTCCCAACTTCCGCTTGAACACATCATCCATCAATTTCTTCTTCGGAAACTACAAAAATCTTATAGAATGGTCGAAATTTAGAAAGTACTGTTTAAAGTTGCCTTACCGTTCGTGTAACTTAAACCAGGCCGCGTATTCCTCTGTTGCATTAAGGAGTTACTATAGTCAATCAGACGTCTACATAGGTCTGTTCAGTGGACTTGCCTTGTGGATATGGGCCTGATAGAGGTTTTAGCATTGGTGCACCGTCGGTTGATGCCTTGCGCATTTGACACCAGAGCGATAAAAATAACTAATTGCATTAACAATTGAAGTACAACAAGCTCAGCCTCTTAAATATTTCCTCTGCATTGTATCTAGGCTACTCGTGCATCGATATTAAACGAAAGACAAAAACAACGGCCGCCTTGGCCGCGGCCACCCGTAAAACTCTACAAACTTTGTATGTTACTATTACAAAGCCAATAACTGATAGCACAATTAATAGCAGATATAACTACAGAATAGATGGCCTCAGAAGTCCACTTTCATTTGTCAAACAACAACCTAAAGCACTAAGCACACTCGAAGGTGCATGCAGGTTCTGCAGATAATGGTATTTGTTTACTACTTATCTTGATTAGATGAGTCCCGCTGAAAGAGGGTGATGCATGCCGTATATTGTGTATGTAAATCGTTGTAGGCTTATTGCATGGTTAAGCGTATACTTCAATGGCAATCTCAAGTTTGAACAGAGAAAAGCTGTCAAGCGTCGAGATCTTTTTGATTTGCGTTTGATTAATTTTGACTTTTGACTTTTGATAAGTGTTGGAATTTGTGTTAATTTACTATTATGAGACCATTCGGAAAACTACTCGGCTGGGTTTATTAGTGACTGCAGTTAGTACTGATATTAACAGAAAGAATGTTACAAAGTTCAGAATATGAAAGTAACGATACAACATAATCGACAAAGTGAGCAGAGTTTTCACACACAGTTATAAATAGAATTAAACGCTCTTTTTTCTTATGCTTGCCCTAGTTATGATGTGCTTTATTTCCACGTTATGCTTACTAGTATTAATAAGCCTATGTGAATGCTCAAGCTTCAAAGATAATGTTGCGAATTCTAACAAAAAGAGTGCAGGCAAAGTCAGAATCGATTGATTGCTGAGATGATGATCAGTTTACATTCAGAAAGGGCAGAGGAATAAGGGACGCTACTGGAGCCTTAAGTATGCTGATAGAAAGGAGTTGTCAACATGGCCAGGATATATATATATATATATGCTTTGTGGATTATGAAAAGGCATTTGACAGAGTCGACTGGAAAAGGCTAATGCATGCATTCCGAAGACTGGAGTGGATAAGAGGGACAGAGGGCTTATAAGAAATCTATACATGGGCCAGAAAATACGGTTTAAGATAGATGGAGAATATTCAGAACCTGGAAAACTAGGCAGAGGAGTGAGACATGGGTGCCCATTGTCACCATTGCTCTTCAACATCTACATAGAAGAGCTTATCCGAGAGGCACTAGAAGATATGGAAGAAGAAATTAAGGTCGGAGGCAGACTGGTGAAGGTTTTAAGAATCGCAGATGACCAAGCAATGTTGTCGGGTAGTCAAGAGGGTCTGCAAAGAATGGTGAACCGTCTGCTCACCATGTCAATCGAGTATGGTATGAAAATAAATGTAAAAAATACCAAGATCATGAGCTAGAATAAGCAAAGAAGAAGAAAAATAGAAAGAATAAGCATCAATGGAGAAGAAATTGAACAAATAAAAGAATTTTGCTACCTGGGGAGCGTTGTCACGCAAGATGCAAAACGCCACACGGAAATCAAAAGAAGAATAGCATTGGGCAAAGACGCATTTTAAAAACGAAAAGAGTTACTGAGCGGAAAATGAACAAGAACTTTAAAAACGAATAATTAAAGCTATGATATGGAACGTGGTCTTGTATGAATCCGAAACATGGACCATGAGAAAGGACATCAAGAGATTGGAGGCCTTTGAAATGTGGATTTGGCGGAGGATGAAAAATTAGTTGTATGCAGCATATAACAAATGAGGAAGTGCTGAAGAGTTGAAGAAGAAAGATCTATGATAGCTACAATAAAGAGGCGACAGAGAAAATGGATTGGTCACATATGGAGAGGGGACTCACTCTTGAAAACCGCCACTGAGGGCAGAATGGAGGGAGGAAGACAAGAAGAAAACCCAGACAGATGCTGCTGGATTGGATGATGACGGACGGATACAGCAGGCTGAAAGAAGGAACTCAGCACTGAGAGGAGTGGCGTCATCTGACATTTGAACCCGCCTGAGGGCAGAGAATCAGAAGAAGAAGATGTGAATGTACTTAAACATGGGTTTACCTAAACGGAATCCTACCTTCAACGAGGGAGAAGTTGACAATAGAAAAAAATTACATGGTCTAAAATATCATAGCACTTCTTAAAATGAGCAGTTGTAATTAGGTCTATAGCAAACAGTGAGATTGTTAATTTCAGACAGAATGTTAGATTTGAAGAAGCTGAAGACAGGTTGTTGAGATTAGTGGTGGTAACAGAAGACAGTCTTATAAAAGACAAGTCGAATTTTTACCATTCTACAATATTTTACCATGGTAAAATATGAAGCGGCTTTTCATCGGTAAAAAATCGAAATTTTTTACCTTTTTTAATTATTGCACATTATTACAGATAAACAACTAGAACAACAAATTAGCAGCAAACTTATGCGATGTTACAATAAGATGCCAAAATTCAGAATCTGACAGCTTCAGTCCGTCCTCACTTCTGCCGCTCGCATAATGGCCAGTGTGCCGAATTTTTCACATATTTCGAATTATATGAAGGACAAGCTACGCTGGTTCCTTTTGAGGAGAGAATAAGTTCAAGATTCTCCTTCTGGTGGGTAATTAATTGGTCTGTACAGTACCGACATATATCCGAGAGCTTCATGTTTCAGTCTGGAGTCAACCGGGTCGGAGATCGTTGCGCTCTGCTCCTCGTGGTGATGTGCAGATGCCCCGTTTCGGCACATAAACGCAAATCACATCTTGCATTCTCATGTCTTGTACCTTCCATCTGTTGCATTTGACTCTATTCAACAAACATTTTCAAATTGTCCCAAAATGCCCTTGTTTATGTCAGTTACTCTTCTGTGAGATACTTAAAACGCATTAAACCAAGTATCTTGTTAACTGCAGACATACAGATACATGCATACATACATACACACAGATTTCAAGGGTGCTTTCTCATGGATTACGGTTTTCATCTACGGTTTCACTCAGAACATTCGAGATCATGCCTTAACTTGGTCCAGGAACTCTGAACATTATGTAGGCTCTTAATTGTGACACCATAGTGAGTCGTATATGCGTGGAAGCGCCAGTGGTGACTCGTTTAGTATTCCAGGCAATAGTTGTTTAACTGATTGCCACCTATATTACAATTGTGCCAGGATCTTATTAAGAGGCTCCGTTACGATGAATATTACGCCCATATTACAGTTATGAACTACACTATTGTTGCACAACCAGCATAGAAGCTACGATTTGGATTACATCTGTTAGATGTAATTTAATTCAGTCCAGCAAATTATGTATTATTATATTCGATTTCAATAGTAACCGATGGTGGTTTCGCACTGTGGATACAACAATGACATATACGCTGTAGTTAAGCAACACTAAGCTTAATTAGTATTGGAATTAGCGACCACCCTTTGAATATCAGGCCATGAGGGCAAATTCTGTCCGCCATCGCTTTGGGGTCCGTAAATGAGTACCAGAACAAGTTGGAGGTTTAATCATGTGTCCTGTTTTTGGATTCGTGACACTTAGTTTGTGCGTCAAACAAATCTTCCTTCAATTTTAGAAATGGGAACCTTGTTACTTCGGCGTGTATTTCTTCTCTATATATGTGTACCGCACTTATTACGCGAAAGCCAGTAAATAGGAATCTGAGGCGTGAGACGAGACAATTACGCTCGAACAAGATGCCCAAGTTCGTTACACGGAGTACGATGACCAGGCTTGAACATGCAATCGTTTGATTACAGTCCCAATGTGATGTCGAATACATCGCCATGCCGCAGAAAGGCAATCGTGTTACATGTAGCTGCAGGATAAAAATACTACACGCACAAGGAGCCTTAAGATTGGTATGACTTATTTGCTTAGTATGTTACGCAGAGAGGGGGAAAGAGACAGACAGACAGTCAAACATACATACATATAGACAGACAGGCAGACAGAAGAGCAGTCACTTAAGCTAGCAATATGAGGCAGCCATGGGTATAAAGTGTTGGCGATTTCATTTTCTAAGCCTCGGTGTATAAAGATAGGTGGCCAGTTCTCTCCAGCATCATCTGATCTTTCCACTGGCAGTGTACAGTGAGGGTATTCATACAATAGATGAGCTCGATAGGGGCGCATGTGGCTCAGAGATCTTGAAACATATTTCTACCCTAGCCGAATTTCAACGCCCCCACCCCGACCTCGCGCTGCGAGATGACTGCTGTCCACGTGCATGAACGTAGGTCTCATGATTAAATACGAGACTAAAACCAGAGAACGTATACGCCTACACGGATGTCAGTGTAATAACCATGCAAGGTGCGCAGCAGTTTTTAGCTAAACAATCTGCCTCTATCAACAAAAGGACAAAATACTTTGCATATGGCATGATTTGCAATTTCTTAATAGCAGAGAATTTTTATCGGTGTTTGATATTTCACGTAATAGCATATGTGCACCTCAACACTTCACACTTTACAACTCCAACACTGCACCCCTTGCAATCGCTGCGCAGGTCTTTCACTCCAAAATGAAAACACTACTCTTCCACGAATCATATCATGGTTTCATTTCTTCTTATCTCTCTCACCGCTCCAATTCCAAACACCATCTACCGCAACCATCTGCCTCTCTACCTGCCCGAAATTGCTGTGATTTGGAAAAGCAGCCATTTTGCAGATAAGTTTGAGTTCGATTAAGCATACAGTAGAAATGTTTTACTTTCGGTAAAGCATTTACCGCAGTGTCACCTGTATTGGCTCTAGGCCTAAATGTACTCACAGGTTCGTAGCTTCTGCAGATAATGCATTTTATTTAATACTGATCTTGATTAGGTGATTCCCCCAGAAAGTCATTTGACCGTGACACATGCTGTTTAGTGTTTATTTTGTAGGCCGATGTATGGTCCTTGAATAGTGTATGGTTAAGTGGTAATCTGAAGTTTGGTTAGAGAAGGATGGCCAAACAATCAGGTCGGTCTGAATTGGCTCTTATTACTTTTTTATTAGAGGAGTCATGGGGAAAGTCAGTGGACCGTGCCGCATGCTATATATATATATGTATATATATATATATCATGAATAAAGATGCACAATCCTTGGATAGTGTATAGTTTAGTGGCAATCTGAAATTTGTGATGGCCAGGGAACCAGGTCGGTCTGAATTGGCTCTTTACTTTTTTATTGGAGGGGTCTGAGGAAAGTCAGTGGACCATGACACGTGCTGTACAGCGTGCATTTTATATACCGATGTATGCTTCTTCTAATAGCTAAGTGGTACTTTGAAGTTTGCACATAGAAGGAAAGGCAAGCAAACAGGTAGATCTGATTTGTGTTTGTCAAATTTTCTACATGGTATTTGCATTAATTTCTTTTACTTGGAAAACTATTCGCCAGGGTTTCTTAGTAACTGGAGTTGTTGCTAATTTTAACGAAACGAATCTTACAAACTTCAGTATTCGACAATAGGGAAGCAGAATCTTATCACAGACTGTACTAAGGGTGAGGCCACCTAAGTAACAGGTTGCACATATTCGACGGAGTGAGGCAGGAATTTCGCAGCAGTTATTAGCTTAGAAGAATAAACTGAAATCCAAGACCGCTAGCATTTCTTAGGCTTAGCCAACTTTCGATAACTTTTAGCTCCATGTTTATCTTACTAAAGTATATGTGAGTTTAAGAAGGTCTACTACAGGGCCGATAATTATATAAAATATGGACATTGCATTTTGAAAAGCAGAACGCTCAATTTTTCTAAAAACAAAATGAGCTTTGCCTACTCGATAAACTTCAATAAAATCAGTAAATTAAAGCTTGCGAGATATACGATCGTTCTTTATTGAATGTCTTTCCCTACACTGAGGTGCCCTAGATAATTACAATTATAATTTAAATACAATTATGGACTACAACGTTTGGTGTTGAATCAAGCAGCTTAGCAGTTCAGCAATATTATCGTAGATTATACTGTACTTCTCTCCAGCACCGTCTGGACTTTCCATTTACAGTGCCTGCTCAGGGTATCATGTATTAGATGAGTTCGATATGGCAGGAGCAATTTCAAGCACACTTATTAACTTAGAAAAATAAACTAAAACCCAAGACCTCTCACTTTTCTTAGGCTGTCGTCATATCTGATTAGCAGTCGCTCTAGAGTTCAAAGCTGAGCTGGGCAGAGCAGTGCTGACAAGCAAACAGACTTCATGAAACTAGTCTATATGATTTTAGGCTAAGAAGCTTTATTTAAATTACAGAATACCTAACTGATAACAAGACGGTAGGGATAAATTATCATTTATTAGTAACTTATATCGCGCCTGTGAGAGACTAATACACAAGACATCAACCGATGCGCACCAAAGCCAAACCGCAATCAGATTCGGAAGAACAGTACATTAAGACAGAGAAGCAGCCAATGGTGGATAAACAATTTGAAAATGTAAGTCTTAAACTGAATACAAAATGACACAAGCGAGTGAGTAGAACAAAGAGATACAGGAAGAGATTTTCAACTTCTTGATCCAGCAAGCGGAAAAGCTTGTTTGTCAAGAACAACTCTAGCCTTAGTTATAACCAAAATGAAAACACTCCTCTTCCATGAATCACATCACGAATCCTCGTCTTCTCCTTATCTCTCTCGCGTTCCAATTTCATACACCACCTACCACAGATCCTCTCCTGACACCCGTTCTTCCTCTTGACTCTTTCTCCCCAACCCCAAACACCACCCCCTCCCATAGCTGCCACGCTGTCTCTCCGACTGATTTTTGGATCTTAATCTGGATCCGAACTCTTTTGCCTATCGATTTTGTTTTGACTGAACGCCTGTGAATAAACTGGTTCCCGTAACGTGGCTTTCTTGCTATATAAGAGTCAGTCGCATGACCCGATTGAACAACGATATTTCAGGAAAGCATGAATAGTACGATGGACCAACGTATATACCTCGGTAAAACAATAAGTATATTAAAGCTTCTTTCTTCTTACGATTGGTCTTGGTTAAATTTCTTTTCTTACACGCGTATGCCGGTGCTTTAATCAACTGCAATTACATTTTAAATACAATCATAGACTTACAGTAGAGTGGTTGGTGCTGAATTCTGCAGCTTAGCAGTTGGACAATATTCTAGAATATGTAACTTAATCCAACGTGTGTGACTGTCTGTTATATAACGTATAACTCCTTTGAGTTCAGACAAGTCCAACATTTGGTTTAGCATTGCCATAGTACTGCTTTTATCACTGTTGACCACCAAGAACTTGTAGAATCAGCAAAACTTTGTTGTGCCTCGGACTGCTTTAAACAAAACTTTGGTGTGCCTTGGACTGCTTCAAAAAACTTTGATGCGTCTGGGACTGCTTTAAACTTTTTAGCTTCTTCATACCTCTGAAATCGGTTTCAGGAAATGGGCATTGGTTGTGCTCGGTCTGATCCTTCTTTCTGCCCTGCTGGTGTCCCACAGGTATCTGACCTTCCGCAGGAAGCCAGTGCAGCTAGCATAACAGCTTGGTATTGGGCACAGCGTAACATGAGCAAAGGGAATTTTGGATGCGTTGAAGCCTTTCCAGTTCAAGATCTGATATACCTGTGAAAACGAGTTGGCATAATCAAGGCGAGAGCAGACCAGAAAACAGACTATGGTTTGAGACATGTCTTTGGTAAGAGCATATATACATTCATTCATACACAAATACATAAACAAACAACATATATATAGAAGGACATACATACACACATACATACATACATAACGAATAACCAAGTCCTAATGCGACCTTATGTTTAGTACAATTAAATTCTTCCCACAAGTTAATTTTTTCTTTAAATGAGATTGTCATATGAAGGTTAGGGTTAAATTATTAATAATGCTATCGTATCGTATAATAAGAGTCGGAAGACGGTTTATGATCACATATAATATTTCTTGCGAATACTTGAATGCTGAATATTTGCAGTTTCTACAATTACATATCCTAATGTTTACACAGGTTAATCTTTTTGATTCCATACGTTTACAAAGCATTTCGTACTATATATTACAGTCAACCAAAACTTACTGGTATGCGGAAGATTTTCGACTATTGCATTATCCTTAAAAAATAAACTTTTTCGAAAGTCCATATGATGACAAATGTTTGATGAGGTTAGTATTAGTTTAATACTTTGAGTACAAGTATGACAGAAGTTCGGAAGATGGATGACGATCCTTTACCCATTTCTTGCTATCATTCGGATCTTAAAAGGCGATGGAACGTCGGTGATGCCGTAGATTGTTTTAACTGATACTGACTGTACGTCCTGTGGTGGTCGTATGTGAAAGTTTTGCAATAGGCCGCTTATGAACAGGAACAGTTGTTGACGGGCCAAAAACTCGCCAGGACAAGATCGTCGACCTGAAATAATTGTTAACAAACAAAACCTCGTCATACATCAGCCAACATGATACCATTGCACTTCAGTAAACTCATCATTAGTGTTGTTCCGGAGTTAAAAGAATATTTGGCTGAGGCCCAAACAGGATCACAACAACCCATGTCGCTTTTACTTTTCAACTTGGGATGGCCCTCATTTTTTATGCAGTAAGGTTGGGGACTGATGGATTGTGCTTTACTTTTTGTACGTACCAAAATAGTGTCAACAATTTCAGGCGATCAGAGCAGTTCGATTGCTCACTTAAACTTTGTTTTTAAAAATGATGAAATACACAATAGCAGTAAGTCTTGGCCTAGGTAATTTGACGTGTTGAGAGCCTTCGAATATCTGTAAGACAGAGATGCTTATCTGATAAAATAATACAGAGGCGAGAGATCAATTATCGGTAAAGGCAGCAGAACTATTTATGCAGCTAAGACTCACTGTTTGATTAGAAACTACTCCAAACTCCCGGGGCCTCCAACACTTTAACACTGTGTACCATATGGTAGGTTCTTCGCATTTATTTCTAACCGTTATATTAGACATCATGTTTAAAATAAGTTATTGTACACTAACCTAGAGAAAAGGCGATAACACGATTCTTGTTGATTAATTTGTTGCTCTCGTCCAAAAATCGTTCTGGTCTGAAAACATCTGGTTCAGGCCAGTCCGTTTTGTTCATATGTGCAGCATTAATGTTGGGCAGAACCTTAAATCAAGAAACAATCAAAGTGCTGGATAATGTTTGTTTAAAATCGACTGTGTATGCCAAGTATGATGACGCAAGGATGATGCAATTCTTACTCTACCTCTTGAACCTACAACTCAAGAATGAGAGACAAATGAACAAAATCTTGTCTTTATGCCAATTCGCAGCAAAGACAAAGCTCTTCAGTTGAACCAGCTACAGAAGCAAATAGGAGACCATTTGTAATAGTTTTGGCTTATTTGGAGCACACTACAGTAACCTCCGCTTAACCCTAATCCAGTGCATGAAGTTTTGCCTATCTGGCAGTGACTGGGATAACCCTGATTTATGTAAACCAACTACAAACCCACGCGTAGGGCCGTGAAACAGCACATATGTATGCTTCTTACCACAGTATCTGCTGGTATGAAGTATCCAAGTATTTCGGTGTCATGCAGCGTCAAATGCGGAATAGCCAGCGGCAAAGCGGATCTGTGCCGCAATAACTCCAGAACGGTTGCCTCAGTATAAGTCAACCTTGGCTGATCTTCAGTTGTCGGGAGTCTGTCTCTAGGAACCACAGAATCGATCTCCTTCTGGACATTCAATGCGACTTGAGGATTGTTGGCGATGTACACGAAAAACCACAGCATCATAGTAGATGTGGTGTCAGTACTCCCAGCCATGAAATCTCTCAGCGTATACATCAGCTGTTCACGGTCGTAGTGAGGACCTTCTTTCTCGATATATCTTCGCACAAAACAGTCCGTGGCTTTATCGTCCAAACTCATGTCTACCTCATTCTTGATAGCTACAAGCAGCTTTCCAACGCAATCTGTCATTTCGCTGAATTTCTTGCTGAATGGAGGGAAGAATCTGAGAAACGGTAACAGGTGTGTTGCATTATCAAAGGCATCGACGTATCTCTTCGACTGATAAATGGTTTCGCTCATGCCGTCTTTGTAATCGCGTGTACGACCAAAAATTATATTCATTGGGACGTTCGAAGTACTGAGCACCACCACATCTTTTGGGTTGAAAGCTTTTCCATTTGTATCATGAAAGTATTTGATCAATTCGGAGACTTCCGTCAAAATCCATGTCTCCAATTGACTTCGTGATCCGAATCCGAAATCTTTCAAGACCGACAAAACCAGCTTGTGGTATTTTCTAAACTCTTCACCGTAGTTTTTAAACGTAATTCCTACAAACGCAATTGACATAACCTTTTAAAATTTAAGTGAGTAAGCAAATAAGTAAGTAATGCATTTGCTAACACGCCATATGTACATCGACTCGGCGAGAATTCATAGGCGCGGGTGGGTCACAGCGGTCAGACAACAAAAGCAAGACGATACAAGTTGGTCTTTAGCCGCATTAAGAATATGTCTAGCGAGATACTGTTGTGAGTAACGTAAACAGGAATACTATTCCATGTGGCTGGTGAAGAATTGCTGAATCCGCGTCGTGAGAAATCGGACCGATAGTCTCTGATGTCAGGGAAAGATAGAAGGTTTTTGTGTAGCTGATGACAGAGATCTGGATGGTAGGTAGCTCTGTAAGGATGATGACAGGTAAGCTGGTTAATTGGTCGAGAAAGTCTTACGTGTGATGAGAGCTATCTTGTAAGTGATTCAGGAGCCGACAGGCAGCCTATGTAGATTTGCCAGTACAGAAGTGACGTGTTCAAACCTTGGGGTTCCTGTCACCAGACGGGCTAACGAGTTTTGGACGCATTGCAATTTGGCGATGTTAGACTTTGAAGTGCCGTACAGCAGCGAGTTACAGTAGTCGAGTTTTGCTCTGACTACACTACAAGCGACTGTCTTCATAAGCTCCGGTGGGAAGCTCGATCGAACATGAGGCATAGCTTTTCTGTCGTAATACGATGCCTTGCAGACAGCGGTGACGTGCTGGCTAAATGTTATTTTAGAGTCGAGCGTCACCCCAAGACTTGTAAATGTTCCTGATAACGAAATGTCCGTGCCCGTAATGTTGACTGTTTTTAGGTTCTCGGTCGATTTTATTGATGAGGAAGTGCCAAGAACAACGACTTCAGACTTCTTTGGATTCAGGCATAGTCCGTTTGTTAGGACTCAGCAGCGTACTGCTTCAGTACATCATGTTAGATTGTTGGTGTCGGACAGATGTGATCGATTGCTATGTACAGTTGTGTGTCACCGGCATATTGGTGGGACTGATGCCGTGTGCGGAAATGACACCGGCGACTGGAGCCACATAGAGTGTGAAAAGAATCGGGCCAAGGACCGACCCTTGTGGGACGCCGTATGTACAAGTAGACGTCTGCGACCTTGCTGATCCGATGCTCACATGTTGTGACCCGTCCGTCAGGTAACTACAGATCCAGTTCAGTGCGGCATCGCTAATGCCGAACGTCTTCTGCATAGGGGTCGAGGCCGATAAGTAGAGTGGGTTGATGTCGTCCTGAAGCAGTATAAACATCATCAAGGATCTTCAACAGGGCTGTTTCAGTCGATTGATGCCCACGGTAAGTTGATTGATGACTGTTGAAATTACAGGAGCTATTAACGTGGGGGAAGAGCCGAATAAGGAAGACACGTTCCAAAATTTTCGACAGTGTATTGAGATTGGCCTGTAGTTGGAAGGATCATCTGGATCGAGACCTTCTTTGTCTAGCAGAGGTGTAACAAAGGCAGATCTGTAGCAGGCTAGAAACAGTCCGCTGATGAAAGATAAGTTACAGCTCTAGATGAACGATGATTTGTAGTAAACACGTCAGCACATGACTTTTACAGAGACGATAGGAAAGCATCCATCGGAGATGACTTTCCCGTAAGGACGACAGTAGTTTGAAGATTTCCGCAACATCTATAGGTTTGATGTCGTCAAGATGCGTGCCGACATGGTCCATATGTAAAGCAAGGGGCTCCATGAATTGTCCGGACAGTTGCTTGGCAATCGATGCCTTAACTGACTTGATCTTATTGTTGAAAAAGTCAGAGAAAGTCAAGGCCTCTTCGAAATCGTTTTGCTTCTGTAGCTTCTGAGGACAGCCAGCGATTGATCTTCTTTCCTGGACGCTTCGTGAATTTTCTGAGCGGAACCAGTTAATCCAAAGTGTCGGTGACAAAGTCATCTACTTGACGAGCAGAGCCGTCAGGGGTGCCATCAGGGGCCAAAAACAGTGGCAAATTGATTAACGCTGGTCGGAAGGAGCCAAGATCGAGTGTTTTCACTTTCCGATACACGATCGTAATCGGCTGCCTCCAGTTAAGGCTTCTAGCCATCGTCCATTTTACTAGACTGTGGTCGGACGGTCCGTGGCTGATGCATACCTATACGTTCTTGTTCGGTGTTGAATTCGCTCCAGACTAAATCGAGCAGACTTGCACCGGTCGGCCCAGTAGATGATGGACCTGACACGAGCCGTTTCAAACCGAAGACATCAAGCAGAGTAGTTAGATCGTCGGTGATGCTGAATGAGGTGTTTCCAGGGCAGTTAAAGTCACCGCAGATAATGAGACGATCGCTGCCAATCACAGTAGTGATTGCTGCAAGTAAGTTACTGAATTCACAGTAGAAGTCATTAACTTTCGAATCTGGCCAGCGGTAGGTGTTAATGAAGAGCAACGAGAAGTTAGAGGTGATGATTCGAACGGCTTGGAAGTGGAAGTTGTTAGTTGTTACTGTGTTCTAAAGATGATGAGTTTTGACGGTGAGCGTCTCACGCTGAATGATCGCCAGATCACTGTTTCTGCCCGTTCTTCCAGGGGCGGAACAGTGGACGTGTCTGATCATGTATACTGGAGGAGTCATATCCAACTTGATGGCATTGGGATCTTAGCAGAGATCCAAGTCTTACAGACGCCTAGCACGTCTAACTGTTAGTCTCTGTAAGGTCCAGAATAAGTACACCTTTACGAACTGCGCTGCGCGCGTTTAACGACCCAAATGTGAGAGGCTTGAGACGCTGACGCATTGCAGTAGGACCTGCATTGAGTTCAACTCCACGAAGCAACAGCAGCAGCGCTACGAATACACACACGGGCGAAAGAGGACAAGTAGGTCGGCAGAAGCCGCGAGGTCCCGGTAGGGCCAAACTGGCGCTGCTGGACAGCTGAAGGGTAGCGCATGGCACGGTTTGCCTGGGCAGGACGGCAGAGACTGCGTGAATGAACGTGGGATGGTCACTATCGTGACGGTCAAAAGAGCAGCCGGCGTGATTGGGCAAGTAAGTAGGCCTGCTGGCGACGATGCCGGTGTAGGAGGCAGGGTGTACACTAGGCACATTTTGTACTCTAGAGTTAATGATACCTGTAGGCATTGTGGACTCTAGAGTACATCATACCTAGGCAAAATGTACTTACCTTACCTGCAGTGAGTAAAAAGTAAATAAAAGTAAAAGCTTTCAGTTAGAAAGAAGCTGGACCTAAAAGTATACAATTTTTAAAGAAAGGGGATTCGATGAATAATATGCTTTACCTCCAATAAATTGAACTATAAAATATTCATCAAGTATTTAAATTATTTATTATTAAAATATAGCTGCTGTTAATTTTGATACCATTTTAAAGTCTTCATTTTTTTAATACATAATTTCTATGAATTAACTAGAGTACACAATGCCTGAGGTACGTTATGCCTGGGTGTGGGCTAGGAATTTCGTACTCTAGAGTGCATGCTACCACCAGTTAGCGCCTACTGTAGAGTACTTTGTGCCTAGGTCTGATGTACTCTAAAGTAGGTTGTGCCTAGAGTACACCTTACCTGCCACAGCGGAACAGCAGGTGAAGTCAAATTTCGTCAAGAAATTTTCAAATTGCGAATTAAAATCCTTCAAAAATCTTTGCCCAACCTAAAGTACGGTAGCCTAAACATTATTGAAGTCCAGAAACCTTAAGGAAGCCGCTAGCATCAAAAGTCTAACAGGCCACCAAGACTGCAAAAAGAATTAAAAACTTACAGAGACATAAATCAGGCCACCGGGTAGTTGAATGACGTCACCAACACCAACAAAATTTGGTTCTTTAAGATAGAGCTTTCCAGTCAAGAAAAACATATAAGGGTGTCGTGCGTTTGACTGATTCCTGAGATGGTCCAATAAAATATTAAGTATAAACAACGACCTCTACTTTTTATATTCGATGTGAAGCAATGAGGTTCTTTAAAGGCGCTATACAACTCTCCAAATAATGTCTGCACTGCGCATTTAAATATTAGACAACATCAGTTTCTAATCTGAAACTTAGATAGATTTTTATTTTATACCTTTCAGATTTTGATTAACATGATATCTGTCTGTGTAGAAGCTGTCTCTTCCTGAGAAACTCGACGAATGTTTCACAAGAGCGTCTTCTATAGATTCTTTGTTGTTCAGAACTAAGATAAATCTACAGAGTTCGAAAATTGCTGTTAAATTTGAGTGTAAAGTAGATTATGATATAGGCCAATGTGAAGCTAAGATTATTAAACTTCTGGTTCCACAATCAGAACAGAAGCGCAAAAACTCCAGGTCAAGAACATTCATTGAATGAACGTCGCAAGCAGGAAATGCAGGAAGATGGAGAGGCAGAAACAGGCGAATAAAATAAGACACAGAACCAGTAAGACCTGTAGTGAAAAGACTGACCAATTGAGATCTAGACAGTGAGGTACATAGGGGCATAGGAATTGAAGGACACAAACAAACGGGCAACTGGACACAGAACGAGTTAGAATGACTTAGACATTTTATTTTTAGCTTTACGAAGTGAAAGAACCGTTGTCGAGAAATAATTTTAATTGTCTAGTTAGTTTATCTTTGGAATTGGAAATATTCAAAGTTGCTGTGTATATTAGTGTAGAAATGGCATAGCCGCGGTGAATAAATATAGTAAACACTACAGTGTAGAGATGAGAACGGACCGAAAAATTCCTGCCCAGCCCAGTCCGGACCGTGTCGAACAGGGCACGGACCGGCCCGCGTCGGAGAAATTATGGTTTGGCCCGGCGCGGCCCGGCTCAAAAACTGAGGCCCGGTTCAAAAACTAAGCCGCGTTGCAGACTGCAGCCAATAGTTACTGACAGTGTAATGAAATTACCCATACTTGATATTTATTTAGAAGCACATGCATTACACCTTGTATAATTGCGTGTTCACTGCTGGCTCTTTTGCTATCAGATGACTTCCAATGTAGCTCAAAGTCAGCTGTTATAAACTGTTACAATTTATAACAAAGATATCCAAGCAGTCAACTGAATGATGTCAATGACTTTCACTTTGATAATTTTTAAAACCTTGTATAAACCAGTGAACCGACTTGCAATGTTCCTTGTGTTTGCTGGAATATTTTTAAAGTTTCAAAAAGATTTCAAAATTTGTTATCACTATCTTTCATACATTCTGTTGTTTTTACAAAGATCACAATAGTGAAATATGTTGTCTGTAAAAATTCTGGACAATCTCTAGCCATTAATGCAGTATTTTGTTGAACTCCACTTAGCAGAACCCACAAGATAGTCACTTAAAGACGCGGTTGCCAATTACCGCATGCAGCTACAAAACAAACGATTGTGTATCTATATTCTGTAACATAATTATGAATGATGCATTTATATGGCTGAATTCAAATGCAGAAACAGAATGCTGTCAACTGCGTCTGGAGCAAGACGTGTGCTTCTTTCAGCCACTGTGGCCCCAGCAATGCTGAAATTACTTTCACTAGCCACATCCGATGCTGTTCGGCCGGATACTTCACGAGCAGTGATGCTCAACCTGAAACAACAATAAGAATTATCTAATAAAGTAGCACGAATATAAAATATTGGTATTTATGCTAGTCAGGCAGCAATGTGACTAAATAGTGCAAATTTTAAATGTCTTTATACAAGAATGACTGCAAAACGTATTCATTTTTTAGTGTAAAATGTAGGATATTAAACATGGAAGTAAAATGGAAGATGAACAAACCTTGAGAACTTTTGTGAGTTCTCCTGCCACCATTTAAGAATCTGGAAAGTTTCTTCTGCAGCTGCTGGTGCTACAGTGCATTTAAGATAGTCGGTGACTTCATCTGTATCAGTTATGGTGACTTGAGTGTCGTCTTCAAACTCGCTGATTTCTAAACAGGTCTGCTTCGTCGGTGGACTAGAGTCACCAAAAGTAAACGGAATCAGCAACAGAAGCAATGGTACTGCCTACCATTGCCATAAGTGACAGCTGAACAGCAGCAAATGCCAGATTTTATTTTTCAAGGACCGGAACCGGCGAACAATTAACCTTACCAGATCAGCATACACTTTCTCTCTTTCATTGGTCGAATTCAAGGCTTTTATTGTTTCATACGAAGATGCAAAGCCGTTGCTGAGCGATGCATTGTATGGATGACTAAGTTGGTCTCAAGCAGCTAGATCAGTCTCTCCTTTAATTTAGCAATATTGCTGCTAGCATTTCTCTTGGCGTTGCAAACATTTTTCAGCTTGATTAGCCAGCGTAGTTGTATGATGCAACGTTGGCTGCTTTCTTGCCTTGAACTCGTCTGGTTTCCTTAGACGATGAAAGCAAGGACACGACCTCCTCAAGTAAATTATGATCGACTACAGTCATTCTGTATACCGCATCACGACATTCAACAATATGCTGAACTTCGTCATACATTTCGTCAACAGATTTTAACAACGTAATTACCGAGTTCCAGCCTGGAGCCGAGCCCTAGCCTGTGCCCCAGCATAACCCCACCACACGGCTGAGGCGTCCAGCATCACGGTCAGTGTTTTGGCTCGGACAACGTCGTAGAGCCGAGGGCCAGTGAGGCCATGTGCTACAAGAACCCGCCTGACTATGAATCCGATCAACATGAGAATCAAAACTTAACATACTTGATAGGATAACACCAATATTGTCATCTCTGATACCCTGCTTAAACCGGGACTCACAATAGGTAAATTATTTGCTGATTTCTCATTCTTGGCCGGTGAATTATCATTTCACATGTCCTTTTATGATTAAGTTTTAAGTTACACATAGCCATCCAAAGAGTAGCATGGTCCAGTTCAGGCTGGAGCATCAAGCTATTGCAGGATGATATAAGATAGGAACTGTCATCTGCATATTGTAATTATCTTATCGTTGGGTGCTAAAGGCTCAAACTTTCATACGGGAGCTAGGATGTTCACTGGTCTCAAACCCGAACGCTGAACAATACTGGAATTTATACCAACTAAGGTAAAGACAGTGTCATTGAACTTGGTACGATGTTGTCTGTTGGTTCGGAAGGAAATTATCCAATTATAAATGTAATCAGGAATAGCAAGATCAGCAAGTTTATCAGCGAGATAGACAAGCTTATTGAATCAAAGGCTTTTGAGAAGTCAAGGGATATGAGATGAACACGTATTAAGAAGCGAGCAGTTCAGACAGATGGTGAGTAATAGAAATAAGAGCTGCAGACGTGGAACCAGTAGGTCGGAATGCACACTGGTCAACAAAGTCATGATTGAGAGAATGTTGAGTAAGAATAGAATAGAAGAATCTTCGAACAATAAGTTTTTCAAGTAATCTAGAGAGAATGGATGTTATTGATATGCGGGAATCGCTAGATGAGGCAGTGTTCGAAACCTTGGGAACAGAGGTGATGACGCTATTTTTCCACTGGGGTGGAACATAGGATCTAAGAATGGATTGGTTAAGAAGAAAAGTGAGGGGTTTAGGCCAGGATGGGTGCAGAGGCTTTCAGAAACCACATATGTATCTCATCAAGTCCTGTGGATGTGTGCCCAGCCAAATCCGCTGAGTACTGTTCCTGCCCTCTGCCAGGAAACTCATCGGCAAGAGTCTTCACGTTTCAAAACTTTATTAAATTTACAACACTTATCCTCACATCTAAAAAAGAAACTACTGTCGTGCCGGCGGGTATCATACAGCGTGAGCACGGTCGACGGCTATATCCTTCGTCTGTAGCGAAGTCCTTCTCTCACTCGGTGGCGCTGCTACGGTATCATCGTTCATCTGTCTTCTGTGTCTGTCAGTCAAGTTCTTTCATAGGCTTCTCAAATACATTGCATCACCCTGGCGGACATTGCGTAACCCATACGTAGATCTTGTGGCCTTGCTACATCCTTACGAATAATAAGTAACCATTACGTACGATACTCCTACAAGGCGGGCCACTAACTGTCAGTCAAAATCAAACAGGGTCCCTTGTCACAACATCCATCGGTATGAGTTGTGTCGATAACCGCAGATTGTTTGCTTTATGTTCAGTAGGATCGTTACTTTCTATGTATAGGTAAGTATTAGACATTTTAAAATTCTAACTTAAACTTCTCAAATGGACAAGAGAGTAACAGCTACAAAACGCGACTGCAGTTTTGTACAAAGACTGTGAAACGTAAAAGGCGAAACTTCTCTAAAATTGGGGGCCGAAGTTTCTCGACCCTGCCACGTCTCGCGATCTACAGCGGGCTAGGCCGCCCAATCTGGCCTCACCCCGATGCTCATCTGTGCTCTTGTCT
This sequence comes from Norana najaformis, assembly GCA_964023275.1. Classification (NCBI taxonomy): domain Eukaryota; kingdom Metazoa; phylum Annelida; class Clitellata; order Crassiclitellata; family Hormogastridae; genus Norana; species Norana najaformis. Next base: position 2,511,831 of record OZ029913.1, on the reverse strand, counting down.
GAGCTGTGGGCTATGTCGTCATTATAGTCGTCCATAACTACCGCCAGAATGGGCAGCCAGTACAATTCCTGTAACATAAAGACGGAGATGTGACCAAACCTAGGGATAACTCCAATCAATCGGGGGGCAGCATTTAGGACACATTGAAGCTGCGAAATGGATGAGTGTCCAAGCCTGCAAGAACAGGTTTACACTAGTCGATCCTAGAGCAATAAATGCATGAATTAGAAGAGTTGCAGCCTGGGTGGTGATGGAACGGTGCATAGCGTGTATTTGACGCAGATGGTAAAAGCCCGTTCGACAAACATTCATCACATGCTCCAGTTAAGAAAGCACCTTGCCCAGGGTCACTCCTACATCACGAAGTGAAGAGGAGATGGAGGCATCAGGGAAGATCCTGAGTAGACTGGTTAGATCAATCTTAGAGTTGGGCACGGCTTTCAAGCTCAAGCCAAATGAACTGAGTGTTGCCAGGGTTCAAATGAAGACGGTTTGACATCATCCAGGTCTCGAGTGGCTCCGACGCCCGTGACCAAACTGGACTAAGGAGACAGCATCAACAGCTAAACCGTGAGTATATGCTTATATGTTACCAAAATATTGGTGAGACACTACCACAGTTGGAGACAGGATAAGGCTTAGGTAGGTGGCGTAAAGTATAAAAGTAAAGGAGACAGGACAGAGCCCGGCGGGATAACCAGGAATACCAAGGACCAGTAAGAAGAGCGTGTTGAACCAAAGATCACATACTGAAAGCGACCAGAAAGGAAAGCAGAACCATGCATGAGCAGGACCAACGAGGCCGAACGATCTCTTGTGGCGCCCCAAGAGGATACTGTGGCCATCGGTATCAAAGGCAGCGCTAATATCAAGCAGAGCTAGGAGGGTAACGTTCCCCTGATCAGAACAGAAAAACAAGATGAGTTCATTAAGCTAACGTCGAAAGGAAGCCATAGATGTAGAGCGTTAGGTAGATTCCTAGTCTTCCTCACCGCTTGATCTTCCCACCGACAATGTACGGCAAACTGTATTCATTTTATATCCTAGATAAAGACAACTATCCAAAAATCTTGAACTACCATTTTCAATAGAGTATTTGAACCACAATCTCTGGAATTTAAGCCTAGCCATCTAGGCACTAAAGTATCTTGCAATCCTATTCTCTAAAGAACTAAGAAACCTTGTGACTAAATGAGTTATTGTGATTTTGAATCTATCACTTACCTGCTGCCAACTCTAAACGTAAACACTGGTCCAAGTTCGTAGGCCAGCTTCATAAAGTACTCTGAAAGTGCAGCGAATTCCTTGATGAATGGTAAAGACCCGACGAGTGGTAGACTTGGTAGAGAAGGCGGATATCGCCGTCCTAACTTCTTTCTGTCATTCCAGAATCCAACGAACAAGAACGTCGTGAAGAACGTCCCAGTGAAAACAAGGAGTAGAGTCAATGTGAGCATGACTGACTGCACAACATGAAAACAGAAAAGGCGGAAATGACGACGTATCAGCAATTTAGGATCGTATTAGAAATGAAGTGACAAACCGTTAAGGACTGAACCATACATAGAAATACATTTTACCGTAATACAGCACAATATCAAGCAAAAATTTATTGTAACATGGGTTTTAAACAGTTTTAAAAGGCCTTTTGTATCTGTGTTTCAAATAGTCTAAAAGGGCTTTACGTCTGTTCTAGAAACATTTAAACTAACACTTCTGAATAATCACATTCTCCTAATAGATTTTTATTTAAATTACCTTGTTTATTGGCTTAATTCACACTAATATTAAAACAACACTTAACAATTATCTAACCTATAATGAGGAAATCATCAACACTGCACCTCTTGCAATCTCTGCACAGGTCTTTCATCAAAACTCCTCTTCCACAATTCGCTCCAATGCTAAAAATTCTACACCGTAACCGTCTGATTGTATACCTACCTGGGCCTTGTATCTTGACCTGGAACTGAATCTGATTTTACCAGCCTATCGATTTTGGTTTGACTGAGCGTCCGTGAATAAGCTACTTTGATCGATTACCTCTCTTTGGGCGCTGTAGAAATCTTTAGATTCTGATTATGATCACTGAATTCACCAAATACATCAAAGCGGAAACTGTGTCCGATTCGAGCCATTGAGGTAAACGATCTGTAGAGTGAGAGAACTTGTTGATCCTATGTTCCCTTACGGCGTTGGTGCATATAGATGATGCTTTGTCGCGCATTCGACTTTCGTTTTGCAATAATCTTTCACTAAATATATGTGCTGTTCCACAACGCACTGATCAGGAAATATTTTGAAACTACCTTAAGTTGCATCTTAGAAAGATTGTCGATGATTCAGCGCCTTTGAGAGTTTGCCAAAGAGACATATAAACTGCAATTCAACCTGCATGAAGGTTGATTTTGTTCGACGCTGTTTGCCCATCGAAGGCCCTTTCATTCTGCTGCAATTCCATCATCGCAGGCCTAGTGAGGGCACTGGTAATTTCAATTCAGACACCGTCAAGAGCGCTCCTGCGAAATACGTCCCAACAAATGCTCCCTCCCCAGCCAAAAGGCATGCAAGAATAATTACGACAAAGCGCATTCGCATAACAAAATTTTTTCTTTAAAAGTAATAGGCCTATATCATTAAGCGTGCTGGTATAACTAGTTATAAAACAGTAAACCTATAGAGTTTCAGTTTGGGGGAAATTCTCCAATGATTGGAACTGTGCTGTAAGTTTGTGTAACAGCGTGTAGTCGACGATTTACATCCACAACAATAATAATTGTATAATGAACTTCATTTGATGTTGAATTTATCCAAATTATTTCACAGAGATCATATTTCAAATACGAAGATTGCAAGCCAAACTAAACTAGAAATCTTTTGCTACTCATGATGGTCTCTAAAGTGAAACGGTTGCGATTCTGTCGGGGCGCATTTGTCGGGAAGTTTATGGAGCATTTGTCGGGATAATTTGGAGCTTAAATGCCGGAGGTCTTGAATAGTAACCAACTGTCGAAAATTCTTGTGTGTATTATTGTATTTGGTGATATGCATGACAAGCGTCTGAGTAAGTAGGATCGAGTCAACTGAATCAACAATAACTTCTTCCTAGTCGCCAGTGGAGATATGGTTAGATGCGATGAATGAAGTCCATCGCGTCTTCTCATGCTTTGAATTATATTCCTGGAACGTTTAACATTTTATTATTTAGGACCTACAGACTCCGATGTTGCTCGTTGTTTTTGAAATTGATTTTTTAATTTTATTTTGACAATGGCCTTTTTTTCAAAGTGGCTGGGTTGGGAGAGCCTCTGGATATATAACTGTCACAGCTGTGCCAACCACCAAAGGAACTACCGACGCCTTCAAGTTTAATCCGAATCTGGTGAGACGTGGGTGACGCCATGAGAGACCGACAACTCTCTGTTGCCAACGACATCAACGAAGAACCCCACGCATCTCCCTTCGCACACTTCTAACCGACGCATGGAACTGACATTTGACCGGTGTCAATAGGCGCCCATCAGTGTCACCGACGAAGTCCTAGGGATCGTAGCTAAGGACTTTATGTAATTAATTAAACTGGCGGCCCTATCGGCAGGCGGATTAATTCGCTTAGGGAAATGGCGAGATTCGTAATGGTCGAGCGATGCATAGTGTTCGGAACACATTTAATTATAATTTATGTCATATTGTATATTATATTAATGACATATAATAGCCAAAATATTAATGATAATAATATTATTATAATAACAAAACTACTAAAAATCAGTCCTCACTCCACAAACTCATCATTATTCAATCAGGTCATCTGAATGCCTTTTTCTTGTTGTATTATTTCTTTATTTCTTTATAGAGAACACTTATATAGCGTCCCTTCAAGAAAACTACTCAGAGGCGTTCCCAAACCAACTTCGGCGAAAGAGAACAGTCTTCAGAGAAGAATAGAAGATAGAAGTAAAATCCCGGGGTAGAAGACGTAAACAGGAAACCCATTCCAGAGGGTTGGGCCAGCAAGAGAGAAAGCACGACGCTGCATGGTCGAGGTGCGAGCGCGAGGCACTAATAGATTACCACTAGCAGCGGAGCGAAGAGAAGCACGTCCCAAATTGGACCGGACAGGTAGGCAAAGCTCCCTCAAGTAAGAGGGGCAATACCCAACAAGGAGTTCCAAACAAAGACGATAACCCTATAGTGGATGCGCTGACTCATAGGAAGCCAGTGCAACTCATCCCGCATGAAATCAGAGACATGACCAAACCTAGAGATGCCACCAATAAGCCGTGCAGCCGCCCACAACACACTTTCCAGGCACAAAAGCCGTACATCAGAGAGTCCAACATATAAAGAAGAGCAGTAATCCAACCGACTAGTGACAAATGCATGAACCAGAGTCTTAGATGAGGTGACTGAGAGAGATCGTGAGACAACACGAAGTTGCCGTAGCTGGTAATAGCAACTACGACAAAGACGATGTACCTGAGCCTTAAAAGAGAGCTCCTGATCCAACTCAATGCCAAGGTCATAAACAGTGACTGAGAAGGTGATGTGAGGAAACTCTAAACGTAGTACAGGTAGATTGATTTTAGCCAATTGCTGCCTAATGCCCAACCAAATATATTGAGTCTTGGAAGGAGTCAATCTCAATCGATTTGAAGACATCCAAGCCACAAGGGAGTCAGAAGCACAAAACTTAGCTCGAACAGCAGCTGCGGCATCAGAAGCAGAACAATGAACATAGGCCTGCACATTGTCGGCATAGGACTGGGTTGAAGCCGAGCACGCGGCTAGCAAAGAGCTAAGGTCAGCAGTAAACAGTATATAAATCAAGGGACCCAAAACTGACCCCTGAGACAATCCAAACAAGGAAGGAACCCAAGGTGAGCGGGATAGGACATAAACCACACAGAGCGTGCGCTCAGAGAGAAAAGAGGCCAACCAATCGAGAAAGTTGCCAGATAAACCAAAAGAAATAGCCAGACGTTCCAAAAGTATAGCATGATCGAATCAAATGCAGCACTAACATCAAATAATGCAAGTAAGGTAACTTGAGAACGATCTATGGCACCATGTATATCAGACAGAAGTCGGGTTAAGAGTGTCTCAGTGGAGTAAAATCTACGAAAGCCAGATTGAAAAACAGGTAGTAGATCATTAGTTTCGAGATAAGTAACTAACTTGCTAGATACAATTCTCTCAATGACCTTGGACAAAAGAGTAACATTAGATATGGTCAAAAGTTAGACATGTCCGAGACGTCGAGGCCATCACGCTTGAGAACCGGAATGACGATGGACTTCTTCTGAGACGGAGGTAGAAGACTCTCCTCCAATGAGCGATTGCAGATGAGGGTCAGGAAGGGAAGAAGAACGTCGACATAATGCTGAATAAGGAACGGCGGCAGAGAGTCTAGTTCACAGGATTTTGGTCGAGAGGCAGGGATGAAAAAGCCACACTGACATCAAAAAGAGCATATAATGTAACATGACTACGATCACTCGATTATCACACATATGATAGGTTGAGGTTCCAGTGGATGCACACCTAGATGTAGAAATCTCTGTTATTGCAATTAAACAAGAAAATCCCTTCTGTTCGAAAGTGATTTCGTCGCTCCTTTGCTCAACCACGATACATAAGAAAAACATGGCGAAAATATGTTAAAAGAGCTCTAAATAATTACTCTGAATGAATGAGTGAATGTATAAATAAATTCACCAATACTTTCCCCAAATGTTCAACTAGGAGCTCGTGTATTTTCGGCAAACTTCAATTTCACCAAAAATGTGTGCGCAGTTATTTGAGCATAAAAATATTGTTTAATATTTGTTGCAGTTATCATGCGCCCAAGGTCAGCTAATCTGAAACTTATACGTGAGGCAAGAGTTTGCGAACAGTTTTTCTTCTTGGGCCGGAACACGAAGTCGACTCAGCAGCGCGAACCCGAAATCGCTAGATTACAGTACCAGCGCGCCTATTAGACCACCTTCAGAAAGTTTAACGTTGGCCTAGTCCTAAGCTTATTCACCCCACTTTCGCAGTTACTGAATATTTTTGTTTAGGTTTGAAACAATTTTCTTACCTGCAAAATGGTAATATTACGAGTTATTTTATAACTAACTTCATATGTACGAGTGCATGAAGGACTTGCAAATGTGTCTTATGAATTAAGGTTTATATACTGGTCTTGGTCGCGTCGAACCTCTAGGTCGACCTTCTGTCTGTGATGTTGCATCGTCTTATGTTATTCCGTATTCCATATTATGGAAGCCCACTGGGGACTTGTCGCAGATTTTTCAATTTTGTATCTCGTGCGGATTAAGCAGACACATGTATGTATGCATATTTGTATCTGCGTGAAGTCATGCATGCATGCATCTACGTAGGTATGCATGTTTATATGTATGTATGAATGTATGTGTATTTATGTATGGTAGAGCGCCTATGAGAACTTCATAATAAGGCTTTCAAGACCATCAAGGTGAACTAAGCAGTTGCGACATAAGATCAACAGAAATTGTATGTTGCGCTGATTCAGAGGAAACAGCGTGCATATTCACAGTATAACTGTTCCATTTAGAAGGTCCAATTAATAGTAAAGTCTAATGCGACTGAGCGGATGTGCGGAAAAGGTGCATCACAATCGATGCAGGAAGCTCAAGTGGTTATCTAGACAACAGTGTTGAAATAAATTATTATGAGATAATATGGATGTATGACAGAATAAAAATGGTAGCAGAAAAAGTGAGCAGTTGTTTTGAGTCTTTTATTCAGCATTAAACTTTGAAAACTAAGACGCATTATAATATTAAACCCAGTAATACATACTAACTAAGAAAATGGACGCGCAACATGCCCCGTTTGGGCTTCCGTAGATCTCAGATGAGCCAATTGTAGTTAGCGTATTCGTACTTTGCCCAAAGCTGACACAGACAAGATGCTGAACACGTGTCTGCCTTTCAATAGCAGAGCAAAGTTTGTTGTCGCAGGAGGTTCAAAAAGTATAATTAATTATAAGTCTGGCAAAAAACTCAGTACAGTTTTAGCCTGGGAGGCACGAAGTTTCGTATAAAGCATGAAGGTCATGGTCGACATGAACCTAAAGATTTTGCATGATTTAGATAACCGCCGAAGCCCTTGTGTCTGATTTTTAGAGCAGAGCAAAGTTTAATATCGAAACAGGTCAGTAGATAGAATTAATTTTAAACCTGACAAAAAAACCAGTTAAGTTTTCGCACAAAGACGTAGCTTCTTGTAAAGGATAGTTGCAAACAGCAGAAAAATCGTTTTTCAACCTTGACATTTCAGACTGGAGCGGTCCGTACTCGTGGACTTTAAATGGTGTGGCACCCATTCAACGGGAAACCTTGGTGAGGAATCTTTTGCGATTAGTTCTATAAAAATAAGAGTGGTCGGGGCCATAGAGTAGTTTTAGAAAAACGTGTTACATTTAGTTTTTACCCTTATCATCACAGGCTAAGAAATTAGACTTTTTGAAACCAGGAATTGACTTACACTTCCTTTACTTTGATTTTATGTCATAATAGAAGTAGATGTCGCGATAAAGAAGCGTGTACCACCATTTGGCCACTTGACTAGGAAAGAGCATGTTTGCTTCATAATGTTTGGGGTGTGCTCTTTTAAGCAAGTCATGTGTTTATGATGACGAATACTTTAAACTTTGACAGAGGACAGTTAGTGCAGTTAACAAACTCAGTCAATAAATTCACTAACCGTGAAGTAAGCAATGGAAAAAATTTGTAAAACAGTTGATAGATATGACTGGCTTCTGAGAAGGTGAATCGGCTTTCTGTTGTTGTCTTCGATGCTGGAGTAGAGCAACTACTTGGTAATCATAATTCCGAGATTTTGGCAGCGTCCAACGAAAGCCACGCCACGGGGATCAGCTTATTCAAAGGCGATCAGTCAAAAACAAAATCTATAGGCAAAAGTGTTTGGTTCCAAGTCAAAATCCAGGAGTCTGGCAGAGCTACGGTGGGTGATGCTTGGGATTGTAGCGGAAAGAGGGGTAAAGAAAGAAAGAGAGCCAGGATAGGATCTGTGAAAGTGGAATGTTTTCAGTTTTGAGTGAAAGGCCAATGCACAACCAATGCGCAACCCTAGCTCCGTCACTGAAGAAGCTCAGGCTAATGCAGCGGATCGGGCCATTAGTATTCATATTTTTTTGATAGAATTCGCCCGGATGAGTCGAGTTAGTCGACCAACGGCAGAAACAAAACTCGGTTGTGGAAGTGTTATTTCTTTCTGTCTCTGTCTGTCTGTCTGTCTGTCTCTTTCTTTCGTTCTCTGACACTAAGCCGTGTGACCTAGATACACTACGGATGGATGTATATATAGCCACGTATGCATGCAGGTATACATATATTTATGTATATATGCATGTATCGTTGGACGCTGTAGAAATCTCGGGATTACGATTTGTATGTCGCCTTGTTTCTAGGCATGTATGTACTTTATAATATATATATATATATATATATATATATATATATATATAAGAGTCAATCTATATAAATATCATGCTATCCTATGTGCATCTGTTGGGATTGTTTGAAATTTAATGCAAACTCGCCTTGATCCTATTTTCTTTTTAGTTCTGTTTGCATTTGATGTTAAATGTCATCGAATTACACACATGCAACCGTACATGGATTATGGGAGAGGCCTATATATCATCAGATTTGCTTAGATTTCGTCTGCTCTTTGTCTTAGTCTAATTAAACTGGGATTCGTTGGCAAACGGGGTTTAACCTTTGTTAGAATGGTTTCTGGATAATAAAATTCATCATTTGGAGTTATTTCATACTTATTTCTACATTTTGAACTGTCTTTCATATCTCATAAGCGAAGGTTTTGTCTTTGTTGAACTAAGCGAAATTTGAATTGAGTGTTTTAGTTAAGTCGCTGTCATTATATTATTGTTTCTGCGTTTATTAAACGCCACTATCTAATGATAAAACATTAATCGATGGACCCAAGCAATAGCACGTATGGTAATTGCTCAAGGTTCCCACACAGTAATCGTCGAAGAAGAAACTCGAACACTCTGCGTTACAAGGTGTGCGCTCAAATCAGTAGACCACCAAGGAAGCTGTTTCATTGTGATTAAAGGACGCATCTGTGTTAGTTATGTTAGGCCATATATTCTGGCAGCCATTTTGATTAGGATCGAGTGATTAAGACACTGAACTCATGCAGAAACCGACAAGACTGTCAATTCAATAACAATCAAATATACAATGGACCAAGAACAGCTCTTCGTCGGGAATAAAGTTACTGAATTGCAGTGGGCCTGAAGCGAATACCATCCATGTCTGCAAGGTAGATCAATTTATCAGTCATAACATTCCGGCTATCGAAACTCCTAGATTGAAATTGTAACTGCAGAAGGTTCCACATCATAGCCTACATAGGCGAATTAGCTATGAATTTCGATAAACTTCGATTAAAGATAAGCATTGGATTTTACCAAGTCCTGTTTTGACAGATGTACTTAACTCGTTCCATGTTTAGCCAAACCACACTACTTGGCATGCATACCAGTTGTTGGCCAGTTTTACGTTATTTTCCACAATCTCTATTCAGGTAAACCGATGGCTTCAGACATCAACTTTCGATGAATTATCCAGTAACTCATCCACCATGACCATCCAAAGAGGTTTGTGCAGCAGAGGCAAAATAGAAAACTAGGACTCATGTGACTCGAAATTTTCGGATGTGAATTCCAGAAGAGGCATGTATTCCATTTAACTCTTACGTCAGCAACACAAGAAGTCAAAATCAATCCTCTATACATGAACTTTGAGCCAAACAGTCGGCTTTGCCACATACTATAGGGCTTCAAAGCGTTTCTTGGATGTTTGTGGGACTTCCTGACAGTGTTTGTAACCGTGTACCGGCCTGGGTACAAGTGTCATCGAGATACCCTGTCCTTCGGGTCCACGTGGCCGACACAGCTCCCTCAGCTTCGATATGGAGGTCACAAGGCCGCGGATGCGTTGCCACCGTTTATGCATCGACCGACGAAAGACAGTCGAGAACATTCCTACGAAAAACAGGTATAGCAAATAATTTACTGTAAAGATAATAATAACCATAATGATGATGATGATAATAATAATAATAATAATAATAATTTATTTTAATTAAACTGCTACAAAATAATAATAATATTAATAATAATAATAATAATAACCAACTGCACATGTTTGCTGACTTTTTCATTTCGTCAAATAGTTAGTCTCAAATGGGATTTGACTCCATGATCCCTACATGTCTAACTACTACTGGTACCCAGTTGGCGTTTCGGATTTATATTTTGATTCTGCACATGACATTGTGTGTTTTCCGACAATATTTCGTCTCATGTTATCGAAGCCTCGCCGAAATTGCACGAGTTCACTTTTTAAGGGGAATGAGTTCTTAGTCGAACAGTCCAGCCTCAGATCTGCAGACCTACACACTCTGTCTGTGACCAGGAAATCTTGGAATCGGTGATGGAAGGGCGGGAAGAGCCTTCGGAATGGTGTTGACCGTCAACCAGCGAGAGATACATTCTGCAACCACGGATCCTCATTTAAGACCAGATAACTAAATTCTGTGAAAGTTCATTGCAGAGGTCTCCTAAAAGAACCTATCCGACAACAGAAACCAGTTCTCGGGCGAAAGAACCGGCCGAACGTTGTTTAAGATAAAACGGTGCTATGGCATAGATCTGGACCGCTACTCCACGAGAAAAGCGAGGGGGGCATAAAGGGTCAGGGTAGCCTACAAAGACTAGAGGTCTCCAGAGCACTAGAACCGGACGCTGCAGTAAAAGTGAAACTGCAGAAAGAAATCTGGTAAATTCGAAAGATATCAGGTGGACGATGAGCCTGCAACGTAGTCGAAGACTTGTGTTAATTCACGTCTAAGCTGAAGACATCTCTTTCAACTCGCTTGCCCACCGTAGACTGGCTTCTGGTTTCTCTGACCCATCGGAATTCGACCTGGTTCTCCAGCGGTATATGATTCTTGACTTCGATTTTGACTTGAAGCTTCCATCGACTGAGCCCTGAGCATTGATAAATGCCCTATAGAAGCCATTAGATTAGATTAAACAGTTGTAAAACCAAAGAAATCAATTAGGCCTAATGCCGATTCTTTTTGATGATAAAGATTGAAGTTGAACAAAGTCTGTGTTAGTCCTCTGTCAAAAATTAAAAGTTTTATCGTTCTCTAAGCTCAGCTTTGGACAAACAATGCGGCCAAGCGCAGAACTCTAAAGTTTCTGTTATTATGTTAAGAAACCAATAATACTGGTCAACAGCCTAAATTTACCGGTTATAAAATCAGTCAACTTTGACAAAACTTACTGTGCTGAATAAGAATACTACAGTTAAAACTTATTTTTAGCTCTAGTTTTTTGTGATGAGGGAAGATTCACCTAATAAAGGAGCTTTTTAATATTGGATTTATTTTCACTTGAGGTGTATGTAGTTAGTGTGGCAGCTCTGCAAATGTTTTGTGCTGAGTCATAATTTTTACTGTTTAATCCTATTCCTGTGTTTCCAATCAGTCAGAGTTAAGCTTCTAAACGTTACACGTGAGTGTGTTTTGCGTCGGTTATCGTTTTTTATTTCAATCTTTTGTTAGTGCAGATAACGTTTGGGATGTGTGTGGTGAATGAGATTCTCTCACAGAAACCTTCTGTTACTCAAATTATTAGGAAAGCTTATCACTGCTTTTGCTTGTGCCTATGGTATCACGTGATAAACTGATATTTTTCTATGGCACCACCCCTTCAGGAAGGAATCTTCAAGAAGAAAGATGGACTGTCGACTACCCTGATATACCCAGTATCTCAATGAGACGGACTTCCCGTTTCTAAACCACCAGCTGACTATTCATTGGAATCCAGAGATAAAAATCAGATCGTGACAGAGATAAGTCACGTGAGCCTTCAGTCTCAAAAGATCCCGATTTTCTTCCTGTTATACTCTCTGCAGAGCGACACAGGATTACACAGAATGAATTGATCAGAGACCTAGATTTGTCAAAGAATAAGGCAGAAATTTTGGCCTCTAACTACAACAATAGAATCTGTTAGAGAAGAATGTGAAAAGTTCAGTATACCGTGACAGAGAGAAGGGCTTTACTTGGTTCTACAGTACGGAAAATCATTCCCTGCTATTTAAGCATATAACACCCTGAAACTCAAGGTGTGTAGACCTACCTTCTACCATAAGGTCAATGGTTTAACGAATTTCTCAATACTGAGCAAACCTGAAGAGTGAATACTCTTCCTTGTCTACTCAAAGCTAAGTTTTAAAGGAGTGTCACTGCATATATATATATATATATATATATATATATATATATATATATATATATATATATATATATATATATATATATATATATATATATATATATATATATATATATATAAGTAGATGAGCTGTTGTCTTGAAGGGTCCGATTTCAACTACCGATAGTCAAAGACTGCGCTCTTTTAGACATATTATAATTACAAACTTAGCTAATTCTACTGCCAATTTTTGTGCCTCATGATTACAACGGTATTAAAATTGGACCTTGTACTGTAATTGGATAGCTACATAAATACACTGCAAACTTAAGTTACTTAATAAATATCAACTCCGCGCCTTTTGTAATTTCGGCAAAGCCTTTCATTCAAAACCTAATATTGAATTTTAAAAGTTCAACTGAATTCAACTGAATTAAGAAATAAATAGGCCTACAGTACTTTTCGAAAATCTTACCCCCACTCTCTATTCTCCAGACTCTAATATTCTCGTCGCTGCAATTTCAATCACGATGCACTGTAAAATCTGCCTATCTACTGATTGAGATTACTGTGACTTATAACCGCAGCTTTTTCGCAGATATTTTGCGTTCGATTATGTAGAAATGTTTCACATTGGGTAAAGCATTTACCGCAGCGTTACCTGTATTGACTTTAGGCTTAAATGCAACCTACTCGCAGATGCAATGCAATCTATTAAATATTTATTTTGATTAGGTGTGTCTCGTGGAAAGTCAGTGGACCGTGATACATGCTGTATAGAGTGCGTATTGTATGCCGATGTACAACGCTTGGATAGTGTATAGTTAGTGGCAATCTGAAGTTTGCTCAGGTCGGACTGAATTGGCTTTAGACCTATATGTATTCGCAGGGCGTGGCAAGTTTTTCATCTAGTGCGCTTTAATTATTGCTTTTCTATTAGGAAGTCATGCGGAAAGTCAGTGGAGCATGATACATGGTGTATACTGTATATTTATTCTATGCCATTGTGCGCTTAAAATATAGTTAAGTGTACAGTTAAGCGACAGTCTCAAGTTTATGAAGGGAAGGACAGGTAATAAGGTCTGTCTGCTTTGCGTTTAACAAATTTTCTAAATGGTATTTGTATTATTTTCTAACAATGAAAGCACTCGGAAAACTACTCGGCAGAGTTTATTAGTGACTGGAGTTGCTGCAAATTTTAGGGAAACGAACCTTACAAATTTCAGCATTCGATAACAAGGAAGCAAAGGCTATGTATATAACAGACTGAACTAAGGGTGCGGCCACCTATGTACCAGATTGCACGTACTGTTTATTGACCGAGATTATAATATTACGGTGAGAAGCTATGTAAATTGCAGATTACGTAACGGATAATAAAGGACAGAGTATGCGTATCATCACTTATTGGTAAATTCTATAGCGCCGGTGTCTAATGCACAAGACATCAATCGATGGCGCACCAAAGCCAAGCGGCAATTAGGTCAATATCCAATCAGGTCAGTCCATTAAGACAGAGGCAGCCTATGGTGGATAAAAAATTTGAAAAATTAAGTCTTAAACTGAATACGAAATGACACTCACGACTGTGTAGAACAGACAGATACAGGAAGAGATTTCTTCTTTTACAAGAACAGTTCTAGTCTTGGGTGTGACCAGAGAAAAACATTCGCATGACCTGGTTGAATAATGATAAAGATGAGGAATGTGGCTGATTTTAAGTAATGCAATTGGCTGGAGTTAAATGTTTTATAATATATTTCACACCGAAATGAAAATCCTTTTATGAACAGGAAGCCATTGCAAAGATTTAAAAACAGAAGTTAACATTACGCCAATATTTTTAAGTATGATGTACGAATTTACCCAAGCGGTTCTGAACAAAACTGCGTTCAGATATAAGCATGGATAGTACGAGGAACCGATGGATTTTCCTCAGTAAAACAATAAGTAAATCAAAGCTTCTTAGACTGCATTCAACGTTAGTCTGAACACAGACGACATTGAAATCAGGACAACTCTACTGCGCTTTGATTTGTTACTCTAGTGGGTCACTATGTCTTATGAACTTCATTAGACGAATATGTAATAGATTCAGTTTGTTTTATTGCATTGTTTGGAATGACTATAACATAACAGATGTTGCATTATTAGTCTGGCTTCGCGCAGACACAGGGACATTTTGTGGAATTAATGGTCATTACATTGAGAATGGAAGTCGATGCAAGAATGATGATGATGATAATGATGATGACGATGACGATGACGACGACGGCGATAGCGACTATAACGATAATGACAACGAAACTGATGACACTGGCGATGATAACGGTGGCAGTTGCAATAGTAGGTCTACTGATGATTAGCGTCATAGCGACGTCGATTTTTATTTTCTCCGTTTAAAACTTGACAGAAATGGAAGAATTCAGGCAATGGTGGGTTTCAGTTTACCTTCGTAAAGCATGTCAGCGAAAGCGATATTTTTTAGAAAAAATCTCTGACAACTTCCGAGATTGTGGCCACGTTTCATGCTGAATTCTACATGAGTTCAAAACTCTCCTGTGTCGATGACATAGATTTTCTGAAAGAACAACCTGAAGCGCTGGTCTTGACTGACAATGTTCCATTGTTGCCAGATTACATAAGAAACCTTAGCGAAAATATTCACTTGCATCGCATCGAACCTTACAGCAGCTATCCAGCATTTGTTCAACTTCGAATGGTGGGAGAAATGAAATATAACTGGGATCAAAAGAAATATGAATTTTTTTAAGCTCAAAAGACAAATGAACCTATATTATTCTACAGAGAAGAATTTATACAGCCAGTAGAGATTCAAATGGCCAAAGCTACAGTATTACAGAATTCAAAGGGCCTGTGTTACGCTCTATAACGATCATTCCGGATACTCAATTCGATAGAGTGCCTGCGATCTGCTGTCCTCAGTGGCCAAAAGAAGCCAGCAACTGGTCTTCTCGGCCAAGAAAGTACAAATGGCCGACGGAAGACATGATACTTGAGGTAGTGAGGCGTGGCTGTCACATCGTATACGTCCAACACCGTGAATGACGATATGATAAACTACAGTGGAGGTTCTCGTTTTCTGTTGCAGAAGTACTTCTGCTTAGGAGTTGGACTCCAACTCAACAGATTGTCTATCATATGCTCAGACTCTTTGCTAAAAGAGAAATAATTCAAAAAGACTGTCCGAAGGAGAATGAAGTTCTCTCCACTTATCATTTCAAGACGTTAATGCTGTGGGCTTGAGAACAAGAATCATCCGAATGGTGGAATTCTACTCGCCTTATTGATCTCTGTTGTCAATTGCTACGCAAGCTTTCTGAATGGCTAAAGAAACAGTGTTGTCCAAACTACTTCATCCTCAAAGCAAATTTGTTTTATGAGAAGACAGATATAGATAGTAGTAAAACAATTACTGAACGTGTTAATTACTTCTGTGATTCCAGCCTTATGAGCGAATGGTTTATCAGAAATTATATAATACCAAATTTCTGCGCGATCACGGGCAGTACAGAAAAACGCTCAATCCATTTGAAATTTTTCAATTTGTGGATCGTTTTCCAAAAGAAGACAAAAGCTTTGAACTATTGTTGTTTGATCTAGATTTCGTTACAACCCATAGGGAGTATATTAGGACTATAAGCACGCTGATCCCAAAAACAATAATTGGCCGTGAAATGAATCAGTATGCGAACGCAAGAATACAAAGTCCAGACGTTTCAAACCAATTACAGTGGCCGACAGTTAAAACACGCTTGAACACATCATCCGTCAGTTTCTTCTTCGGAAACTACAAGGAATCTTAGACCGCTCAAAATTTATAAAGTACAGTTTAAAGTGGTTTTACCCTTCTCGTATCTGAAAACGGTTTTTATTCAATATCATTTAGGAGTTACTATCTTGAATTAGGCCAATGTATACGGCTATTTTATGACTCACCTGCTGGATATTGACCTAATTGCAGTTTGTTTTTGATTTGACATAGCTTGATGCTTAGTTATTATTTACAATTATTGTTGAACTACAGTAGACCTTACCAGTCTAGTATTTCCATTGCATTGTATCTAGCTATGCATGGATCTAACTGCAACGGAAGCCTCGGAACGGTTATAGACATCAACAGGGTCAATTAAAATTAAATTAGAATGGTCACTTTAAACGCAGGACATCGATGACTTTGTTTGAATTGACTTACTTCAAGTTGGCCTAAGCTTACTTATATTGACAATTTGCACGATAAGGTTCCATTTACTTTAATTTTAATTGACCATGTTGATGTCTGTAACGTTTTCGACTTCGGTTGATGCCTTGTCCATTTCGACCACGGCTCTAATAAAATCGTTAGAATAAATTAGATAACAATGCCGTAAGAAAAACAACAAGATGATGATAAACACATACACGGATATATGTATGTCGATATAGATTACTTTGAAGACTGCTCGCAAACGTTGACATCTTTTAAGTTAGCAGGAGCGCACTAGAGAAGTTTTCAGAAAGGACATTTTGAGTGTTGCGATGCATGCATGCAAAGACATACATCACCCTGGATGTTAGTAATGAATTGCACTGCATAGTTAAATTAAGCGAGGCAAAAATAATGTCATACATCTTAACTGACATTGTCGCTTTGGGAATTATGTTCTGAAAATTTAACGTTGATAGAAGTCTTCGTTCATAGGCGTTATTCAAACATGAGACCTAACTAAAACCAAAGAATGTGCACATATTTGCTTTTCTTAGGAAACTTTCGTGCCACTTAGAGAAGTACTAAAACGCACAAATAAAGTGTCCAGATTCACATGTACGTAGACATTTGCCTCCACTACGTGCATACATACATGTACATCTTTTGTAAGGTGTATCACATTGTCTTGGGATCAATAAAAAGACCAAGCAGGGAATGTACTGACGACGTGAAGGAATGGACGGCAATGACCTTGGAACAGGCAGCCGTGCGACGCAGGAGAGAGGTTGGAGGCAGATCGTCCATTGCGCCGCCAAAGTTCGAAATAACGAATAGGGCACCAACGACGACGACATGCACAGATACATACATGCATGCATGCATACATACATACATATAGACATACATACATACATGCATATATATACATACATACATACACAGGGATGAGCAAATTACACAGCAAAATGTAATTGAATTACAAATTACAAATTACTTTTAAAAATGTAATTCAATTACCAATTACAAATTACTTTTGAATTTCAATTGGAAATACAAATTACAAATTATATAATTTCAAAATACTAAAATTACAAGTTACTTTGAGCATCGGGGTCATGAATTTGAAACAGGAAACACATGGTTTCTTTACACCAGTTTTTGCATACTGCCTTCCCTTTATAAACTTTTTCACTACTTTCACCATTCTCATCGTTTCCTGTAGGCTAACACGAACAAAATCTTTTCATTCGACGTTTTATTTATGTAAATTTTGGCTTTAAATATAAAATTATTATTGAATTAAATTTTTAGAGGTAATGTTTATCGGTTCAGGGCAATTCCTATAAAGTAACCTCTGTGTGTGGTCTTTACAAGACCGGAAGAGCTCATTAAATGCGTCACTCGTTATCATGTGCCATTTTATGAACTGTTCAAAGGTAGATTTTATCTACTGAGCCTGAACTTGTTGATTTTTTTATCATATATTACGTCTTATAGGCGTCGTTAAAGTCACAAAATTATCTTCGACATACACTCCATGTTTTATCTCGACTAATTTTAATATGCTTATCGCGGCCTGTCTATATCTTCAGACGAGCATACTTAGGCCTTGTTCGTAGACTGTATTCAATGAACATGTCGGTAGATTACAAGGCGTTAGTTTCAACGCAGGTAAAATTGAAATCCTCACAACTCTATGGCTGTTTGCTTTATGTTACCTGAGTGAGCCACCATGTTTTTCTACACGTAACAGATGCAATTCGTTTGACTGCATTGAAAGGAATGACTGGATTTAATTGAATCAGGTATAATGAAAGCAGATCGAGTTACAATGTGTCATGTCGTATCATTCGTCATACTGAGCATCGAGGTTTCTTCGGGGGTCTTCAGTATTGACCGCATAATATTTGCCAGAGTCAGAGAGGATGAGATTCGAATGAGGTCTAGTGCGCACGATTTTAATCACATCGGTTGTGATGATGGATATGAGAATGGGTTCGCGTAGCTATGCAACGTGGAATAATTTCAGTTTATCATTGCAATATCATTGAAACATTGCACCGTAATAGTAACAGCAGATGACGCGTCGATTATCATCTCTATTCTGACGAGACTCTGATTAAAATGCCACCGAAGCCACAAATGAGAAAAATTGTATTTTACTATATAATATATATATGTATATACGTTGAGCTACAAGGGAAGTTGCATAATTAGATTGATTTCGAGCAGAAACATTGAAATTTTGGGGTGTAATAGTCTTTTCAATAAACATGAAAGCTGAAGCAAGAACGATGATGATCATGATGATGATGATAACGACCACGAGGGTAGCGACAAAAATATTGTTTGACACGCTTCCGATGATGGTAGATACGATGAGTCTGGACAACGAAGATTTTTCCACCGTTATACATTTCGGTAAATTTGTTTGGATTTTAGGCTGCGCATCATGAAAACCACCTTCAAATTACCCTATCACGTACAGTTTTTTGGAATCGCCTATTTTTTGATTTCTTCTCACATTTTCAGTCTGTTAGTATGCTACCCACAAAGTAAGCCGTTTCGTTTAGTCTAAGCATGCCTGGGTATACACTCGGTACAGGTTGCGCAACGTGCATTAGATATGCTAATGCCTAGGCATGTCTGGCCATGATAGTGAGGATGGATAGGCAGGAGAGGCTATAATAGCAGCTCACATATACAGAAGCTATGGATCACTTTGATGTAATTTTTACGCATGTTCATTCACATTTTCTACACGCATAGAAAGCACAGTGTACGTACCTAATAATTGCATTTATTGTCGACAAGACATATCGTTACAGCAGAAATGTCTCGTCAATGTCAAAACAGCCGCAATATATTCCGGTAAATATAAAACGCAGCATGACTGCATTTGTAAGAAAGCGTATGATCTATACTTCGGTTGTAAAATTGGTGATTAAGACAAACCCTGGGCTCGTATCACCGCTGACCACCAATAGATATTGCCCAAAACTATTCTGAATAACTGGTGCGCTGAGAGGCGTAATGTAAACAACAGACGGAGACTTATCTTTACATCACAGGAAAAACAGGAAAGTCAAAGGGCATCTAGGCAATATATGACGGGTGTTTTGCAATATGGACCACTGATCCATATTTAAGAGATTTCAATCTCAGGCTAGCACGATCCGTACACGGGGGCCTTAAATGGCGTGGCACCCATTCAAACGGGTAGCGGTGGTGAAGAATCTCACCCGATAAATTCACTTAAAGTTGAACACGGTCGAGGTCATATGGTCGATATAGAAAAACGGGTACAATTATTTGCATTTAACTGTAGCTGTTTCGTTTACAGTCCGCAGTTAACTGGATATCCACCAACCTAAGTGTGAATATTATCACACCTGAGTTCTGGCAAAGTATTGGAGGAAAAGGAAAATGTGGACACGGAAAATAAATGCGACGAAAGCATAAATTCCAATTGCGAATCGACGAAAGAAAAAATTGAATCAAACCAAAGAGTTAAGAATTAGGCTGTTATAATCATCATCAATGTAAGCGCTCAGTGGAAAAATCTGACCGAAAAAGACGTCTCCACCAAATACAGATAATGCTCCATATTAGCAAATCGCCAACAAGCGCAGACTAGAAATTGTGTGCAAAAATTCTAAATTAATATTTTAAAAAGCCAATCGCAGGAGATGCAGAATAAGAAGAAAAACCTGGAGATGCAGAATAAGAGCAAAAACCTGATAAATAGAACAGTGTAAGAGCGACAGCTGTATGTTCGTTTTAAGAACAGCGCCATTACAATTCAAAACTGCTATAATAAAATCAGTTTCTAGCATAAGGATTATCGCCACCGATGAATCCGAAAAGATAAAAGCAAAGCAGTTTGTATTTAGAGGGTTTTAAAGTGGAATTCAAAGTAGAATTCAAAATCTAAAAATAATCCTAAATTGTTTTTTCTAAGGAAATTCGCTAGAAGCCAAATCCAAGTGGACCATGACACTGACGGCTCGAAGACTTGAAGACAGTTTTATCATAAGTAAGGTCTTCTATAGAGGAAAGCACTCTCAAGGCGCCAAAGTTTCTTCTGCGACTTGCTTAGCCCACGCCTCTCTCGGAGCAGATTTCAGGGTTTCAAGTATCCAAAATACTCGATGACTATTATAGTCATCCACTTTTTTGGGACGGATTTACCCATTTCCCCATGCCCCTTCAAGTAGTCCAGCTCCGAGGAGAGAACACTCTTTAACTGTTGGTGAAAAGTGTATCTAGCATACCTCGTTAGAAGGACACGCAGATTAATAGGGATGCCATTTCACATATAGGGCCAATCCATCGAGAAGGCGCGATGTTGAAGAGAGTGCCAAACGAACAACAATTCGTCTTGGGTTGCGAAACAAAGATTTCCGCGTCCAGCGAAATTGGAAACTGGACAGCAAAGCTCACTCAGGTAGGAAGGGAAGGATGGAGACGTTATATTGATGAGTAATCTGGTTTACTGACTTGTTTGTGCACGTGTTGATTACATTCTTACGGTATCTGGGTACGTTAATCTACCACGCATTGCTCACATGCCTCTGACTGTTGGAAATATCTAACTGCCATGCATCGTACGCATACTAGGAGTGGTATTGTAATTGCAGTTGTAATTGTAATCTGACATTTATAAAGCGCCACGTCAAGAATAGACTCATCAGAGGCGCTCCCGACCCGAACCAGTGAGACCACTGTCAAATAATACACACTTTAGGCGTTTGCGAAACTGCGGAAGGGACAAATTGAGGAGTGCAAGCCGGAGCCATCGGGAAAGGCGATTCCAGCTATTAGGTCCAACATAGGCAAAGCTTCTAGACTGAGCTGTAGCAGTGCGCATACGAAGGACAGTCAGAAGTCCAAGGGAGGCCGACCGGAGAGTGCTACGGCCTGGAACCAATGAGACCGGAATGCCGAAGTCCCTAAGATAGGATGGAGCAGAGCCAACGAGACAATTACGCATAAGCGTTAGGATCGGATCTTCAACTGGATATGCTGCGGAATGGGAAGCCAGTGCAGAGTGTAACGCATAAAGGAAGTTATATGGCCATACCTGAGAACGCCTCCAATAAGACGGGCAGCAGCATTGAGAACAGACTGAAGCTTGGAGACATCGGCAAGTGAGAGTCCAGCAAAGATAGCGTTACCAAAGTCCACCGTGGTGCAGATAAGGGCATGAATTAGAGTAGTAACGGCATGAAAGGAGAGAGATCGGCGGATGGTACAAAGCTGACGAAGGTGGTAAAAGCATGAGCGGGAGACACTGTTAACATGATCGGTCAAGGAGAGTTCCCGGTCCAGAACAGCCCCAAGGTCACGGACTTTGGAACAGAATAGAATGTCCGGAAACCTCTGGCGTAAGGATGATGAATCGATCTTAGAAAGCTGAGCACGACCACCAAGCCAGATGAACTGGGTCTTAGCAGAGTTCAGTCGGAGGCGATTGGAGGACATCCAGAGACCAAGGGTAGTTGTTGCGTCAAGAATCCTCTAAACCTAGAGGAAGCCGCTTCCGCTGGGCCAAGAGCGAAGGCCTGAGTGTCGTCTGCATACTGATGGACGGCAACACCCATGGGAAGGAGAACCCGTGCCAGGTCGGCAGTGTACAGAATGTAGAGGAGAGGGGCCAGGACAGAACCCTGAGGAAGGACAAAAGGTATATAAGGGACCAGGCGGAACGTGTAGACTCAAAGATAACAGAATGAGAGCGGTCCTGGGCCCGCAATTTATCAAGTGAGCCTTCTCGCGGAAAATGACGAGAATACGTTGCGACGAGTCATAAACACGTCTAAACTCGTCTGCTAACGTGGCTGGAAAATATATAAAACGAACGCATTTATAATGAAACTTGTCGTCTATTTGGGTGGGGTGTTTGATTCCACCATGTCATTTTCTAAACATGTTCAGACTATATGCAGATCATCTTAATTTCACATACAGAATATTCGTAGCATTCGAACTCTTTTGCCTCAAATCTATTAATCCAATTAGGTAATAAATTGGACTTCAGCAGACTTCACTACTGTAACTCACTACTTCTTGGTATCATTTAGGGGATCAGCACAAATTACAAATCTTTCAAAACTCTCTTGTCAGACCCATAACAAAGACCCCTAAAGATCAGCTTATTCAGCCAAAATTACATTCATTGCACTGGCTGCACATTAAGCAAAGAATTCATATCAAAATCTCCCTGTTAGTTTACAAAGTGTTACATTCAAATCAGCCGATATATTTACGATACTGGTTCACTAATCACAATAATAGATATTATTATCAATTGGTATTGAGGCCTCTCTGTTTAAACTTGTTTACACACCGTAGCCTGACCTCTGTTTTATCTAACCTATAGCAATTCGACCCGGCTTCTCCAATGGGTCATGACTTCGATTGCATTTTTTTTTACTTGAAGCGACCATCTACTGATGCAGTGGGTATTGTAATAATGGCGCCATAGAAGTCTGTTGATTATATTAGATTATAAATTAACTTTTCAAACATTTTGGACGTTCTAAAGGTCTGGCGAAAGTCATTTTAAATTCCGCTATATAAACCATGATTACATTCTACATAATTGTGCTAAACATACATTCAATGTTTTATCTCGGTTAATTTTAATATTACTCACGTGGCCCAATAATATATTCAGACCTGCCTATTTAGGCCTTTTTCCTAAACTGCTTTGATTGTTCACCTGGCGACTGACTATCCGCGCCTCCGATTCACATTTCGGTGTGACTTTGCGCGCGTTACAAATTTTCGTAATAATAATAATAATAATAATAATATTAATAATAATAATAATAAACTGCATTTAATGTAAGTAGGTCAGAAAACGTTAGTCTGAACGCAGGTAAAATTGAAATCAGTACAACTCTACGGCAGTTTGCTTTTTGTTACCCGAGTGGGCCACCATGTTTTATGAACTTCGCCATACATAGTAGACTGAATTCATTTGATTGCACTGGATCGAATGACAGGATTTAATTAGCTCAGGCAAAGTAAAAGCAGATCGCATTAGATTACGTCAGTTCATCTCTTTCGTCAAGCAATGACTTCATTGGGCTTAACCACGGAGTTATTTAGGTTTCTTCGGTGAAGGCCGTATAATATTACACTTCTGAGACCTAGCAGCAAAAGCATCAGCTTGTTCAGAGAGTCATGGGGATGAGAGTCGAAATGGGTCGGGTGCACAGGATTTTGCAATGGATTTGCTTAGCTATACACGTATACAGTGTAGCATAATTTCATTTATGAGTTCACGAGACCTTATGATGAGACGGGTTATTCGGATAAGATTTATGCAACACAGTCAAACTAGCATTCGCAAGCTTAGCATTTTTATATAAATCTGTGGTCTGAATCGTTTATAAATTAAATGAGGAGTGAAATTGGTTCAACAACATTGCACCATAAGACGGTTATATGAATGACGCGTAGTTAAGTTGCTTCGATTATCATCTCCATTCTGACGACACCCTGATCAAAATACCACGTCACCGAAGCTAAAAATAGGAATACATTGTATTATGCAGTATTGTATTAGCCAAATCGTATAGCGCCTCTAGTAGAACAGAACATACTCGAGGGCGATCTTTTTTAATATTAACGGAAATATAATAAGTTAGAGCAGAAGTTGCATAAATAGGCTGATTTCAAGCAGAACAAGGCAAACTTCTGGAAGTATAATATTCGTTGCATTTAGAATGAGAACTACAGAAAGAGTGACGATGACGATAATGATTATGATAACAACGACGACAAGGGTAACAACAACAAAATTGATAACACTGATGATGATGAAGGTGATGGATTCCATAACAGGTCTTGTGATGAATATCGTAATAAAGTGATTCATATATTCTCTTCTTAGAGCTTGACAGAAATGGAAGAAGAATTCACAACGCGTTGCGTATCAGTTTTCATTCTACGGTTATTTATTCGAAAGCCACTTTATCGTGAAGAATTAACTGACCATTTAAGAACAAGTAGATTTGTTCCTTGTGGAAGCGCCGCTGAGTTCTACACGCATCCAGCACACTCCTGTGTGGATGACATGGATTTCCTGAAAAGAGAACCTGCTGCTCTGGCTTTCAATAACGATGTTCCATTGTTGCAAGATTATGTTCGAAATCTTCACGAAAACATTATTTGCCTTCGTATTGCACCATACAGCAGCTATCCATCATTCGTTCGACTAAAAGAAGCTGGTGAAATGAAATATAACTGGAAACTAAAGAAATACGAATGGTTCAAAGCAAAGTTATATGCGACAGAAGATCCCAAATTATTCCGCTTCTTACGATATTCACATTCCTCTAAATCAGGTTGCGAAGGTTATTTTACTCTGGAAGTCAAGGGACCTGCGCTTAATTGCATGATGATCTATGGCAATCTCCGATTCGATCACGTTCCTTCCATTTGCTGTCCTCAGTGGCCAAAAGAAGCCAGTAACTGGCCTAACCGGCCAAGAAAATATAAATGGCCGATGGAAGACGTAATACTTGAGGTAGTGAGGCGTGGCTGTGATGTCGTATACGTCCAACACCGTGATTGCCGAGATGATAAACTCCAGTGGAGGTTGTCGTTTTCTGTTGCAGAAGTACTTCTGCTTAGGAGTTGGACTCCAACTCAACAGATTGTCTATCATATGCTCAGATTCTTTGCTAAAAGAGAACTAATTCAAAAGGAATGTCCGAAAGAGAAAGAAGTTCTCTGCACTTATCATTTCAAGACGTTAATGCTGTGGGCGTGTGAAGAAGAATCACCAGAATGGTGGAATTCTACTTCCCTTATTGAGATCTGTTGTAAATTGTTACGGAAGCTTTCAGAATGGCTAAAGAAACGGTGTTGTCCAAACTACTTCATCCCCGAAGCAAATTTGTTTTACGAAAACACAGATCTAGAGAGTCAAAAAGCAATTATTGAACGTGTTAATCACTTCAGTGATTCCAGCCGTCTTAGCCAATGGTTTATAAGAAATTATATATTACCACTTTACTGCAAGGCTATGGGATGTGCAAAAAATACCCTTAGTCCATCAGAAATTGTTGAATTTTTTCCGAGCGTGCATGAAGGCTTTGAACTATTTTCGTTTGATTTCAATCTCGTTGTGACCAATTCGAAGTACGCGTATATGAATGAAAGCGTGGTGAACTCTGAAATGACAATCAGCCGTGAAATGAATCAATATGCAAACGCAAGAATACGAAGTCCAGACGTTGCTAGCCAATTAGAGTCGCCAGCGAAGAAAGACCTGATCTATTTCGAATCAACACTGTTGTTGCTAGGTGCACCGAGCGCAATAAGTTGTGGAAAAGCGACATACTGCAGTAATTTTATATCTGAAATCCTACGATTTGTGTCTTTGGGATTCGTTCCAGATTGGTGGTTTCAATACCATAACTTTCCAGAAAATTACGAATCTCGGTTTGAGAAAAGCTTTGTTTATTTTTTGAGGGCCCAAGAATATTTAGGAAACTTATACGCATGCTTTAGCGATACAGAATTTGAATTACGGTGTCGAATGTCGATGGAGTTTTTAAGAAAATCCATCAGCTGCGAAGATTCATCATCCGATGCCGTCCGATGTGCAGTTGTGGTATACGCCGCGGCTATTTGCTATGCCAATTCACAGTATCAAACAGCATATGATTTATGTTCGACCGTTGTCAACGATCAGAGGCTGGCTTCAACAAATGAAAAGTGGTCAGTGAATCAGGAACCGATGAATGCAGGATGTTTGCTGTTTATTGATGAAGTCGCTAGAATCGTTGGATTTTTTTTGCTTTGCAAACGTGTGGGTGAAACAATACTTTATGAACATCCACAATTTGACGTTGATCTGCGCATATCACCAAATGTTTTTGCTCAGTACATATTGCTGCAGTCGATGGAAAGAATGTCGAAGCATAGGCAACTAAATGTGAGCGCTATTCGAGAAGCATTTTTGTTTGATGCTTTATTTCTGACGGAAATGAAAAGGAACTTTTCTGATGCTGTATGTTTGACAACCATCGATTCACGTAGTCACAGGCTTTGTATTTATAGAAGATTCAATTCTCTCAGTGAATTGGTTGAAAGCGTGACTGAATTTTCTATGAATGAAGATATCTGTTTTCGGCTCTTTATAGAATGCTCTCTTGAGAAAATGGCTTGCTTATACCAAGCGATCTTTGAAAAGTTTGGTTTGCAAGGGAACACAGTTGTGAGCTGCTACCGAGCGCTGTACCTCTACAAGTGTCGTAAATATGACGAAACATTGATTCTGTGTGAAGAAATATTACATGAATCAGACCTCGACGGTGATCCACAGGAGATGCCTCTGTTTTTAAATATCTTGGTTTACCCACCGTTTTTGGCATATTTTGATGAAGACATACAGTGTGTTATTGGACTTCAACTCGTTATTCATTTCGTTTTGCTGCTAACTGTAAAGTCTGTTAGATTTAAGGTTAAAAGTGTTGCTCGTTTTGTCAGTCCAACGAGTAAACTTATATTGGCGTGTGAAGTTTTCGACGAGATTTTGAGAAGTAAACGTGTGAGGATTCAATATTATCTAGCAAAACATTTTGTGGCAAGATATTTGAAACTCCGATGCCTGATCGACTGTAAAAGCTGTGTTTCAGATATACGCAGAGCATTTGGGGAACTAAAGCCCCAACTTCCGCTTGAACCCATCATCCGTCAATTTCTTCTCCAGAAACTAAAATAAGTCTTATATACTACTTTAAATTTATAAATTATAAAGTACCGCTTTAAAATGTGTGACCATTTGCGTATCTTAAACGAGGCTGGGTGTTCTTCTGTTGCATTTAAGGGTTACCATCGTTAATTAGGCTTCTATGTAGATCTATGCAGTCTAATGTTTCCGCTGCATTATGTTATGCTATGCATGTTCTAATATGAAAGGAAAAGCAAAAATAATTCCATCTTGTACTCGGCAAAGCGCAGAACTCTAAAGTTTCTATGTTACTATGTCACAAAGCCAATTATTAATAACAGAATTAATTGCATATATGTGCAAGCTTAGTTTTCTTCAGGGATCCGCTTTCATCTGCCAATTTAAAAATCATTGCTGCCAATCGTCAAATGTTGCTGTTAGATATGACATCTATCAAACTACTAAAAATTTAGAGACTTAAAATTATATAATTATTCTAATGGCTCTTCTGCTGCCAATTTAATATGTAGCTCATGTTAACCGCCGTAGTAAAAGCGAACCTTCTCAGTGGAGAGTAACGTCTTTGCTGCATATACACTCAATATTCAGCTACTTAAGTAGTCAATCCAAGCTATGAGTTTGTTAACTCTAAGCATTTTGTGATTTCTGCGGACCCCTTTCATTCACATCTGAATAGGCTTACAGTTGTTTTTTTAAATCTTTTTCAGTCTCTCTCTTCCCTCTTTATCATTCTCGTCGCTCTAATTTCAGTCTCCATAAACTCTAATCATCTGCATTTCTAACTGCATGAGCTTATTGGAATCGCAGCTTTTTCAATACATAGGTTTGTGTTCGATTTAGAATGCAGTTACAGTTTATAAAAAAAATTGAGGAAGCATTTACCGCAGTGCCAACTGTATTGTCCCTAGGTCTGTAAATGTTTAAACCCACGTCAGTGGCAGATTCTGTGGCAGATGCGATGTATTTATTACTTATTTTGATTAGATGAGTAACGCGGAAAGTCAATGTTGTATAGTCTGAATTTTTATTCCAATGTTCGCTTTTTTACAGTTAATTTTATAGTTAAGTGTATAGTTAATTGTGTAGTTAAGTGAATTGTCAAGTGTTAGTCTGATTTTTGTACGTAGAAAAACAAACCCTGGAACCAATTCGGTTCGATTTGAGTTTGATAAATTTTCTACATGGTAGGCCTATTTTGGCAAATTTCCTACCATATAAACTCGGAAAAATACTCGCTAAAGTTTTCAGTGACTGAAATTGCTGCTAATTTTAAAGAAACGAATCTTACAAAGTTGGGCATTCGAAAGTAAGGATAGAAAGACTAATTTTACCGCAGGCTGAACTAGGGTGCGGCCGCGCCGCTGCCAAAGTATTGGGGTATATTTGTATCAACGAAGTGAAACAGAGGTTTCACCTGCAGTTATTAGCTTAGAAAATTAAATTAGGGACTAAGACCGTAAGCTATTCTTTTCTTAGTCCTAGCCTTCTTATGGTAAATTTTAGTTTTTACGTATTTTTACTGCCATTACTAAGCCTATGTGAATGCAAGTAGGCCCTAAACAAGGATGATTTTTATGCAAAGTATTATGAAAAACAGAGCTGCAATATTTTTCTAAGAGCAACATGGGCTTTTCCTACGTTATAGATTTAAATAAGGTCAATTGAGGCCACCTAAGTCATTCAGGCTACTGAAGCGTATGGCAATCTGGAACCCTTTGCCGGAGATGTGTAGACCTACCTGCTAGCAGCTGGTCTAGAAGAGTTCAGAAGTGATCTTAGGGTAGCACTTCTGACGAGCAACAGACTTCATAAATTTAGTCTGAAAGAGTTGACGTTGAGAAGCGTCATGTAGATTACAAACCACGTAACGGATAACACAGTACTATGGGTGGGTTTATTATTGTTAATTAAGTACTTTTAGAGCTCCGGTAACTAATGCACAAGACACCAACCAATGACGCACCAAAGCCAAGTAGCAATCAGGTCAATATTCATAAATATAAGTTAGTCGACTAAGACGGAGAGAAAGCCTTTGAGATGTAGCATTATTAGTATTGTTAGTTGTATTATTATTGTTGTTGTTGTTATTATTATTGTTAATTTTAGAATAATTTTTAAATAGGCATTTATAAAGCTCGCGATTAAAACAGCCTCAAAGGCTCGTGCAATGACCCTAAAAAAGTCCTACCGAATAATATCGAGTAATGCCTTGGTTAATATATATCAGTAAGAATGCACAGAAATCTAAGCAGACCTATTAAACATGTAAGTTTTAAGCTTCTTTTTAAAACTTGTTATTGAAAGAGCGTTATCTTTTATGCTAATCGATAAGGCATTCCACACTGTGGGGCAAGAGTAACAAAATCCTCGAGAGCCAAATGTATTGTAAATCTTTGGAACTATGAAATTTCCATTGGTCACAAAACGTAATCAGGATCGACGAGGAACTGTCGCAACCGGAATGCAGAACCTGGATATCTAAATAGGATGGAGCCAGTCCATGCTGGCATTTGTTGGCATTCATAGCTAGTTTGTAGTCGACTCTTTGTGGAAAAGACAGTCAATGTAGTTGCTGCCTCATCAGATCTGATACAATGACTGAACTTGGCAGAAGGAGTACGAGTCGCGCGGCGGTACGCAAGACAGATTGAAGTTTGTGTGTATGAATGTATTAAGAAACGTGATAAAGCGCCTTTTAGGTATATCACAAAAGCGCTTCCTGCGCAAATTTAAATGCTAAGTGTCATTAGGAACAAAAATTCCGTCATTTAGCAAGCAGTGTTCAGATGACTAAAAATTTCACCAGTAGCAGACTCGCGCACACACGCAGAACCCAACCAACTGGCTTCCATCCCGAGTTGACTGATGACAACGTGTTCAGAGTTCGTGAACCGAGTAGCGTCAGAGACGTTGAAAGACGACGGGCGATGGTGTCCGCAGTACACGAGAGCCGCACCGTCCAATGCCGTACCTCGCAGGCGGTAGAAGACGAGGCGTCCAGGCACCAGGTTGATTCGCGACGGTTCGATTGCCCGTAGGACCCTTCTCCGATAGACGGTCGAAACAAATTAAAAGCGTTAGGTGTGAGTTGCGACCTGTCATCCCTTGGGTACACAATGAGGTATTCCAGGGAGAAAGGGGCGTCGATCACGAAGAGAAAAACCGGCCAAAATTCAAAAATCCATGAGGAACTCGTGTAAAAAACTTTGAACGCCAAGTCGGTCAAAACAGCAATCCGAACACGAAAACATTTCCGAACAAATATTTTGCTTTAAGACGAAATTTGAACCTGGAACTGGTCGTCGAGACCCAGCCGACGGGCCCCAACCGATCCTCTGGGTCAAGGAGCCACACCGCCTGTCGAAGGTCAGCCGGCGGGTCGAGGTCGAGGAGACGTCGACGCTCCGCTCAGTGAAGCCCACGACGCAGGCGCCTTCGAAGCAGACGACGACGGCGATAAAGAGGAGGGAGTTGGTGGTGCTGGATGTTCGTCCGATCCACACCGGAAGTTCTTGCGCTCCATAGAAGAAACGCCCACAGAACGCTCTACACTAACGCGACCGCTAACTCAGGGTTGCTTCTTCACCACGGCGCTTACAGACAAGATCACGAGATTCGGAGGTGCAGCTAGTCGACCTGTTTCCAGTGTGTCAGCCTGGACGCCACAGCAGCTCTAGTTACTCCAGCTATACTAATAATAATAGTAATAATAATAATAATAATTATTATTATTATTATTATAATAATGATGATGATATGATGATGATGATGATGATGATGATGATGATGATGAGTTGACAATCTCACTTATATGGCTTCAAACGCTATAATAATAAGAATGTTAATAATAACAGTGATAGTTGTTATACCTTTTTCTAACTAAGTCCTGATAAAAATGTGACTTTTCAGTTTCTGTATTAACTAGGCCGGCGCTCTTGTCTTGGCGAAGTCTTGGCTCGCGCTGAGTTATTCCTCATTCTCATTGGACTGGTGCAACGCTTTTTCATACGACCACCAGAGGGCGAAACAATCATTGATGTCAACCCAGTTGAACCAGTAGCAATCGTACTGGCTTCATCCGCATTTAACATACGATTAGTTGAAAGAAATTAAATTATAATTATGCAAATAAACGCCCTAGTTTCTATTACAGCTTTGACGGTTTAATGACTGATGTACAGTAGATTGCTTTTTGCCTACTGCAGTTACTTGATTTGTGTGGGACGTTGTTTTCACGCAGTTGAGGGTTTGGAATAACTGAAAATTCAGTTATTCCAAAATTCTCTCTTGGGTTTTGCTGTTATCTACACATGAAATGCTTATCTGATATCTTTTCTTCTTAATACATTTTGTATTACTTACACACTGTTTCTGTGAGCAATAATTTAAGTGAAGCATGCGTAACGTAACGTATCCTCAATGTCCACACGACTCCAACAGAGGTCCTGAACTGCATTATCGTTCAAACATATTTCGATAGGCGTATGGAGGCCTAGACAATGACAGTCAATAAGGACAGAAAATTGATCTATAAGCGGACAGTGCTCAGATAATAAACAATGCCTAACTTCCTCAGACACGCAGAGCCCAACCGACGACTTACAACCAGAGCTGATAGTAGACTCCATATACCGAGTTCTTAGACTTCGTAGCGTAAACCAAGAACGATGACATGTGGCGAGGCTCGCAACACACGAACATCAACTCCAAGCACTCCTTCGCAAATGGTAGAAGACGCTGCGTCCGGGTTTTCCTCAGCCACCAGGCTGATGGGCAGACGAAATTCTTCGGCAGTCGAGAAAATGTCGTAGAGTAGAACGGTAGCACAGTAAAACGTTCAACCTCAATGCAAGGATTCTCTTCGCTTTTCTAACTGGAGCGTGACACTGTCCAGTTATTAACTTGACAGAGGTCAACCTGAAACCCCCACGACGGACAATTCGATTGGTGGCGCACGAGACTTGGATAGCAAAAGTCCAAACACCGTCTAAAACACTCAGGAACGACTGCGAATGAGAGAAAAAACTCAAAGAACGCATTGTAGGTAACATTAGAAGCCTTAATGAAGGAAAATTATAGGGCAAAATCCGTATGTGACCAATTGATTGATAAAAAGCGACAAGCTCGAGAAACAGGCGGTTATCTTGGCCAGGTGTTTTTACCCATTATGTTGGTAAAACTCTTGCGAACTCATATATCTCGGCAGATTCTAATCTAGATGTTAGTTCTTTCATGTATCTGCAAGTGCTGCCCAGCACGGCGATATCATCTGCGAAAAAACAGGTCTTCTAACCTATCGCCGTTCATTCACTTCAGTCCAGTCTAATGTTCTTATTTTTTATTGTTTTTATAATAATAATAATAATAATAATAATAATAATAATAATAATAATTATTATTATTATTATTATAGTAATAATATTTGTCATAGTTATAGATAAGTGTCGGCAGCCCTCAAGTAGCCTACCTTCAAGACTTCTTCCATAAGCTGTCTGAGGCAAAGGTCAGAGCCGGTGACTTTGTCGGGCCACAGTTAAAGTAGATCCTAGTGCAAAGAATTCCCCAAGAAGCTCAATAGGAGAACATGAGAGCGTACTCGGAGGAGCAAGGCGAGCCCTTCCACCAACTAGAACATTTGGGCACTGATTCGTGAAAGTGAATTACAGTACAATCGTAAATCTCGAAAATCACTTCTAAATCTGTTGTTGTCACTTTTGTATAACTGTAACGTAAATACATGTTACTATAGGCTCATATGTTGCTTTCTTGGCTTTATTTGCACAAAAGCAAATTCGCACGTTTCTTCATTGGAAATATGTATATTTCCAAATATCAATTAGTTGGTCACAAAAGCAATGTTTGAAGGGAATCATAGTATTTTCTATACTTTGAACCATAAGCAAGTAAAAAATAACATTACTACCCAGACACAAAATTGTGTTATTAAGTGTAATATATTGTGTATTAAAATAACAACAATAATATTATTATTCATAATGCCACTAATACTACTGCTTTTGTTGGTGCTACTATTACTACAGCTATTGCTAATACCATTAATAATAAAAATAGTCATTATAGTAATAATAATAATTTAATTGTAATTTAATTTAATTTAATTTATTATTATTATTTTAAAAAATAATAACAATAGTACCTTGTCGGGTGACTTAATAAGCATTTCTTTCTTTACCACCTAAAAACCTGGATCATTTAGACTGGTAGGAAACTACTCCGATCGAACATGTGACACCTCTGATAATACCCAGATATTATCTAAAGATCAGATAATCTTTCTCGTTCCAGCAAGATGTTATATACTGGGAAGATTAGAAATTACAAAATAATAAAAACATTTATTGATGCCATGTTGTGCTACATTATATAGGCTTTATATCGTCGAAGACAATAGGTTAAATGTAGGCCACCCTGGAGGATTTTGTTTTTGTACATAAATTCATATTAATATAATTGTTAAACAGTTTTTGCAAGTGGATAAAATCACACATAATGCGAAACTTACATGCAGTTAGTCAATCACTAGTTGAAAAACAGTTAGATACTCAGATGTTTGAAAGCCAATGAGAGATTGTGAGTCTTCCGGCGTTTCTTGAAAGAAGAACGAGAGATTGAGCTTCGAAGAAACATTGGTAGCCCGTTCCATTCCCTAGGGGCTGCAGCGTTGAATGCAAAAGAGCTCACGACAGTTCTGCTTCCCGGCACAGCTAGAATCCCGCACACGAAGATCTTAAGCTGCAAGAAGGGATGAAAGAAGAGACTAGTGACTGAAGGTAGGAAGGAGTAATCACAGTTAGGATTTCATATGTAAAACATGCTAGTTTAAATTTTATCCGGCATTCCGCAGGAAGCCAGTGCAGCTGGCATAACAGCTTGGAAGTGGGCACAGCGCAACATGAGCAAAGGGAATTTTGGATGCGTTGAAGCCTTTCTAGTTCAAGATCTGATATACCTGTGAAAACGAGTTGGCATAATCAAGGCGAGAGCAGACCAGAAAACAGACTATGGTTTGAGACATGTCTTTGGTAAGAGCATGCATACATTCATTCATACATAAATACATAAACAAAACAACATATATACAGAAGGACATACATACACACATACATACATACATAACGAATAACCAAGTCCTAATGCGATCTTATGGGTGTACTATTAGAAATGGACTTCTTCCAGTCGATCGACCCTACGATATTTTTAGTTCACTAGCTCTCCCTTAATCCACTTAACAGAACTGCAGAGAATGGTTGTTTTAGTACAATTAAATTCTTCCCACAAGTTAATTTTTTCTTTAAATGAGATTGTCATGTGAAGGTTAGGGTTAAATTATTAATTAGTGCTATAAGTATCGTATAATAAGAGTCGGAAAACGGTTTATGATCACATATAATATTTCTTGCGAATACTTGAATGCTGAATATTTGCAGTTTCTACAATTACATATCCTAATGTTTACACAGATTAATCTTTTCGATTCCATACGTTTACAAAGCATTTCGTACTATATATTTCAGTCAACCAAAACTTACTGGTATGCGGAAGATTTTCGACTATTGCACTATCCTTAAAAAATAAACTTTTTCGAAAGTCCACATGGTGACAAATGTTTGATGGGGTTAGTATTAGTTTAATACTTTGAGTACAAGTATGACAGAAGTTCGGAAGATGGATGACGATCCTTTACCCATTTCTTGCTATCATTCGGATCTTAAAAGGCGATGGAACATCGGTGATGCCGTAGATTGTTTTCACTGATACTGACTGTACGTCTTCTGGTGGTCGTATGTGAAAGTTTTGCATTAGGCCGCTTATGAACAGGAACAGTTGTTGACGAGCCAAAAACTCGCCAGGACAAGATCGTCGACCTGAAATAATTGTTATCAAACAAAACCTCAGCCAACATGTTACCATTGCACTTCAGTAAACTCATCATTAGTGTTGTTCCGGAGTTAAAAGAATATTTGGCTGAGGCCCAAACAGGATCACAACAACCCATGTCGCTTTTACTTTTCAACTTGGAATGGCCCTTATTTTTTATGCAGTAAGGTTGGGGACTAATGGATTGTGCTTTACTTTTTGTACGTACCAAAATAGTGTCAACAATTTCAGGCGATCAGAGCAGTTCGATTGCTCACTTAAACTTTGTTTTTAAAAATGATGAAATACACAATAGCAGTAAGTCTTGGCCTAGGTAATTAATTTGACGTGTTGAGAGCCTTCGAATATCTGTAAGACAAAGAGATGCTTATCTGATAAAATAATACAGAGGCGAGAGATCAATTATCGGTAAAGGCAGCAGAACTATTTATGCAGCTAAGTCTCACTGTTTGATTAGAAACTACTCCAAACTCCCGGGCCTCCGACACTTTAACACTGTGTACCACATGGTAGGTTCTTCGCATTTATTTCTAACCGTTATATTAGACATCATGTTTAAAATAAGTTATTGTACACTAACCTAGAGAAAAGGCGATGACACGATTCTTGTTGATTAATTTGTTGCTCTCGTCCAAAAATCGTTCTGGTCTAAAAACATCTGGTTCAGGCCAGTCCGTTTTGTTCATGTGTGCAGCATTAATGTTGGGCAGAACCTTAAATCAAGAAACAATCAAAGTGCTGGATAATGTTCGTTTAAATTCGACTGTGTGTGCCAAGTATGATAATGCAAGGATGATGCAATTCTTACTCTACCTCTTGAACCTACAACTCAAGAATGAGAGACAAATGAACAAAATCTTGTCTTTATGCCAATTTGCAGCAAAGACAAAGCTCTTCAGTTGAACCAGCTACAGAAGCAAATAGGAGACCATTTGTAATAGTTTTGGCTTATTTGGAACACACTACAGTAACCTCCGCTTAACCCTAATCCAGTGCACGAAGTTTTGCCTATCTGGCAGTGACTGGGATAACCCTGATTTATGTAAACCAACTACAAACCCACGCGTAGGGCCGTGAAACAGCACATATGTATGCTTCTTACCACAGTATCTGCTGGTATGAAGTATCCAAGTATTTCGGTGTCATGCAGCGTCAAATGCGGAATAGCCAGCGGCAAAGCGGATCTGTGCCGCAATAACTCCAGAACGGTTGCCTCAGTATAAGTCAACCTTGGCTGATCATCAGTTGTCGGGAGTCTGTCTCTAGGAACCACAGAATCGATCTCCTTCTGGACATTCAATGCGACTTCAGGATTGTTGGCGATGTACACGAAAAACCACAGCATCATAGTAGATGTGGTGTCAGTACTCCCAGCGATAAAATCTCTCAGCGTATACATCAGCTGTTCACGGTCGTAGTGAGGACCTTCTTTCTCGATATATCTTCGCACAAAACAGTCCGTGGCTTTATCGTCCAAACTCATTTTTGTCTCTTTCTTGATAGCTTCAAGCAGCTTTCCAACGCTATCTGTCATTTCGCTGAATTTCTTGCTGAATGGAGGGAAGAATCTGAGAAATGGTAACAGGTGTGTTGCATTATTAAAGGCATCGACGTATCTCTTCGACTGATAAATGGTTTCGCTCATGCCGTCTTTGTAATCGCGTGTACGACCAAAAATTATATTCATTGGGACGTTCGAAGTACTGAGCACCACCACATCTTTTGGGTTGAAAGCTTTTCCATTTGTATCATGAAAGTATTTGATCAATTCGGAGACTTCCGTCAAAATCCATGTCTCCAATTGACTTCGTGATCCGAATCCGAAATCTTTCAAGGTCGACAAAACCAGCCTGTGGTATTTTCTAAACTCTTCACCGTAGTTTTTAAACGTAATTCCTACAAACGCAATTAACATAACCTTTTAAAATTTAAGTGAGTAAGCAAATAAGTACGTAATGCATTTGTTAACACGCCATATGTACATCGACTCGGCGAGAATTCATAGGCGTGGGTGGGTCACAGCGGTCAGACAACAAAAGCAAGACGATACAAGTTGGTCTTTAGCCGCATTACGAATATGCCTAGCGAGATGCTGTTGTGAGTAACGTAAACAGGAAGACTATTCTATGTGGCTGGTGAAGAATTGCTGAATCCGCGTCGTGAGAAATCGGACCGATAGTCTCTGATGTCAGGGAAAGATAGAAGGTTTTTGTGTAGCTGATGGCAGAGATCTGGATGGTAGGTAGCGATGTAAGGACGATGACAGGTAAGCTGGTTAATTGGTCGAGAAAGTCTTACGTGTGATGAGAGCTATCTTGTAAGTGATTCAGGAGCCGACAGGCAGCCTATGTAGATTTGCCAGTACAGAAGTGACCAGTTCAAACCTTGGGGTTCCTGTCACCAGACGGGCTAACGAGTTTTGGACGCATTGCAATTTGGCGATGTTAGACTTTGAAGTGCCGTACAGCATCGAGTTACAGTAGTCGAGTTTTGCTCTGACTACACTACAAGCGACTGTCTTCATAAGCTCCGGTGGGAAGCTCGATCGAACATGAGGCGTAGCTTTTCTGTGGTAACACGATGCCTTGCAGACAGCGGTGACGTGCTGGCTAAATGTTATTTTAGAGTCGAGCGTCACCCCAAGACTTGTAAATGTTCCTGATAACGAAATGTCCGTATCCGTAATGTTGACTGTTTTTAGGTTCTCAACATCATCATCATCATGCACTGTGGGCTCAGCGCCCGTAGGTGTCCGATGCCATTTTTACCATGTTCTTCCACTGTTGTCTGTTCAGTGCGGCGTGGCTCAGCTCTTGAAGCGTTGTTCCACACCATTCAGTTATGTCGTCCGCCCATTCCCTGTGCGGTCGTCCTCTTCTGTTACTGCCATCCATCATTCCAAACAATAGTGTTTTGATTTTCCTATCATTGTTCATTCTGCATATATGGCTAAATAGTCCTAATTTCCTTCGAATTAGTTTTTGCATTAAGTTTTCTTTATGATGTATCCGTCTGTACAGTTCTTCATTGCTTACTTTTTGTATCCATGATATTTTCAGAATCTTCCTAAAACACTTTCTTTCAAAGGCCAATATTCTTCTTTCAACATCTTTAGTGATCACCCAAGCTTCGCACCCGTATAACATACTGCTAGAGATACATGTGCCCAGGACGTTCAGTTTTGTTTCCAGCTTTATGGCTTTGCTTTTCCATACCTTATCCATGGCTTTTAATGATACTGCTGCTTTTGCAATTCTAATGAGGACCTCCTTCCTGTTGTCTAGGTCGTATGTCGTATTGCATCCAAGGTATGTAAACTTCTCAACATTTTCCAGCTGGAATCCATCTAGAGTTATTTTTCTTGTTAGGTTCTTTTTGCCAAATACCATTGTCTTTGTTTTGTCCAGGTTCATGGTAAGGCCATATCTTCTTCCTTCGTCGCTCAACATTTGAAGTATGTACTCCAATCGCTGTTTGTCTTCATCAATCAAATCAATGTCATCAGCAAAGCAGAGGTCCATGATTCTCATTCCACTGACCAGTACTCCAGCATCAGTTTCTTTTATCTTGTCCAGTATTCTTTCGAGGTGTGTGATAAAGACATTTGGTGAAACTGGGTCACCTTGTCTTGTGCCTCTATTAGTGGCAAACCAGTTTCCAGTAACACCGCACACCCGGACCGCGGCTTTAGCATTGCTGTTAATTTCCTTCAGTAAGCAAGTTAATTTGTTGTCTACACCATATGAGTCCAGGACCGCCCACGTGATACTCTGGTCACTGCTATCAAAAGCCTTTTTAAAGTCTACGAAGCAGTTGTACATTTTCTTGTTTTTCCTGCGAGCTTTTTCTCCTATCAGTCTCAGTGCTAGTATCTGTTGCACCGTGCTTCTGTCTTTTGTAAACCAGGCTTGCTCATCTCCAAGTTGTTCTTTCATTTGGCTTCTGAGTCTATCTGTGAGTATCATCATCAATATCTTACTAAAATGACTGATCAGTGCATGGTTCTGTAGTTACTGCACTCTAGGGCATTCCCTTGTGTAAAACGACCAGAATTGATTTCTTCCATTTTTCCGGTGTATTTCCTTCTTTCCATATTGCGTTGCAGAGTTTGTGAATCTCCTGTATCAAGATGGCACCTCCATGTTTTATCATCTCACCTGTTATACCATCATTGCCTGGACTTTTGTTATTTTTTAACCGTTGTACCGCTCTTATTACCTCCGTCATCAAGATATCGTTTTCATTGTCTTCTACTGGTGGAGTTATTTTTTTCAGTTCATTGATTACTTGGTTTACAGTGTTTTGATCCAGTTGCGCTTCATATAGTTCACTGCAGTAAGTTGTCCATCTTTGGACAATGTCTGTCCTATTCATGAGCACTGTTCCCTTGTCGTCTTTGATTGCTTCCAGTCTTGGTTGCCATCTGCTGTTAACATGTCTTATCATTTTGTACATCTCTCTTGTTTTGCACTCTCCATAGTATTTCTCGATATCTTGGCATTGGTCTTCAAGCCATTTAGCTTTGTCCGCTCTAGCTGCCTTTCGTACTTCATTACATTTTGTCTTATACTGCCTTTCGGCCATGACAGAACAATCTCTTTTGATTTTCAGTTCTCTTTTCTCTTGTACCAATTTCAGAGTCTCTGGTGTGATCCATTTTTTCTTGATCTTCTCTTCCTCTGGGATCACCTGTTGGGTCGCCTCTAGCATTGCAGTGGTTAGTTGTTCTGCCCGTACGTCTATGTTTGGTTCGTTGCTAAGTTCCTCCAGCTTTGTTTTTTAGTACATCTTGATAGGCAGCTTGTATTTCCTTTTCAGCCAACCTTGACATATCTCTTTTTTTCTGCAGTTTTGTCTTGTGCCCCCGTTTGAGCTTAATTCTGATGTTTGCAATCACAAGGCTATGATCTGAGTCCACATCTGCACCCTAAAATGTTCGACACTGCTGCACCGATGTGGCCCATCTTTCGTTGATTAATATCATGTCTATCATGTTTCTGGTTTTGTTGTCGCAAGATCTCCAAGTCCATTTCCGACAGTCTTTCTGCTGAAACCTTGTGTTGCAAATGGTTAACTTATTTTCCAATGCAAAGTCTAGTAGCTTTTGCCACGTTAGTTTCTGTCTCCATATCCAAATCTTCCCATGGTTTTCTCCCAACCTCTGTTGTCTGTGCCAGTCTTTGCATTCCAGTCTCCTACAATGATCAACACATCTCTTTTGGGTACATCTTCTATTACTGATGTCAGATCTTTGTAAAATCGTTCAATGTCCTCGTCTGAGCCTTCTGCTGTTGGGGCATATACCTGGATAACCGATATGTTGAATGGTTGAACCTCGAATCTTGCCATAACTGCTCTGTCGCTTATTGGTTTGTATCCCAGTAAGGCGTCCCGAGCTTTCTTGCTTAACAGAAAGCCAACGCCTGCTTCATGCCTGTTCTCATTTTCTGACCATATGTTTCTAGTACCATCCACTTCTCCTGCCCCTGTCCAACGCATTTATGAGATTCCGAGAATATCGCATCTATATCTCTTCATCTCTTCCTGGAGCAACTGTAGTTTACCTGCTGCCCACAATGTTCGTACATTCCAAGTTCCCACCGACAGTACGTCTTTAGCAGGTTGAAACCGCTTCCTATAGGTTCTCGGTCGATTTTATTGATGAGGAAGTGCCAAGAACAACGACTTCAGACTTCTTTGGATTCAGGCATAGTCCGTTTGTTAGGACCCAGCAGCGTACTGCTTCAGTACATCATGTTAGATTGTTGGTGTCGGACAGATGTGATCGATTGCTATGTACAGTTGTGTGTCACAGGCACATTGGTGGGACTGATGCCGTGTGCGGAAATGACACCGGCGACTTGAGCCACATAGAGTGTGAAAAGATTTGGGCCACGGACCGACCCTTGTGTGACGCCGTATGTACAAGTAGACGTCTGCGACCTTGCTGATCCGATGCTCACATGTTGTGACCGGTCCGTCAGGTAACTACAGATCCAGTTCAGTGCGGCATCGCTAATGCCGAACGTCTTCTGCATAGGGGTCGAGGCCGATAAGTAGAGTGGGTTGATGTCGTCCTGAAGCAGTATAAGCATCATGTAAGATCTTCAACAGGGCTGTTTCAGTCGACTGATGCCCACGGTAAGCTGATTGATGACTGTTGAAATTACAGGAGCTATTAACGTGGGGGAAGAGACGAATAAGGAAGACACGTTCCAAAATTTTCGACAGTGTATTGAGATTGGCCTGTAGTTGGAAGGATCATCTGGATCGAGACCTTCGTTTTTTAGCAGAGGTGTAACAGAGGCAGATCTGTAGCAGGCTAGAAACAGTCCGCTGATGAAAGATAAGTTACAGCTCTAGATGAACGATGATTTGTAGTAAACACGTCAGCACACGACTTTTACAGAGACGATGGGAAAGCATCCATCGGAGATGACTTTCCCGTAAGGACGACAGTAGTTTGAAGATTTTCGCAACATCTATAGGTTTGATGTCGTCAAGATGCGTGCCGACATGGTCCATATGTAAAGCAAGGGGCTCCATGAATTGTCCAGACAGTTGCTTGGCAATCGATGCCTTAACTGACTTGATCTTACTGTTGAAAAAGTCCGAGAAAATCAAAGGCCTCTTCGAAATCGTTTTTCTTCTGTAGCTTCTGAGGACAGCCAGCGATTGATCTTCTTTCCTGGACGCTTCGTGAGTTTTCTGAGCGGAACCAGTTGATCCAAAGTGTCGGTGACAACGTCATCTACTTGACAAGCAGAGCCGTCCGAGGTGCCATCAGGGGCCAAAAACAGTGGCGAATTGATTAACGCTGGTCGGAAGGAGCCAAGATCGAGTGTTTTCACTTTACGGTACACGATTGTAGTCGGCTGCCTCCAGTTAAGGCTTCTGGCCACCGTCCACTTTACTAGACTGTGGTCGGACGGTCCGTGGCTGATGCATACCTGTATGTTCTTGATCGGTGTTGAATTCGCTCCAGAAATGACTAAATCGAGCAGACTTGCACCGGTCGCCCCGTTACGTGTTGGACAAGCCACGAACTGTTTCAAGCCGAAGACATTCATCGCAGTAGTTAGGTCTTCGCTAATGCTGGATGAGGTGTTTCCAGGGCAGTTAAAGTCACCGCAAATAATGAGACGGTCGCTGCCAATCACAGTAGTGATTGCTGCAAGTAAGTTACTGATTTCACAGTAGAAGTCATTAACGTTCGAATCTGGCCAGCGGTAGGTGTTAATGAAGAGCAACGAGAAGTTAGAGGTGATGATTCGAACGGTTTGGAATTGGAAGTTGTTAGTTGTTACTATGTTCTGAAGATGATGAGTTTTGACGGTGAGCGTCTCACGGTGGATGATCGCCAGACCACTGTTTCTGCCCGTTCTTCCAGGGGCGGAACAGTGGACGTGTCTGATCATGTATACTGGAGGAGTCATATCCAACTTGATGGCATTGGGATCTTAGCAGAGATCCAAGTCTTACAGACGCCTAGCACGTCTAACTGTTAGTCTCTGTAAGGTCCAGAATAAGTACACCTGTACGAACTGCGCTGCGCGCGTTTAACGACCCAAATGTGAGAGGCTCGAGACGCTGACGCATTGCAGTAGGACCTGCATTGAGTTCAACTCCACGAAGCAACAGCAGCAGCGCTACGAATACACACACGGGCGAAAGATGACAAGTAGGTCGGCAGAAGCCGCGAGGTCCCGGTAGGGCCAAACTGGCGCTGCTGGACAGCTGAAGGGTAGCGCATGGCACGGTTTGCCTGGGCAGGACGGCAGAGACTGCGTGAATGAACGTGGGATGGTCACTATCGTGACGGTCAAAAGAGCAGCCGGCGTGATTGGGCAAGTAAGTAGGCCTGCTGGCGACGATGCCGGTGTAGGAGGCAGGGTGTACACTAGGCACATTTTGTACTCTAGAGTTAATGATACCTGTAGGCATTGTGGACTCTAGAGTACATCATACCTAGGCAAAATGTACTTACCTTACCTGCAGTGAGTAAAAAGTAAATAAAAGTAAAAGCTTTCAGTTAGAAAGAAGCTGGACCTAAAAGTATACAATTTTTAAAGAAAGGAGATTCGATGAATAATATGCTTTACCTCCAATAAATTGAACTATAAAATATTCATCAAGTATTTAATTTATTTATTATTAAAATATAGCTGCTGTTAATTTTGATACCATTTTAAAGTCTTCATTTTTGTAATACGTAATTTCTATGAATTAACTAGAGTACACAATGCCTGAGGTACGTTATGCCTGGGTGTGGGCTAGGAATTTCGTACTCTAGAGTGCATGCTACCACCAGTTAGCGCCTACTGTAGAGTACTTTGTGACTAGGTCTGATGTACTCTAAATACGTTGTGCCTAGAGTACACCTTACCTGCCACAGCGGAACAGCAGGTGAAGTCAAATTTCGTCAAGAAATTTTCAAATTGCGAATTAAAATCCTTCAAAAATCTTTGCCCAACCTAAACTACGGTAGCCTAAACATTATTGAAGTCCAGAAACCTTAAGGAAGCCGCTAGCATCAAAAGTCTAACAGGCCACCAAGACTGCAAAAAGAATTAAAAACTTCCAGAGACATAAATCAGGCCACCGGGTAGTTCAATGACGTCACCAACACCAACAAAATTTGGTTCTTTAAGATAGAGCTTTCCAGTCAAGAAAAACATATAAGAGTGTCGTGCGTTTGACTGATTCCTGAGATGGTCCAATAAAATATTAAGTATAAACAATGACCTCTACTTTTTATATTCGATGTGAAGCAATGAGATTCTTTAAAGGCGCTATACAACTCTCCAAATAATGTCTGCACTGCGCATTTAAAGATTAGACAACATCAGTTTCTAATCTGAAACTTAGATAGATTTTTATTTTATACCTTTCAGATTTTGATTAACATGATATCTGTCTGTGTAGAAGCTGTCTCTTCCTGAGAAACTCGACGAATGTTTCACAAGAGCGTCTTCTATAGATTCTTTGTTGTTCAGAACTAAGATAAATCTACAGAGTTCGAAAATTGCTGTTAAATTTGAGTTTAAAGTAGATTATGATAAAGGCCAATGTGAAGCTAAGATTATTAAACTTCTGGTTCCACAATCAGAACAGAAGCGCAAAAACTCCAGGTCAAGAACATTCATTGAATGAACGTCGCAGACAGGAATGCAGGAAGATGGAGAGGCAGAAACAGGCGGATAAAATAAGACACAGAACCAGTAAGACCTGTAGTCAAAAGACTGACCAAATGAGATCTAGACAGTGAGGTACATAGGGGCAAAGGAATTGAAGGACACAAACAAACGGGCAACTGGACACAGAACGAGTTAGAATGACTTAGACATTTTATTTTTAGCTTTACGAAGTGAAAGAACCGTTGTCGAAAAATAAATTTAATTGTCTATTTAATTTATCGTTGGAATTGGAAATATTCAAAGTTGCTGTGTATATTAGTGTAGAAATGGCATAGCCGCGGTGAATAAATATAGTAAACACTACAGTGTAGAGATGAGAACGGACCGAAAAATTCCTGCCCGGCCCAGTCCGGACCGTGTCGAACAGGGCACGGACCGGCCCGCGTCGGAGAAATTATGGTTTGGCCCGGCGCGGCCTGGTTCAAAAACTGAGGCCCGGTTCAAAAACTAAGCCGAGTTGCAGACTGCAGCCAATAGTTACTGACGGTGTAATGAAATTACCCATACTTGATATTTATTTAGAAGCACATGCATTACACCTTGTATAATTGCTTGTTCACT
Source organism: Norana najaformis (assembly GCA_964023275.1). Classification (NCBI taxonomy): domain Eukaryota; kingdom Metazoa; phylum Annelida; class Clitellata; order Crassiclitellata; family Hormogastridae; genus Norana; species Norana najaformis. Next base: position 2,466,940 of record OZ029913.1, on the reverse strand, counting down.
GTTGGCTTTTTTGCTATCAGATGACTTCCAATGTAGCTCAAACTCAGCTGTTATAAACTGTTACAATGTATAACAAAGATATCCAAGCAGTCAACTGAATGATGTCAATGACTTTCACTTTGATAATTTTTAGAACCTTGTATAAACCAGTGAACCGACTTGCAATGTTCCTTGTGTTTGCTGGAATATTTTTAAAGTTTCAAAAAGATTTCAAAATTTGTTATCACTACCTCTCATACATTTTTTTGTTTTTACAAAGATCACAATAGTGAAATATGTTGTCTGTAAAAAATCTGGACAATCTCTAGCCATTAATGCAGTATTTTGTTGAACTCCACTTAGCAGAACCCACAAGATAGTCACTTAGAGACGCGGTTGCCAATTACCGCATGCAGCTACAAAACAAACGAATGTGTATCTATATTCTGTAACATAATTATGTACGATGCATTTATATGGCTGAATTCAAATGCAGAAACAGAATGCTGTCAACTGCATCTGGAGCAAGACGTGTGCTTCTTTCAGCCACTGTGGCCCCAGCAATGCTGAAATTACTTTCACTAGCCACATCCGATGCTGTTATGCCGGATACTTCACGAGCAGTGATGCTCAACCTGAAACAACAATAAGAATTATCTAATAAAGTAGCACGAATATAAAATATTGGTATTTATGCTAGTCAGGCAGCAATGTGACTAAATAATGCAAATTTTAAATGTCTTTATACAAGAATGACTGCAAAACGTATTCATTTTCTAGTGTAAAATGTAGGATATTAAACATGGAAGTTAAATGGAAGATGAACAAACCTTGAGAACTTTTGTGAGTTCTCTGCCACCATTTAAGCATCTGGAAGTTTCTTCTGCAGCTGCTGGTGCTACAGTGCATTTAAGATAGTCGGTGACTTCATCTGTATCAGTTATGGTGGCTTGAGTGTAGTCTTCAAACTCGCTGATTTCTAAACAGGTCTGCTTCGTCGGTGGACTAGAGTCACCAAAAGTAAACGGATTCAGCAACAGAAGCAATGGTACTGCCATTGCCATAAGTGACAGCTGAACAGCAGCAGATGCCAGATTTTATTTTTCAAGAACCGGAACCGGCGAACAATTAACCTTACCAGATCAGCATACACTTTCTCTCTTTCATTGATCGAACTCAAGGCTTTTATTGTTTCATACGAAGATGCAAAGCCGTTGCTGAGCGATGCATTGAATGGATGACGAAGTCGGTCTCAAGCAGCTAGATCAGTCTCTCCTTTAATTTTGCAATATTGCTGCTAGCATTTCTCTTGGCATTGCAAACATTTTTCAGCTTGATTAGCCAGCGTAGTTGTATGATGCAACGTTGGCTGCTTTCTTGCCTTGAACTCGTCTGATTTCCTTAGACGATGAAAGTAAGGACACGACCTCCTCAAGTAAATTATGATCGACTACAGTCATTCTGTATACCGCATCACGACATTCAACAATATGCTGAACTTCGCCATACATTTCGTCAACAGATTTTAACAACGTAATTACCGAGTTCAAGCCTGGAGCCGAGCCCTAGCCTGTGCCCCAGCATAACCCCACCGCACGGCTGAGGCGTCCAGCATCATGGTCAGTGTTTTGGCTCGGACAACGTCGTAGAGCCGAGGGCCAGTGAGGCCATGTGCTACAAGAACCCGCCTGACTATGAATCCGATCAACATGAGAATCAAAACTTAACATACTTGATAGGATAACACCAATATTGTCATCTCTGATACCCTGATTAAACCGGGACTCACAATAGGTAAATTATTTGTTGATTTCTCATTCTTAGCTGGTGAATTATCATTTCACATTTCCTTTTATGATTAAATTTTAAGTTACACGTAGCCGCACAAAGAGTAGCATGGTCCAGTTTCAGGCTGGACCATCAAGCTATTGCAGGATGATATAAGATAGGAAATGTCATCTGCATATTGTAATTACCTTATCGTTGGGTGCTAAAGGCTCGAAATTTCATACGGCAGCTAGGATGTTCACTGGTCTCAAACCCGAAAGCTGAACAATACTGGAATTTATACCAACTAAGGTAGAGACAGTGTCATTGAACTTGGCACAATGTTGTCTGTTGGTTCGGAAGGAAATTATCCAATTATAAATGTAATCAGGAATAGCAAGATCAGCAAGTTTATCAGCGAGATAGACAAGCTTATTGAATCAAAGGCCTTTGAGAAGTCAAGGGATATGAGATGAACACGTGTTAAGAAGCGAGCAGTTCAGACAGATGGTGAGTAATAGAAATAAGAGCTGCAGACGTGGAACCAGTAGGTCGGAATGCACAGTGGTCAACAAAGTCATGATTGAGAGAATGTTGAGTAAGAATAGAATAGAAGAATCTTCGAACAATAAGTTTTTCAAGTAATCTAGAGAGAATGGATGTTATTGATATGGGGGGAATCGCTAGATGAGGCAGTGTTCGAAACCTTGGGAACAGAGGTGATGACGCTATTTTTCCACTGGGGTGGAACATAGGATCTAAGAATGGATTGGTTAAGAAGAAAAGTGAGGGGTTTAGGCCAGAATGGGTGCAGAGGCTTTCAGAAAGCACAAATGTATCTCATCAAGTCCTGTGGATGTGTGCCCAGCCAAATCCGCTGAGTACTGTTCCTGCTCTCTGCCAGGAAACTAATCGGCAAGTCTTCATTTTTCAAAACTTAATAAATTTACAATATTTATCCTCACATCTAAAAAAGAAACTACTGTCGTGCCGGCGGGTATCATACAGCGTGAGCACGGTCGACGGCTATATCCTTCGTCTGTAGCGAAGTCCTTCTCTCTCTCGGTCGCGCTGCCACGGTATCATCGTTCATCTGTCTTCTGTGTCTGTCAGTCAAGTTCTTTCATAGGCTTCTCAGGTACATTGCATCACCCTGGCGGACATTGCGTAACCCATACGTAGATCTTGTGGCCTTGCTACATCCTTACGAATAATAAGTAACCATTACGTACGATACTTCTACAAAGGCGGGCCACTAACTGCAGCTGTCAGTCAAAATCAAACAGGGTCCCTTGTCACAACATCCATCGGTATGAGTTGTGCCGATAACCGCAGATTGTTCGCTTTATGTTCAGTAGGATAGTTACTTTCTATGTATAGGTAAGTATTAGACATTTTAAAATTCTAACTTAAACTTCTCAAATGGACAAGAGAGTAACAGCTACAAAACGCGACTGCAGTTTTGTAGAAAGACTGAGAAACGTAAAAGGCGACACTTCTCTAAAATTGGGGGCCGAAGTTTCTCGACCCGGCCACGTCTCGCGATCTACAGCGGGCTAGGCCGCCCAATCTGGCCTCACCCCGATGCTCATCTGTGCTCTTGTCTGAGCTGTGGGCTATGTCGTCATCATAGTAGTCCATAACTACCGCCAGAATGGGCAGCCAATACAATTCCTGAAACATAAAGACGGAGATGTGACCAAACCTAGGGATAACTCCAATCAATCGGGGGGCAGCATTTAGGACACACTGAAGCTGCGAAATGGATGAGTGTCCAAGCCTGCAAGAACAGCTTTACACTAGTCGATCCTACAGCAATAAATACATGAATTAGAAGAGTTGCAGCCTGGGTGGTGATGGAACGGTGCATAGCGTGTATTTGACGCAGATGGTAAAAGCCCGTTCGACAAACATTCATCACACGCTCCAGTTAAGAAAGCACCTTGTCCAGGGTCACTCCTACGTCACGAAGTGAAGAGGAGATGGAGGCATGAGGGAAGATTCTGAGTAGACTGGTTAGATCAATCTTAGAGTTGGGCACGGCTAACAAGCCAAATGAACTGAGTGTGCCAGGGTTCAAATGAAGACGGTTTGACATCATCCAGGTCTCGAGTGGCTCCGACGCCCGTGACCAAACTGGACTAAGGAGACAGCATCAACAGCTAAGCCGTGAGTATATGCTTATATGTTACCAAAATATTGGTGAGACACTACCCCAGTTGGAGACAGGATAAGGCTTAGGTAGGCGGCGTAAAGTATAAAAGTAAAGGACCCAGGACAGAGCCCGGCGGGATAACCAGGAATACCAAGGACCAGTAAGAAGAGCGTGTTGAACCAAAAATCACATACTGAAAGCGACCAGAAAGGAAAGCAGAACCATGCATGAGCAGGACCAACGAGGCCGAACGATCTCTTGTGGCGCCCCAAGAGAATAATGTGGCCATCGGTATCAAAGGCAGCGCTAATATCAAGCAGAGCTAGGAGGGTAACGTTCCCCTGATCAGAACCGAAAAACAAGAGGAGTTCATTAAGCTAACGTCGAAAGGAAGCCATAGATGTATCATCAAGTTAATTTGAGTACGTATGAAAGTATTACCAGACTCACTCAGTTTAGTAGTTGTTGAAATTTGTTGGAGTTTAGGATGGAGAGATGGGACAGCTAGTGCAGAAACATCAACTGATATCAACGCCTGGACGTGCCAACGAAGTAGGGGTAGGACGCCTGATTAATTGGTTTGTTCAGACACAGAGATGGGACTGATAACTGGTAGTGAGTCAACCGGCCCACCCGGAAAGCTATTGCACAACCAGTTGCAATAGAGACAGGAAGACAGACGGGTACAGATACAGGGAGAGATACGCAGAAAGACCACGCTGAGTAAAGAGTCAGCTTAGACTCGAGAGAAGTGAGTCGATCTCTGGACGCGACAGAAGACGGTCGAACTCGGGGTTCGCTGTAAGAGCTAGCTAGAATCAATTGAAATGTAGGCTCTTATAAAGTCTAGCGTCTTCTGGCGTTATAGCAATCTTTATCGGTAGAATTACATCTTAAGGTTCGTCGTAGGCTAATGTCATCATTGCCCGCTCCGTAGAGTAACTCTGATTGAACTAGAGAATCATACTCGCGTTGTCAGACATTGAAGAACGACAATAAACTATGAAGAAAACTGAACAGTGCGCTCTGGACGTGAAACCTCATATAGTAACTGGAATTGCACCAGAAACATTTATATATTATAGATGTAGAGCGTTAGGTAGATTCCTAGTCTTCCTCACCGCTTGATCTTCCCACCGACAATGTACGGCAAACTGTGTTCATTTTTTATCCTGGATAAAAACAACTATCTAAAAATCTTGAACTACCATTTTCAGTAGAGTATTTGAACCATAATCTCTGGAATATAAGCCTAGCCCTCTAGGCATAAAATATCTTCCAATCCTGTTCTCTAAATAACTAAGAAACCTTGTGACTAAATGAGTTACTGTGATTTTGAATCTATCGCTTACCTGCTGCCAACTCTAAACGTAAACACTGGTCCAAGTTCGTAGGCCACCTTCATAAAGTACTCTGAAAGTGCAGCGAATTCCTTGATGAATGGTAAAGACCCGACGAGTGGTAGACTTGGTAGAGAAGGCGGATATCGTCCTCCTAACTTCTTCTTTCTCTCATTCCAGAATCCAAAGAACAAGAACGTCGTGAAGAACGTCCCAGTGAAAACAAGGAGTAGAGTCAATGTGAGCATGACTGACTGCACAACATGAAAACAGAAGAGGCTGAAATGACGACGTATCAGCAATTTAGGATCGTATTAGAAATGAAGTGACATACCGTTAAGGACTGAACCATACATAGAAATACATTTTACCGTAATAGAGCACAAAATCAAGCAAAAATTTATTGTAACATGGGTTTTAAACAGTTTTAAAAGGCCTTTGTATGTGTTTCAAATAGTCTAAAAGGGCTTTACATCTGTTCTAAAAACATTTAAACTTACACTTCTGAATAATCACATTCTCCTTATAGATTTTTATTTAAATTACCTTGTTTATTGGCTTAATTCACACTAATATTAAAACAACACTTAACAATTATCTAACCTATAATGAGGAAATCATCAACACTGCACCTCTTGCAATCTCTGCACAGGTCTTTCATCAAAACTCCTCTTCCACAATTCGCTCCAATGCTAAAAATCCTACACCGTAATCGTCTGATTGTATACCTACCTGGGCCTTGTATCTTGACCTGGAACTAAATCTGATTTTACCAGCCTATCGATTTTGCTTTGACTGAGCGTCCGTGAATAAGCTACTTTAATCGATTACTTCTCTTTGGGCGCTGTAGAAATCTTTAGATTCTGATTATGATCACTGAATTCACCAAATACATCAGAGCGGAAACTGTGTCCGTTTCGAGCCATTGAGGTCAACGATCTGTAGTGTGAGGGAACTTGTTGATCCTATGTTCCCTTACGGCGTTGGTGCATATAGATGATGCTTTGTTGCGCATTCGACTTTCGTTTTGCAATAATCTTTCACTAAATATATGTGCTGTTCCACAACGCACAGATCAGGAAATATTTTTAAACTACCTTAAGTTGCATCTTAGAAAGATTGTCGATGATTCAGCGCCTTTGAGAGTTTGCCAAAGAGACATATAAACTGCAATTCAACCTGCATGAAGGTCAATTTTGTTCGACGCTGTTTTGCCCATCGAACGCCCTTTCATTCTGCTGCAATTCCATAATCGCAGGCCTAGTGAGGGCACTGGTAATTTCAATTCAGACACCGTCAAGAGCGCTCCTGAGAAATACGTCCCAACAAATGCTTCCTCCCCACCCAGAAGGCATGCAAGAATAATTACAACAAAGCGCATTCGCATAACAGAATTTTTTCTTTAAAAGTAATAAGCCTATATCATTAAGCGTGCTGGTATAACTAGTTATATAAAACAGTAAACCTATAGAGTTTCAGTTTGGGGGAAATTCTCCAATGATTGGAACTGTGCTGTAAGTTTGTGTAACAGCGTGTAGTCGACGATTTACATCCACAACAATAATAATTGTATAATGAACTTCATTTGATGTTGAATTTATCCAAATTATTTCACAGAGATCATATTTCAAATACGCAGATTGCAAGCCAAACTAAACTAGAAATCTTATGCTACTCATGATGATCTCTAAAGTGAAACGGTTGCGATTCTGTCGGGGCGCATTTGTCGGGAAGTTTATGGAGCATTTGTCGGAATAATTTGGAGGTTAAATGCCGTAGGTCTTGAATAGTAACCAACTGTCGAAAATTCTTGTGTGTATTATTGTATTTGGTGATATGCGTGACAAGCGTCTGAGTAAGTAGGATCGAGTCAACTGAATCAACAATAACTTCTTCCTAGTCGCCAGTGGATATATGTTGGTCTCTTGGTTAGATGCGATGAATGAAGCCCATCGCGTCTTCTCATGCTTTGAATTATATTCCTGGAACGTTTAGCATTTTATTATTTAGGACCTACAGACTCAGATGTTGCTCGTTGTTTTTGAAATTGATTTTTTAATTTTATTTTGACAATGGCCTTTTTTTCAAAGTGGCTGGGTTGGGAGAGCCTCTGGATATATAACTGCCACAGCTGTGCCAACCACCAAAGGAACTACCGACGCCTTCAAGTTTAATCCGAATCTGGTGAGACGTGGCTGACGGCCATGAGAGACCGACAACTCTCTGTTGCCAACGACATCAACGAAGATGCCCCACGCATCTCCCTTCGCACACTTCTAACCGACGCATGGAACTGACATTTGACCGGTGTCAATAGGCGCTCATCAGTGTCACCGACGAAGTCCTAGGGATCGTAGCTAAGGAGTTTATGTAATTAATTAAACTGGCGGCCCTATCGGCAGGAGGATTAATTCGCTTAGGGAAATGGCGAGATTCGTAATGGTCGAGCGATGCATAGTGTTCGGAGCACATTTAATTATAATTTATGTCATATTGTATATTATACTAATGACATATAATAACCAAAATATTAATGATAATAATATTATTATAATAACAAAATTACTAAAAATCAGTCCTCACTCCACAAACTCATCATTATTCAATCAGGTCATCTAAATGCCTTTTTCTTGTTGTATTATTTCTTTATTTCTTTATATAGAACACTTACATAGCGCCCCTTCAAGAAAACTACTCAGAAGCGTTCCCAAACCAACCTCGGCTAAAGAGAACAGTCTTTAGAGAAGAATAGAAGATAGAAGTAAAATCCCGGGGTAGAAGACGTAGAGTAACAGGAAGCCCATTCCAGAGGGTTGGGCCAGCAAGAGAGAAAGCACGAAGCTGCATGGTCGAGGTGCGAGCGCGAGGCACTAATAGATTACCACTAGCAGCGGAGCGAAGAGAACCAAGTCCCAAATTGGACCGAACAGGAAGGCAAAGCTCCCTCAAGTAAGAGGGTAATGCCCAACAAGGAGTTCCAAACAAAGACGATAACCCTATAGCGGATGCGCTGACTCATAGGAAGCCAGTGCAACTCATCCCGCATGAAATCGGAGACATGACCAAACCTAGAGATGCCACCAATAAGCCGTGCAGCCGCCCGCAACACACGTTCCAGGCACAAAAGCCGTACATCAGGGAGTCCAACATATAAAGAAGAGCAGTAATCCAACCGACTAGTGACAAATGCATGAACCAGAGTCTTAGATGAGGTGACTGAGAGAGAACGTGAGACAACACGAAGTTGCCGTAGCTGGTAGTAGCAACTACGACAAAGACGATGTACCTGAGCCTTGAAAGAGAGCTCCTGATCCAACTCAATGCCAAGGTCATAAAGAGTGACCGAGAAGATGATGTAAGGAAACTCTAAATGTAGTACAGGTAGATTGATTTTAGCCAATTGCTGCCTAATGCCCAACCAAATATATTGAGTCTTGGAAGGAGTCAATCTCAATCGATTTGAAGACATCCAAGCCACAAGGGAGACAGAAGCACAACCCATAGCTCGAACATCAGCTGCGGCAACAGAAGCAGACCAATGAACATAGTCCTGCACATCGTCGGCATAGGACTGGCTTGAAGCCGAGCGCGCGGCTAGCAAAGAGCTAAGGTCAGCAGTAAACAGTATATAAATCAAGGGACCCAAAACTGACCCCTGAGGCAATCCAAACAAGGAAGGAACCCAAGGTGAGCGGGATAGGACATAAACCACAGAGAGCGTGCGCTCAGAGAGAAAAGAGGCCAACCAATCGAGAAAGTTGCCAGATAAACCAAAAGAAATAGCCAGACGTTCCAAAAGTATAGATGATCGACCGAATCAAATGCAGCACTAACATCAAATAATGCAAGTAAGGTAACTTGAGAACGATCTATGGCATCATATATCTCAGACAGAAGTCGGGTTAAGAGTGTCTCAGTAGAGTGAAATCTACGAAAGCCAGATTGAAAAACAGGTAGTAGATCATTAGTTTCGAGATAGGTAACTAACTGACTAGATACAATTCTCCCAATGACCTTGGACAAAAGAGCAACATTAGATATTGGTCCAAAGTTAGACATGTCCGAGACGTCGAAGCCATCACGCTTGAGAACCGGAATGACGATGGACTTCTTCTGAGACGGAGGTAGAAGACCCTCCCCAATGAGCGATTGCAGAGGAGGGTCAGGAAGGGAAGAAGAACGTCGATATAATGCTGAATAAGGAACGGCGGCAGAGAGTCTAGTTCACAGGATTTTGGTCGAGAGGCAAGGATGAAAAAGCCACATTGACATCAAAAAGAGCATATAATGTAACATGACTACGATCACTCGATTATCACACATATGATAGGTTGAGGTTCCAGTGGATGCACACCTAGATGTAGAAATCTCCGTTATTGCAATTAAACAAGAAAATCCCTTCTGTTCGAAAGTGATTTCGTCGCTCCTTTGCTCAACCACGATACATAAGAGAAACATGGCGAAAATATGTTAAAAGAGCTCTAAGTAATTGCTTTGAATGAATGAAATCATGAATAAATAAATAAATTTACCAATACGTTCACCAAATGTTCAACTAGGAACTCGTATATTTTTGGCAAACTTCAATTTGACCAAAAATGCGTGCGCATTTATTTGATGATAAAATATATTGTTTATATATATTTGTTGCAGTTACCATGCGCCCAAGGTCAGCTAATCTGAATCTTATACGTGAGGCAATTGTTTACGAACAGTTGTTCTTCTTGGGCCGGTACACGAGTCGTCTCAGCAAGCGCGAACCCGAAATCGATAGATTACAGTACCAGCACGTCTCTAATAAGGTCACCTTCAGAAAGTTTAATGTTGGCCTAGTCCTAATCTTGTTCACCCCATTTTCGCAGTTACTGAATATTTTCGTTTGGGTTTGAAACAGTTTTCTTACCTGCAAAAATGGGAATATTACGAGTTATTTTATATTTAACTTCAAACGTACGAGTGCATGAAGCACTTGCAAATGTGTCTGGCATGAATTAGGGTTTATAAACTGGTCTGGGTCGCACTGAACCTCTTGGTCGACCTTCTGTCTGTGATGTTGCACCGTCTTATGTTATTCCGTATTTAGTATTACGGAAGCCCACTGGGGACTTGTCGCAGATTTTTCAATTTTGTATATTGTGCGTACTAAAGAGATACATGTATGTATGCATATTTGTATATGCGTGAAGTCTTCTATGCATGCATGTATGTATGTATGCATGTTTATATGTATGTATGAATGTATGTGTATTATGTATGTATGGTAGAGCGCCTATGAGAACTTCATAATAAGGCTTTCAAGACCATCAAGGTGAACTAAGCAGTTGCGACATAAGGTAAACAGAAATTGTATGTTGAGCTGATTCAGAGGAAACAGCGTGCATATTCACAGTATAACTGTTCCATTTAGAAGGTCCAATTAATAGTAAAGTCTAATGCGACTGAGCTGATGTGCGGGAAAGGTGCATCACAATCGATGCAGGAAGCTCAAGTTGTGTTAGGCGATCCGGCTGATTCGATACCGGAACACGCACGTCTCTGGTGTATGCTGAAGCAGTGCCTACCAACTACGCTTGTTCCAGGAGAAGGATATTGATTCAAATCCGTTTCTTTTTGAACACGTCAGTTTCTTCTTCTCACAGTATTCTATTCGGGCCCCATGAAGAACAAGTGTGGCGTGTGATTTCATGAGAAAGGATTTCCTAGCCAATTTAAACCCTGGGAGTGTTCGACTGCTTGGATATTACTGTAGCTTAAGTTACAGTGAGTAACTGTGTACTTTCTCGTTTTTATCTAACGGTCACTTATTTTTATGTTCTTTTTGGATGTCATCTAATGGGAAATTGAATATCACAATGTCAGATATACTTTATGATGAGCGACTTAATTTGAAGGTTCAGATTTAAGTATGTGTGCTGAATTAACTATGGTTATCTAGGCAACAGTGTTGAAATAAATTATTGTGAGATAATATGGATGTATGACAGAATAAAAATGGTAGCAGAAAAAAAGTGAGCAGTTGTTTTGAGTCTTTTATTCAGCATTAAACTTTGAAAACTAAGACGCATTATAATAGTAAACCCAGTAATACATACTAAATAAGAAAATGGACGCGCAAGATGCCCCGTTTGGGCTTCCGTTGATCTCAGGTGAGCCAATTGTAGTTAGCGTATTCGTACTTTGCCCAAAGCTGACACAGGCAAGATGCTGAACACGTGTCTGCCTTTCAATAGCAGAGCAAAGTTTGTTGTCGAAGGAGGTTCAAAAAGTATAATTTATTATAAGTCTGACAATAAACCGACAGAAAAAAAATGGTAGCAGAAAAAAGTGAGCAGTTGTTTTGAGTCTTTTATTCAGCATTAAACTTTGAAAACTAAGACGCATTATAATAGTAAACCCAGTAATACATACTAAATAAGAAAATGGACGCGCAAGATGCCCCGTTTGGGCTTCCGTTGATCTCAGGTGAGCCAATTGTAGTTAGCGTATTCGTACTTTGCCCAAAGCTGACACAGGCAAGATGCTGAACACGTGTCTGCCTTTCAATAGCAGAGCAAAGTTTGTTGTCGAAGGAGGTTCAAAAAGTATAATTTATTATAAGTCTGACAATAAACCCAGCACAGTTTTAGCCTGGGAGGCACAAGTTTCGTATAAAGCATGAAGGTCATGGTCGACATGTACCTAAAGATTTTGCATGATTTAGATTACCGCCGAAGCCCTTGTGTCTGATTTTTATTGCAGAGCAGAGTTTAATATCGAAACAGGTCAGTAGACAGAATTAATTTTAAACCTGACAAAAAACCAGTTCAGTTTTCGCACAAAGACGTAGCTTCTTGTAAAGGATAGTTGCAAACAGCAGAAAAATCGTGTTTCAACCTTGACATTTCAGACAGGAGCGATCCGTACTCGTGGACTTGAAATGGTGTGGCACCCATTCAACGGGAAGCCTAGGTGAGGCATCTTTTGCGATTAGTTCTATAAAAATAAGAGTGGTCAGGGCCATAGAGTAGCTTTAGAAAAACGTGTTACATTTAGATTTTACCCTTGTCATCACAGGCTAAGAAATTAGACTTTTTGAAACCAGGAATTGACTTACACTTCCTTTACTTTGATTTCATGTCATAATAGAACTAGATGTCGCGATGAAGAAGCGTGTACCACCATTTGGCTACTTGACTAGGAAAGAGCGTGTTTGCTTCATAATGTTTGGGGTGTGCTCTTTTAAGCAAGTCGTGTTTTATGATGACGAATACTTTAAACTTTGACAGAGGACAGTTAGTGCAGTTAACAAACTCAGTCAATAAATTCACTCACCGTGAAGTAAGCAATGGAAAAAATTTGCAAAACAGTTGATAGATATGACTGGCTTCTGAGAAGGTGAATCGGCTTTCTATTGTTGTTTTCGATGCTGGAGTAGAGCAACTACTTGGTAAACATAATTCCGAGATTTCGGCAGCGTCCAACGAAAGCCACGCCACGGGGATCAGCTTATTCAAAGGCGATCAGTCAAAAACAAATTCTATAGGCAAAAGTGTTTGGTTCCAAGTCAAAATCCATGAGTCTGGCAGAGCTACGGTGGGTGATGCTTGGGATTGTAGCGGAAAAAGGGATAAAGAAAGAAAGAGAGTCAGGATAGGATCTGTGAAAGTGGAATGTTTTCAGTTTTGAGTGAAAGGCCAAAGCAGATTCAATGCGCAACCCTAGCTCCGTCACTGAAGAAGCTCAGGCTAATGCAGCAGATCGGGCCATTAGGATTCATCTTTTTTGATAGAATTCGCCCGAATGAGTCGAGGTGGTCGACCAACGGCAGAAACAAAACTCGGTTGTGGAAGTGTTCTTTCTTTCTGTCTCTTCTGTCTGTCTCTTTCTTTCGTTCTCTGTCACTAAGCCGTGTGACCTAGATACACTACGGATGGATGTATATATCCACGTATGTATGCAGGTATGCATATATTTATGTATATATGCATGTATCGTTGGACGCTGTAGAAATCTCGGGATTACGATTTGTATTAAGATTTATATATCGCCTTGTTTCTAGGCATGTATGTACTTTATAATTTATATATATATTAGAGTCGCTCTATGCTATCCTATGTGCATCTGTTGGGATTGTTTGAAATTTAATGCAAACTCGCCTTGATCCTATTTTCTTTTTAGTTCTGTTTGCATTTGATGTTAAATGTCATCGAATTACACACATGCAATCGTACATGGATTATGGGAGAAGCCTATATGTCATCAGATTTGCTTAGATTTCGTCTGCTCTTTGTCTTAGTCTAATTAAACTGGGATTCGTTTGCAAACGGGGTTTAACCTTTGTTAGAATGGTTTCTGGATAATAAACTTCATCATTTGGAGTTATTTCATACTTATTTCTACATTTTGAACTGTCTTTCATATCTCTGTGTCACTACCATATACATAAGCGTAAGTTTTGTCTTTGTTGATCTAAGCGAAATTTGAATTGAGTGTTAGTTAAGTCGCTGTCATTATATTATTGTTTTCGCGTTTATTAAACGCCACTATCTAATGATAAAACATTAATCGATGGACCCAAGCAATAGCACGTGTGGTAATTCCTCAAGGTTCCCACACAGTAATCGTCGAAGAAGAAACTCGAACACTCTGCGTTACAAGGTGTGCGTTCAAATCAGTAGACCACCTTGTCATCCACTTTTGCAAGCTGTTTCATTTTGATTAAAGGACGCATCTGTGTTAGTTATGTTAGGCCATATATTCTGGCAGCCATTTTGATTAGGATCGAGTGATTAAGACACTGAACTCATGCAGAAACCGACAAGACTGTCAATTCAATAACAATCAATCTGCGAAAAATATACAATGGACCAGGAACAGCTCTTCGTCGGGAATAAAGTTACTGATTTGCAGTGGGCCTGAAGCGAATTTCATCCATGTCTGCAAGGTAGATCAATTTATCAGTCATAACAATCCGGCTAACGAAACTCCTAGATTGAAATTGTAACTGCAGAAGGTTCCACATCATAGCCTACATAGGCGAATTAGCTATGAACTTCGATAAACTTCGATTAAAGATAAGCATTGGATTTTACCGAAGTCCTGTTTGGACAGATGTACTTAACTCGTTCCATGTTTAGCCAAACCACACTAATTGGCATGCACACCAGTTGTTGGCCAGTTTTACATTATTTTCCACAATCTCTATTCAGATGAGCCGATGGCTTCAGACATCAACTTTCGATGAGTTATCCAGTAACTCATCCACCATGACCATCCAAAGAGGTTTGTGCAGCAGAGGCAAAATAGAAAACTAGGACTCATGTGACTCGAAATTTTCAGATGTGAATTCCAGAAGAGGCAAGTATTCCATTTAACTCTTACGTCAGCAACACAAGAAGTCAAAATCAATCCTCTGTACATGAACTTTGAGCCAAACAGTCGGCTTTGCCACATACTATAGGGCTTCAATGCGTTTCTTGGATGTTTGTGGGACTTCCTGACAGTGCTTGTAACCGAGTACCGGCTTGGGTACAAGTGTCATCGAGATACCCTGTCCTTCGGGTCCACGTGGCCGACACAGCTCCCTCAGCTTCGATATGGAGGTCAAAAGGCCGCGGATGCGTTGCCACCGTTTATGCATCGACCGACGAAAGACAGTCGAAAACATTCCTACGAAAAACAGGTATAGCAATTAATTTACTGTAATGATAATAATAACCATGATGATGATGATGATAATAATAATAATAATAATTTATTTTAATTAAACTGCTACAACATAATAATAATAATAATGATGATAATAATAATAATAACCAACTACACATGTTTGCTGACTTTTCATTTCGTCAAATAGTTCGTCTCAAAGGGGATTTGACTCCATGATTCCTACATGTCTAACTACTACTGGTACTCAGTTGGCGTTTCGGATTTATATTTTGATTCTGCACATTACATTGTGTGTTTTTCGACAATATTTCGTCTCATGTTATCGAAGCCTCGCCGAAATTGCACGAGTTCACTTTTTAAGGGGAATGAGTTCTTAGTCGAACAGTCCAGCCTCAGATCTGCAGACTTACACACCCTATCTGTGACACCGTTAATGCTCTCAGATACATACTTGCATAGATGTATGCATACATATATACATAAATCATTTGTAAGATGTACCAAGTTGTCCTGGGATCAATAGAGATGATGATGAGTTGATAATGCATTACTACATACATGTTCGCGTACATATACGCATATACACATGCATAAATACACATATAGATACATATACATGTGTACGTACATACATACATACATACATTCATTCATACATACATACATGCATACATACACTCAAATAATACCCTGGTGGCCGTGACAAAACGAAACCTTGCGGGCTTTATTGGTGTCTAAAATTCGATAGACAAAAACCATAAAAATGAATGTTTTAGGCCCCTAGGCTCAAAATCACAGTTGCGGAAATAGGGCACGTTGGTTCCGGTTGGAAAATACAAACAAAATTTCTTCATTCAACATTACTGTTACTATAAGAATAATTACTGTTATTTTTTGGCTTTAAATATTATAACTATTGAATCCAATTCCTAGATTTAAAAGGGCACAGCATGCTTGATCAGAACAAATATTGTCAATTAACCTCTATTTGTAGTCTTTACAAGACTTCAAGGGTTCAGTGAATGCTCCCACTCAATGTCATATGCCTCGGTACGAAATGAACAAAGTTAGTTTTACTTGAGCATGTTGATCTAATTATTGGTAAATTGAAGAATTCTCAACACATCATAGAGATAGACAAATAAGTCAGGTATTTTCAAAGCATCTGTCTGACGACCATTTTGAAGGTGGCGGTATTATGAACTATAACATCGAATTAAGTGCACAACATTAAGATGAACTAGAAATGGTGCAAAATTGCTTTATACGGGCAACATTAGGCTAGTGATTGTAAAATGAATTAGTGAAGCATTTTAAAAATCCAGGCCTCAAAATCAGATGTACTGACATTGCGCGCGTTATATGTGCTTGTAATAAATAAATAATGAATAAATAAATAAAGAAATAAAGAAATAAATAAATAAAGAAATAAATTAAAAAAGTTTAACCAGTTTTCATTAGCAACTTCATATACAAATAATAAAGCAGTAAAGCTTTTACACAGAGGCACTAATAGTTTTACTATTATTTATATGAACTATAATTGCAGTGTGCAACTGTATAGGTTAGGCCTAAGTATTTTAATGCCCTTATAATATCGGCGAATAGTAATATATATATAGGACTGTTATCCGTCTGATCGCCAGTCAAGGAGTTTCTGTCGGCCTAAACAATTAAACAACTGCAACAGATGAATCTATTTGGGGTGAGCACTAAATAAATATGGTTAGTAGATTGAATTGCATAACTTAGTAAACTAGGTGGCAGATTTAATTTAGTGAATAAAGATGACACTTACTCCGGGAGTAAATATTTTTCTGTTGATTATTCTATATTTTTCTGTAATAACAATAACGTTTAATAAAAAATTAACATTAGTTATTATTCTTACTATTAATGTAAGTTTTATTCATCGCTCAATAATGCCTCATTGATGCTGATTAAATTTTGCTCGTTGGTGCTCGTTAAGATATGCTCATTAATGCTCATCCATGCTCATTTATGCGTCACTGCTTGGTCGCTCCTACGAGGCATAGAGGCTCTGAGCGTTTTCCAGCACTTTCCAACGTTCCAGTGTAGGACATGTTTGATTTACTTACTTACTTTCCCCATTTGGAAGACTTTTGGCTCTCTTTGCCCTCGACTTCTCGAATTTCGCTCTCCTGTATCCCATTTCGTAAATATTTCACAATAATCCGACTTTATCTTTTTTAAATTTTGCTGTCATTTTTCTATTTCGCTTTGGTTTTTCTATTTTTTCATCTGTTCTTTTATTTAGCAAAACTATTGTTGCCTTTGATAATCGGGTGAAGAAAACTCAATTATGTACCCCTTCCAAAAATCTGATAGGGCCTTGGCGGATCCGCTTTTAAAGTATGACGATATAAACGTAATTTTCTGCGAATGAGGCTCTCTTACAATAACATTTTATATAAAATTATACCTAAAATTACATTGGTTGGTGCCGAATAGGCAGCTTAGCAGTTGGACAATATTCTCGCAGATGTAACTTTATCCAACCCTGCTTGTCACAGCAACTTCAGTATCATTCTCTTCTGTTCCAATAACGGGTGATGGTTTCACACTGTGGATACAACTGTGGCGGATCGGCCACAAGGCAGGTCTGTTGGGAAAGAGGCAGGAGTAGCTCTGACCCGCTTTAGGTGAGCCATTAAGTGCTGCGCTTGTGTGCACGGTTCGACCGCTTTACCTGTATCGAATTTTTAGAAATTATTTTAAAAATAAATTTTAGCTTAATCTGATAATAGTTAAATAATTAGGCCGAACAAAGTTCTTAGTTTAATTTTAGTGAAATTACGCATAAAATTGTTTAACAGTATAAGTCCTTAAATGTTTATTTTATGGCCCGTAATCAGCTACATTATAACACCTTTAATTGCGTAAGATTAAGCTGGCTACTATATGAACAACACAGGGTAAAGGGGTTGAATAAGAGGTGTCGTGTGCTGCTTTGCTATAGTCGTGAAGGATGGTTGCGTCCCTTCACATGTACGAGTCAAAGTGTTTTTGAGTGAATTCATAGCGTATACAAATACATATATACGGAGGAGGCTGACATCGAGCGAAGCCCGTGCTCGATACGGTTCCAGTTACGATACAAATAATATACGGACGAGACAGTCCTGGAAAAAAATCTGTGCTTTCCCGCCGGGACGACCGAGACAAGCATTCTGGTTTCGGGCTGACGGCGCAGATCAGAAGAGTTGTACTGCGGTGCACGAGGAAGGGTTTAGGCTTGTATTGAGACAGTCAGTGCTTAATTCACTGACAGGTTGAAGTTTAGACTCCCTCTTATCGACGGACTGAGAAGAGAGTCTATGGTTATATCTAATTTCCTTGGCATTATAGACAATTTATAGCGGTTTTGTTTTGATCGTGTTCATTCGCCGATTTGGAGATTGGAAACTGTTCTTGGTTAATTTGGGATTTTATTCTTAAAACGACAAAGTCTAGCCTCTTATGTGTAGCTTGGACCAAGCTAGAAATATCCTCACTTCAAATATCTTGGCGAGGGTGCGAAGAGAGGATTACACAAGGGATTATATTTTTGGGCCTACTGGCACAACATGACAGACTATAGCTTTGGTATTAATGCTTTACGAGTTAACTGCTTATGTTCTAAAATCTTTCTCCATAAGAGCAGATCAAACACTGGACCGCAAAACAAACGAACGCACACATTTTTACTGTTCTTAATGAACTTTCACCTCACTTAAAGAGGTACTAAAAGACACTAAGAAAGTGTCCGTTACATACATGCATGCATACATACACAGATATATACATATTTTGTAAGATGTAGCATATTGTACCGGGCTCAATGAAGAAAGATAAGATAATAATACATTAACACATACGTACTGTACATATATGCCTACATATGTGCATACATTCTTAGATAAATATATACGCATACATGCGTACATACATATTTGTGTACATAAGCCTATATGCATACATATATGCATTAATACATACATACAAACAAGGATGGATAGAGTCAAACGAAAACCTTCGGGCTTTATTGATGTCCAAAATTGGATTAACGTAAAGACAGCAAATAGATGAATTGAGCGGGATGAGATCCCTCACCACCGCTGCCCGTTTGAATGGGTACCATGCCGTTTAAGGCCCACATGTATGGATAAACAAATAGAATGCATTCCAGCAGTTTCTTGTCTTCAGGCAAAAGGAACAACAATTCGCCTCGGGTTGCGGAACTTAGATTTCCGCGTCTAGCCAAATTGGAAACAGGACAACAAAGCTCACGAAAGTAGGAATGAAAGTAGTGTGATATAATGTTTCTGCTGCCAACAGTTACGATATTGAATTTCAGGTCCAGAGAGCATCGTTTTCCATCGTTAATTCGATTACCATGTTTCACACGAATATCTTTCAGTCAATGTCTGGCAACTCGAGTATGATTTTAGTTCGAACAGAGTTACTTTACGTGTATGGAGCAAGCGACATAAGCCTACGACGAACTTTAAGATCTGTTCTACCTATAACGATTATTATAGCGCCAGAAGACACTAGACTTTATAAGAGACTACATTTCCAACTGCGCCCTAACTCCGACAGTGGAACATCTAGGAGCTATTCGACTGTGTTCTCTGACGCCTAACTCTCGACTGACTGGTCTCGTGTCTAAGCGGGCTCCTTACTCAGCGTGGTCTGTCTGCGTATCTCTTCTTATATCTGTACCCGTCTGGCTTCCTGTCTCTATTGCATCTGGTTGTGCAATCACTTTCCGGGTGGGCCGGTTGACTCACCTCCAGTTATCAGTCCCATCCCTCTGTCTGTTAATCAGGCGTCCTACCCCTACTTCGCTGGCACGTCCAGACATTGATATCAGTTGATGTTTCCGTACTGGTTGTCCCCTCTCTCCATCCTAAACTCCAACAAACTTCAACAACTACTAAACTGAGTGAGTCTGGTAATACTTTCATACGTACTCAAATTAACTTGATGATAGTAGGAAGACCTTATATCTTTGAGTCATCTGGTTACTGACTTCCTGGTGCACGCGTTATTTACATTCTTGATTACAATACTGGGTGCGTTAATCTACCACATATTGCTCACTTCCCTCTGATTGTTGGATAAGTCTAACTACCATGCATCGAACGCAATTTATCGAGCGAACCTTCTCGCGGAAAATGACGAGATTATGTTGCGACGAGTCATAAGCACGTCTAAACTCGTCTGCTAACGTGCCTGGAAAATATATAAAACGAAAGCATTTATGTTGACACTAATCTCATCGTCAATTTGCCCATGTTCCACTGCAATTATGATATGAATAGGATGAGAATGACACCGGCAACGAAACTGATAATACTGGCGATGATAACTATGGCAGATGCAATGGCAGATCTACTGATGATTATCATAGATGCGACATTTATATTTTCTCTTTTTGAAACTTGACAGAAATGGAAGAATTCACAATGGGTTGCGTATCAGTTTTCATTCGTCAGTCATTTCAGCGAAAGCCATATTTTAATGAAGACTTGCATGACCTTCTGCATCGAAGTGGTTTTGTCTTTTGTGGAAGCGACGCCGAGTTCTACATCAAACCAATACATTCCTGTGTCGACGATGTAGATATTCTATCAGCAGATCCTGCTCAGATGGCTTTCCATAACGATATTCCATTGTTGCCAAAATACGTTCGAAATCTTCACGAAGTTATTACCTGCCTCCGCATCGAACCCTACAGCGATTATCCAGGATTTGTTCAACTTCAACTGACGGGGGAAATGAAATATGACTGGCATCAAAAGAAATACGAATTTTTTAAAGCACGAATCATAAAAATGATATATGACGGGGATCGAAAGAAATACGAAATTTTTGAAGAACGTGGTACAAGTAAACCAACAGCACGATTCAAAGAGTTAATTAAGTTTGTAAATCACGAGGGCTACTTTACGGTCCAAATGAAGGGACCAGCGAGACATACCCGAGGGATTTGTGACAATTTTTTATTCGATCACGTTCCTTCCATATGGTGTCCGCTGTGGCCAAAAGAAGCAAGTAACTGGCCTATGCGTCCAAGGAAGTACGAATGGCCGACGAAAGATATAATACTTGAGGTAGTAAGCCGTGGCTGCCACATCGTATACGTCCAACACCGTGATTGCCGAGAAGACAAAGATCAGTTTAGACTGTCGTTTTCTGCTGCGGAAGTACTTCTGCTTAGAAGTTGGACTCCAACTCAACAGATCGTCTACCATATGCTTAGATTCCTGGCAAAAGAAGAAGAACTAATCCAAAAAGACTGTCCGAAGGAAAAAGAAGTTCTCTGCACTTACCATTTTAAAACGCTGATGTTGTGGGCGTGTGAACAAGAATCACTAGAATGGTGGAATTCCACGTCCCTTATTGATCTCTGCTGTCAACTGTTTTGCAAGCTTTCGGAATGGCTAAAGCAACGGTGTTGTCCAAACTACTTTATCCCCGAAGCAAATTTGTTTTTTAAAAACACAGACCTAGACACTCATAAAGCAATTACTGAATGTGTTAATTACTTCTGTGATGCCAGTCTTCTGAGCCAATGGTTTTTAAGAAATTATATATTACCAACTTGCTATAATGTTACGGGCAATATCAAAATTGCGCCCAGCCCATCACAAATTGTTGAACTTGCGGATCGAATCACGATGGAACAGAAACATGTTGAGCTGACGGTGTTTGAAAAAGATTTTGCTGCAATCCAATCTACGCATATAACGTATATATGTCTGATGAGCTCGAAAGTTATAAATGGGCGTGAAATGAATCAATATGCGAACGCAAGACTACGAAGCTCAGATGTTTCAAGCCAATTACAATCGCCGATACGTAACGAACTGATCTGCTTTGAATCCATTCTGCTGTTGCTAGCTGCATCGAACGCAATAAGTTGCAGAAAAGCAACATACTGCAGCAATTTCATATTTTACATTTTACGATTTATGTCATTAGGAATCGTTCCAGACTGGTGGTTTCAATACCATAACTTTCCAGAAAATTACGAATCTAGGTTTGAGAAAAGCTTTGTCTATTTTCTGAGAGCGCAAGAATATTTAGGAAACTTATACGGATGCATAAGCGATGCAGAATTTGAATTACGGTGTAGAATGTCGATGGAGTTTTTAAAAAGATCTGTCACATGCGGGGATTCATCATCCGATGCCGTTCGATGTGCAGTTGTGGTCTACGCCGCGGCTATTTTCTATGCCAATTCAAAGTATCAAACAGCATATAATTTGTGTTCGGCTGCTGTCACAGATCAATGGCCTACTTCAAGAAGTGATATGTCGTCCGTGAATAAAGAACCTTTGAATGCAGGATGTTTGCTATTTATTGATGATGTCGCTAGAATCGTTGGATTTCTTGTGCTTTGCAATCATGTTCGTCAGTCTTTAATTAAGAATCATCGACAATTTGATATTGATCTGCGCATATCACAAAACGTTTTTGCTCATTACATATTGATTCAGTCGATGGAAAGAATGTCAAAACATCAAGAATTAAATGGGAATGTTATCAGAGCAGATTATTTCCTTGATGCTTTACTACTATCAAAAATGAAGAGCAAATTGTCCGGTATTGAATGGGTGACAGATAGCGATTTGTGTAGTCGCAAGCTTTGTGTCTATAGGAGATGTTTTTCTCTCAGTGAATTGGTTTTAGGTGTGAATGGGTTTTCTATAAATGACGATATCTGTGTTCAGCTCTGTGTAGAGTGCTCTCTTGAGAAAATGGCTTGCTTCTACCAAGCGATCTTAGAAAAGTTTGGTTTGCAAGGGAACGCAGTTGTGAGCTGTTACCGAGCGCTGTACCTCTACAAGTCTCGTAGATATGATGAAGCAATGATTCTATGTGAAGAAATATTACAAGAATCAGTCGCTGATCATGAAGAGAATTTTGGATTTTTAAAAATTATGGTATATCCACCGTTTTTGGCATATTTTGATGAAGACATGCAGTCTGTAATAGGACTTCAACTGATTTGTCATTTTTTACGTGTGTTAAATGAAGAGTCGGTGCGACGAGGTATTGATGGCTGTGCTCTTTGGTGCAAGCCAACCCAGAAATTTCGAGCTAAGTTGGAAGTTTTCAGCATTATTTTGAGAACATCAAAGTTCAGGATTCAATACTATATAACTAAACATTTTGTTGCAAGATATTTGAAGCTCCGATGCCTCATCGACTGCAAAGGCTCGGTTTCAGAAATGCGTAGGGCATTTGGCGAACTAAAGTCCCACCTTGCGCTTGAACATATTATTTGTCTATTTTTTCTTTGGAAACTACAAGAAATCTTTTAGACTGGTCGAAATGTTTGAAAGTACAGTTTAAAGCCGCCTTACCAGCCTGCTTTTTCATCTGTTTCATTCCAAAGGTAAACATTCAAGACCACTACATTGGTCTATATAGTGGAATTTCGTAATGAGTATTGTCATTGTGCTAAAAGAAGAGTTTTGCTTGTGAGTCCTGCGCATCAAGGGTCGCTGGCGAACACAAGTCTCCTTTCAGGATATGGTGGCGAGCGATGCTATTGATCAGTGGCTTGCTCTTCAAGGGACTTTAGGCCTTTAACAGCACGCGGGATCTTGAATGGATCAGTCCGACCGTACAGAGACGTAACGACGATTACTTCTTTCACATGTATATTACAACTATGTACACCGTATATACAGCAAATTCAGCAAAATCAGAGTCTTTCGATTTGCATCGGTCTATTAATCTAGTGTGGCTGTTTAAGAGATGCAATATTATTTTATTTCTGCTCTTCAGACCTAACGCCCCTTTGACCGTTACTTAGCGAATGCCTTCTTCGCTTCGCACCCTTCCTTAACTTTCTCCTTCGTCTGTCAATCATCCCACTTCTCCCTTTCGCCATCCGATCGGTGTCCCTCTGTACCGCCTGTCTCCATTCAAATGCAACTCAGCTGGATGCCAAACCTGCCAACACGTAACGATAGCAAAACAATTCTCCAGCACCTACACAAGAAAAACTTACAACATAAAACACACATTAGACTGTAAAAATCGAGACATAATCTATCTAATTACCTGCAAAAAATGTAAGAAACAATACGTCGGGGAAACTAGTAGACCACTAGCAACAAGATTATCTAATCACAAATATAATATAAAAATGAAAAACGACACACCGATAGCAACACACTTCAACGAGACCGGACATACAAAAAACCATTTGACGATACTACCAATAGAACAAACAAACAACAGAAAAGAACGACTAGAACGGGAACAATACTGGATGAACGAACTGATGACATACATCCCGTTCGGACTAAACATAAAACACACATAATACACACATAATACACACATAAACGTTGGGACGGGAGAACCGACGGTTGTGCCAGTGCACTCTCACAGGGCTATCCCTCCCTCCCTCCCTCCCTCCCTCCCTCCCTCCCTCCCTCCCTCCCTCCCTCCCTCCCTCCCTCCCTCCCTCCCTCCCTCCCTCCCTCCCTCCCTCCCTCCCTCCCTCCCTCCCTCCCTCCCTCCCTCCCTCCCTCCCTCCCTCCCTCCCTCCCTCCCCCTCCCTCCCTCCCTCCCTCCCTCCCTCCCTCCCTCCCTCCCTCCCTCCCTCCCTCCCTCCCTCCCTCCCTCCCTCCCTCCCTCCCTCCCTCCCTCCCTCCCTCCCTCCCTCCCTCCCTCCCTCCCTCCCTCCCTCCCTCCCTCCCTCCCTCCCTCCCTCCCTCCCTCCCTCCCTCCCTCCCTCCCTCCCTCCCTCCCTCCCTCCCTCCCTCCCTCCCTCCCTCCCTCCCTCCCTCCCTCCCTCCCTCCCTCCCTCCCTCCCTCCCTCCCTCCCTCCCTCCCTCCCTCCCTCCCTCCCTCCCTCAATCACGAGCGTCCTATCCGCCTCTCGTTAATGACATCCTCGCCGAACTGTTCCCAGTGTTCGGTACGAATTAATGCGCTAATGATGTTAAATGTCATTAAGAACGGAACATTCGTCCACAAGTAAACATTGGTCAGAATACTAGAAGAGTCACCAGTGGCAAGCTGGCGCACACACGCAAAGCCCAACCAACAGGTTCCCAACTAGAGTTGAATGATGACAGCATGTTGGTAGTTTCTGAAGCACGTAGAAGGAGAATGAGGAGCGACCATGTGCGATGTGATCCGCCGCTAATGTCTCATGGTTGTTCTATCGTCCAACAGTCTCTCGTAGATGGAAGACGTTGCGGCGAGTGGAGATTAATCGAACCATCGGATATGTGTCGAACAGGTTTCGTCGCCCATCTTTCGGTAGGTAGCTGGACCATTCCGTAGCTGACAGTCGGAGCCGCTCCAAAGACTCTCTTCGCCCTTCTTCACCGAACCCGAGATTTCCCGGCGTTGACGGCGTGCGTGGGTCTGTAGGTCTGAGACTAGCGTTGGTGCTGCATCGGTTGATACATTGTGCAGTTGACACCAACGCGATAAAGGTTTCTAATTATTGTAACAAATGAAGTGCATCGTGTCTCGGTTTTGCATAAACTTAGGTTATGCATGTTTCTAAATTAAACGAAAGGCAAAACAGTCAGATATTTCCAAAGGCATCTGTCTGAAGACCAGTTTGAAGGTGGTGGTACTGTGGATTTAAACAACAAATTAAGTGCACCGCATTAAGCTGAAATAGAAATGGTCCAAAATCGCTTTAAATGGGCAAATTTTAGGCCAGCGATTGTAAAACGAATTACTGAACCATTTTAAAAATCCGCGCCTCAGATTCAGGTAATGAATTGCGCGCGTTATAAGTGCTTTTAATAAAATAAATAAATAAAAAAGATTTCATAAACAACTTCATATACAAATACTAAAACAATAAACCTTACACCCAGGGCCACAAATGGTTTTACTGTTATTTTAGTAAAGTTTATTATTGCAGTAAGCAACTGCATAGGTCAAGCCTTAGTATTTTGCTACCCTTATAATGACGGCGAATAGCAATATAACTTAGACTGTCATCTGTCTGGACGCATCAGTCAATGAGTTTCTATCAGTTGCATCAGATGAATCTATCAGGGTGAGCACTAAATAAATATAGGTCAGCAGATTGAAATGCATGACTTAGAAAACTAAGTGACGGATTTAATTTAGCCAATAAATTTAGCTAATAAAGATGACACTTCTTCCGCGAGTATAGAATGTTCTATTAATATTCTATTTTTCTGTAATAACAATGAATAAAACAAAAATTAATAATAATAATAATTCTTATAATAAATATTATTTTAATTTATCGCTCATCACTGCCTCGTTTATGCTCATCCTTGCTCATTTATGCCTCAACGCTTGGTAGCTTGCGCGAAAGATCTTGAAGCGATAGGCTGTCGTGCACTTATATGCGATGCGGGGACCATAAATGGCGTGGCAGCCATTGAAACGGGCGGCGGTAGTGAAGAACCCCACCCGATCAATTCATTGAAAACAAGCAGGGTTGAGGCCACATGGTAGCTAGGGAATAGTAGCTGTGGCCTTTCTTAGCGCCTTTCCAACATTCCATTTCGGGACATTTGAGCTTTGCTTACTTATTTTCTCCAATTGCTTTACTTTTCGCTCTGTTTGCCTTTGATTTCTCGACTTTTGTTCTCCTGTATCCCACTTTCGCACATATTCCACAGTAACATGGCTTTCCTTTCCTATTTTGTTTTTATTTTCCTTTCTTCGGTTCTTTGATTTAACAGCATTATTATTCCCGTTCTTCCAGTAACAATTTTTTATATGGGCAGCCATCACCGAAACCGATTTTGCTGTACGGAAATTCATTTGCGTGCCACTTTCAACAAAAATCTGATAGGTCCATGGTAGATGCGCTGTTGGAGTTTGACTGTGAACGCAATTTTCTGCTAACGAATCAGCAGATTTTAAGCGCGAGTTTCTATCGGAATTTTAGACGACATCACACCGATGAGTTGACTTGTTGTTGACTTGTTTAGGTATACGTTGATTACATGCTTGCGGTTCCTGGGTACGTCAATCTGCCACGCAATGATGACGTGCCTCTGACTGTTGGATAAGTCTACCTGTCACTCATCGACTGCGTGCTGGGAGTGGTGAGAAGTCGGCTATCGGACAATTTATCAAGTGGGCGCTGGAGCGCGAAACGTCTAGCTTACTTTGCGACAAGTCACAAGCATGTTTAAACTCGTCTGTTGACGTAGCGGAAAAACTATGTAAAACGGTCGCAGATGCACTGTAAAGATATCGCGAAAGATCTTGTTGCAATAGGCTGTCGTGCACTTGGTGAAAAAAAACTCAGGAAATTGTCTTTTAGCTTACAAGGCACTACAGATGTATATTTGGCTTTCGATATTGTAATGATTGGATCCAATTCCTAGACTTGTAAAGGTAAAACATGTCTGCTCAGATAAATTCCTTCGAGGAAAACACAACATGTGGCCTTTACTTGATCTCAAGAGCTCACTGACTCACCCCACTCATTGTCATATGTTTCGTAATGAACTGAGCAAAAGTCAGTGTTATTTGCGCGAGCATCAACGTGTTGTTGATACCGTTGAACACGATATACTCCTTCAGCGTCTCAAACTCTGGTCCGGACTATCTGGTTCTTCTTTTATTTGGTTTGCATCTTACATACACCCTCGTACTCAATGAATTAGTATAAGTCATCTCACTGCTGTGCCCACTGCTTTGAATTGCGGTGTTACACCAGGTTCTGTACTGGACCCACTTCTGTTTACTTTATATGCCCCTCCACTCGGTTCAGTTCTTACTGATAGCTCCAACGACCTATATTTCTATGCTGACGACGCCCAGCTCTCACTCTCCACCTCCAATCTTTCGCTCCTACTACTTGCTTCAGTTTTTGGCGATGCTTAATATTGAATGGCTAGTAATAGGCCTAAACTTCTTTTAAATCCTTCTGTAACCTAATTTTTTCTCCTAGGTACAAGCCAGCAATTGAGTAAATTTGATTGCTTTACGTCTGTTGAGTTCGGTGGCTTACTTTTTAACTGCACTGAATACACATACAGTTGGGTGGGTGATTAATTCCACCATGTCATTTTCTAACCATGTTCAGACCATAGACAGATCAGCTAAATTTCACCTATGGGATTTTCGCAAAATCAGAACTCTTTTGTCTAAACTCTTGATCCTATCAGCTAATGCCTTGGTTTTCAAAAGACTTCACTACTGTAACTCATTGCTTCTTGTTATCATTAAGGCAGATCTTCACAAACTAAAAATTGTTCAGAACTCTCTTGTCAGACCCATAACATCAGCATATTCAGCCAAAATTACATTCATTGCACTGGCTGCACATTAAGCAAAGAATTCATATCAAAGTCTGCCTTATAGTTTACAAGTGCTACATTTAAGTCAGCTGATCTATCTACGTTCCATGTTCACCACTGACGCTAATAGATATTGTACTCGATCAATAGACATTGTGACTCTTGCTGTGCCCAGTACCCGAATAGACCTTCTCATAAGTATATGCAAAGCTTTGGAATTCACTGCCCGCTTCAGTTGGTTCTGTCAAATCTTTGATGTCATTTATTTCTAAGCAAACGTAGTCCTCTTTTTAAACTTGCTTACATACCGTAGCCTGGCTTCTGGTTTCTCTGACGTATGATAATTCGACCTGACTTCTTCAATACAATTGGACTTTGATTGCGTTTTTTGACATTAAACGACCATCTGCTTATACCCTGGGCATTATAATAATGGCGCTATAAAAGTATTTTGATTAGACTAGATTAGATATTACTTTTTAAAACGTTTTGCACGTTATAAAGGTCTAGCAGAAAAGTCGTTTTAAGTTCCGCTGTGTAAACCGTCATTACATTCTACTTAATTATATTAAACTTGCATTCAATGATTAACTCGATGAATTCTATGACTACTATCTTGGTCTATTAGTATCTTCAGACCTGCCTATTAGGGCCGTTTTCCTAAACTGCATTCAGTGTCATTAGGTCAGAAAACGTTAGCTTGAACGCAGGTAAAATTGAAATCATTTATGAGCGCACGGGACCTTATTTGGACAAGAATTATGCAACACAATCAAACTAGCATTCGAAAGCTTAGCATTTTTATGTCACTATGTCTTCTGAATCGTTTATAAATTAAATTTCTTCTGAATCGTTTATAAATTAAATGAGGAGTGGACTTGGTTCAATAACAATGCACCATAAAACGGCTATACCAATTACGCGTAGTTAAGTTGCTTCGTTTATCAACTCCATTCTGATGACACCCTGATCAAAATACCACGTCACCGAAGCCACAAATAGGAATACATTGTATATTATTTTGCAGTGTTGTATTAGTCAGATCCGAGAGTGCCTCTAGTAGAAAAGAACATACTCGAGGGCGATCTATTTCATTATTCACTGAAATATTATGAGCTAGAGCAGAAGTTGCAGAGATAGACTGATTTCAAGCAGAGCAAGGCACTTTTATGGAGTATATTATTCTTTGCATTTACAGTGAGAGATATAGCAAGAGTGACGATGACGGTGTTGATTATGATGACAACGTCGACAAGAGTAACAACAACAAAATTGATAATACTGCCAATGATAAATGAGATGACTTCTAGACAGGCTAGGTAATAAATGTCGTCATAACGTCATTCATTTGTTGCCTCCATAGAGCTTGGCAGAAATGGAAGAAGAATTCACACCGTGTTGCGTGTCATTTTTCATTCTCCAGTCATTTCGTCGAAAGCCAGGTGTTCGTGAAAAAATGAATGGCCAATGCGAAAGAAATGGATTTGTTGTATGTGGAAGCACCGCTGAGTTCTATATATATCCAATACAATCACGTGTGAGTGACATAGACTTAATGCAAAAAGCATGTGATGTGTTGGTTTTCACTGACGATGTTCAATTGTTGCCAGATTAAGTTCGAAATCTTCATGAAAACTTTAGATGCGTCCGCATTGCATCTTGCAGCAGCTATCCATCATTCGTTCGACATCAGTTAGTAGGAGAAATGAAATATAACTGGAATCGAAAGAAATACGAATTTTTCAACACATGTGCGACAAAAGACCAGAGATTATCCTTCTTACGATGTTCTCATTTATCTGAATTAAATTGCGAAGGTTACTTTACTGTAGAAGTCAAGGGGCCAGCGGTTAATTACGTATTAAAATATGAGAATATCCCAATGGAAAAGGTTTTTTGTATGGTGTCCTCAGTGGCCAAAAGAAGCCAGTAACTGGCCTTCCCGGTCAAGAAAGTATAAATGGCCGACGGAAGACATAATACTTGAAGTAGTGAGACGTGGTTGTCACATCGTATACGTTCAGCACCGGGATTGCCGAGATGACAAAAATCAGTGGAGACCGTCTTTTCCTGTGGCAGAGGTACTTCTGCTTAAAAGTTGGACTCCAATTCAACAGCTTGTCTATCATATGCTCAGATTCTTTGCTAAAAGAGAACTTGCAATTTATTTAATACTTATCTTGATTAGGTGAGTCCCGCAGAAAATCATTGGACCGTAACACATGCTGTTTAGTGTGTATTTTGCATGCCGATGTACAGTTCTTGGATAGCGTATTGTTAAGTGGTAATCTGAAGTTTGCTCAGAGAAGGATGGTCAAGCAACCAGGTCGGTCTAATTTGGCTCTTATTACTATTTTATTAGGGGAGTCGTAAGGAAAATCAGTAGACCACGACATTTGTTGCACAGTGTGCATTTTATATACCGTTGTACGATTCTTCTAATAATTAAGTGGTAGTTTGAAGTTTGTACAGAGAAGGAAAGACAAGCAACCAGGTAAATCTGATGCGCGTGTGACAAATTTTCTAAGTTTCTAATTTGCGTTAATTTCTTACAAAGAGAGCGCTTGGAAAACTATTCGCCAGAGTTTCTTAGTAACTGGAGTTGATGCTAATTTTAACGAAATGAATCTTACAAACTTCAGCATTCGACAATAAGGAAGCAGAGGCTTATCACAGACTGAACTAAGGGTGCGGCCACCTAAGTAACAATGATCTTACTTTATCTTTTCTATGTTGCTCTCATATTCCTATCTAACCTTGTTGTTTTTATAATTTTAATCGCTTCTTTTATCTATCTGCATTACTATTTCTGTTGTTAAACTTACAGTACAATATCTATTAACGGCCCTCACCGAACCGGTTCGAATGACAAAAATGTGATAGGGCCATTGTGGATCCGCTTTTGGAGTATGGCGCTGTGAAAATAAGTTTCTATTAATGAGTCAACAGTTTGAAAGCGCGAGTTTTAATTTGAATTTTCCAAGATGTTCATTCATTCATTCATTCATTCATTCATTCATTCATTCGTTCAAGGCATTTATATAGCGCCCCTTAAAATAATATACCCAGAGGCGCTTTCAGCCCAGCTCCTCCGAAAGAGAACAGTTTTTAACTGTTGGTGAAAAGTATATCTAGCATTCATCGTTAAAGGTGCATGCAGATAAAGAGGGAGGCCATTCAACGTAGAGGGCCCAGCCACCGAGAAGACGCAATGTTGCATTGTGGTAGTGGGTGCAAAAAGAACAAGAATTCGCTTTGGGTCGCGGAAAAAAAATTTCCTCGTCGAGCCAAACTGGAAACGGGACAATAAAACTCATGCAAGTAGGAAGGAAAGTAGGAAGACGTTACATCGATGAGTCATCAGTTGTTGACCTGTTTGTGCACGCGTTGATTACATCCTTGCGGCTGCTGGGTGCGTAAATCTGCCACGCATTGCTCACATGCCTGTGACAGTTGAAAAAGTCCATCTGCTATGCATCGAAGGCATACCGGGAGTGGTATGACTTCGGCTGGCTCGCAATTTATCAAGTGGCGCTGTCGCGGGAAAGGACGAAATCATGTTGCGACGAGTCTTAAACAGGTCTAAACTCGTCTGCTAAAGTGGCCGGAAAATATACAAAACGATCGCAATTATATTGAAACTTATAGTTCTATTCGCCCATTTTCCACTACAATGATGATGATGATGACGATAACGACGAGAATGATAGGCCTAACAACGAAACTGATGACACTGGCGATGATAACGATGGTGGATGAGATGAAAGGTCTACCGATGATAATCACTAGAGTGACTTTCATTTTTTTTTAAATTTGACAGAAATGGAAGAATCCATACCGTGTTGCGTATCAGTTTACATTTCCCAGTCATTTCAACGAAAGCCATATTTTCGTGAAGACTTGCATCAAAGAAGTGGTTCTGTTCTGTGTGGAAGCGACGCTGAGTTCTACATCAAACCAATTCAATCCTGTATCGGTGACATAGATGTTATGCCAGAAGATTCTAGTGAGTTGGCTTTCCCTGACGATGTTCCTTGTTGCCAGGATATGTTCGAAATCTTCACGAAGAAATTACCTGCATTCGCATCGAACCTTACAGTAGCCATCTAAGATTTGTTCAACTTCATTTGATGGGGAAAATGATATATGATTGAGATCGAAAGAAATACGATTTTTTTAAAGAATGTATCCTACGTAAACCAACAGCACGACTCAAGCAGGAATTAAATTTGTAAATCACAACAGCCACTATACTATCCAAATCAAGGGACCTGCGAGAAAATTCAGAGGGATCTCTGACAAATTTTTATTCGATCAAGTTCCTTCCAGACGGTGTCCGCAGTGGCCAAATGAAGCCAGTAACTGGCCTACTCGGTCAAGAAAGTGCAAGTGGCCTGCTGATGACATAATACTGGAGATAGTGAGACGTGGATGTCACATCGTATACGTCCAACACCGTGACTGCCGAGGTGACGAATACCAGTGGAGACTGTCGTTTTCTGTTGCAGAAGTACTTCTGCTGTCGTTTTCTGTTGCAGAAGTACTTCTGCTTAGGAGTTGGACTCCAACTCTACAGATTGTCTTTCATATGCTCAGATTCTTTGCTAAAAGAGAACTAATTCAAAAAGACTGTCCGAAGGAGAATGAAGTTCTCTGCACTTATCATTTTAAGACTCTGATGCTGTGGACGTGTGAAGAAGAGTCCCCAGAATGGTGGATTTCTACTTCCCTTATTGAGCTCTGCTGTCAATTGTTACGAAAGTTTTCTGAATGGCTACAGAAACGGTGTTGTCCAAACTACTTCATCCCTGAAGCAAATTTGTTTTATGAAAGCACAGAACTAGACATTCATAAATCAGTTACTGATCGTGTGATTTGCTTCTGTGATTCCAATCTTATGAGCCAATGGTTTTTAAGAAATTATGTTTTTCCAACTTACTACAAGGTTACGGGCAATATAAAAAAATACTCTTAACCCACCAGAAATCGTTGAATTTGCGGACCTAATACAGAGAGAACTAAAAAGCGTTGATCTGGTGTTGTTTGAAAAAGATTTTGTTGCAATCCATTATAAGTATATTGCGCGCACAAGCGCGATGAGCCCAAAAGTTACTAACTGCAATGAAATGAATCAATATGCGAAAGCAAGAATACGAAGTCCAGACGTTGCGAGCCAATTACAATCGCCGACGCGGAAAGAACTTCTCTACTTTGAATCAACACTGCTGTTGCTAGGTGCACCAAACGCAATAAGTTTTGGAAAAGCGACATGCTACAGCAATTTTATTTCTAACGCCCTGCGACTAATGTCATTAGGATTCGTTCCACACTGGTGGTTTCAATACCATAACTTTCCAAGAAAATATGAATCTCATTTTGAGAAAAGCTTTGTTTATTTTCTGAGAGCGCAAGAATATTTAGGAAACTTATACGGATTCTTAAGCGATGCAGAATTTGAATTACGGTGTAGGGTGTCGATGGAGTTTTTAAGAAAATCTATCAGCAGTGAAGATTCATCATCCGATGCCGTCCGATGTGCAGTTGTGGTATACGCCACAGCTATTTGCTATGCCAATTCACAGTATCAAACAGCATATGATTTGTGTTCGAACTTTTTCACTAATCAGTGGCCGGCTGCAACAAGTGATAAGTGGTCAGCGAGTCAGGATCCGATGAGTGCAGGATGTTTGCTGTTTATTGATGATGTCGCTAGAATTGTTAGATTTCTCGTCCTTTGCAGCCGTGTTCGTCAACCTGTTGTTAATATTCTTCGGCAATTTGACCTTGATTTGCGGATATCACCAGATGTTTTTTGCTCAGTACATATTGCTGAAGGAAGGATTGTCAATGCATTCGTATCTAAATGGGAGTGCTATTCGAACCTTATATTTGTTTGACGATTTACTACTGGCAAAAATGAAAAGCAAATATTTCCGATATGTGACAAACAGCGATTTGTGTAGTCGCAGGCTTTGTGTTTATAAAAGATGCAATTCTCTCAGTGAATTGGTTGAAGGCGTGTATGGGTTTTCTATAAATGAAGATATCTGCGTTCGGCTCTTTATAGAATGCACTCTTGAGAAAATGGGTGTTTTCTACCAAGCGCTCTTTGAAATATTCGGTTTGCAAGGGAACACCATTGTGGTCTGCTACCGAGCGCTGTACCTCTACAAGTCTCGTAAATATGACGAAGCAATGAATCTGTGTGAAGAAATATTACACGAATCAGACGTTGATCTAGACGAGAATTATGGATTTTAAATGTTATGGTATATCGACCGTTTTTGTCATATTTTGATGAAGACATACAGTCAGTAATAGGACTTCAACTCATTAGTCATTTTTTATATCTGTTTAGTGTGAAATCGGCGCGATTGACTATTGATACCTGTGCTCTTTTGTTCGGACCAACCAAGAAATTTCGAGCTAAGTTGGAAGTTTTCAGCCTCTTGTTGACAAGATCAACTTTCAGGATTCAATACTATATGACCAAACATTTTGTTGCGAGATATTTGAAACTCAGATGCCTGATCGACCGCGGAAGCTCTGTTTCAGAAATATGTCGGGCATTTGGCGAACTAAATTCCTAACTTCCGCTAGAACACATCATTTCTTCTTCGGAAACTTCAAGAACCCTTTTAGACTGCTCGAAATTTAGAAACTACTGTTTAAAGTTGCTTTACCATTCGTGTATCTTAAACCAGGCTGCTTATTACTCTGTTGCATTCAAGGGTTAGCATAATAAGTCACACGTCTACATCGGTCTATATAGTGGACTTACGTTTTGGATATTGGCCTGATTGCGATTTCAACATTGGTGCACCATAGCTTTATGCCTTGTGCATTTGGCACCAGCACGAAAAAAAGTTAGTAATTACGCTAACAATTGAAGTACAATAAGCCCATCCACTTAAAATATTTCCTCTGTATTGTGTCTCGGCTATTCATGTATCGATATTAAACGAAAGGCAGAATCAACCGCTGTTTTGGCCAATAGCAAAACTATGAACTTTGTATGTTACTATTACTATTGATAACAGAATTAATTGCATATATGTCACAGATTAGATGTCCTCGGAGGTCCACTTTCAGCTGTCAAATAACAACCCACAGCCATAAGGATACTCGAAGGTGCATGCAGGTTCTACAGATAATGCTATTTATTTATTACTGATTTTGATTAGATGAGTCCAGCCTAAAGTCATTGTAGGCTTATTGCATGGTTAAGCGAGAAAGGCAGCCAAGCATTGAAGTCGGTATAATTTACGTTTGACAAATTTTGACTTTTGATAAATATTGGATTATGTGTTAAATTAGTATAACGAAAACATTCGGAAAACTACTCGGCAAAGTTTATTAGTCACTGCAGTTAGTGTAAATATTAACGGAACGAATGTTACAAAGTTCAGAATTTGAAAGTAACGATGGAACTTTTACCATAAGTTGAACGAAGGGACTGCTTGAAACTTGTTAGCTTCTTCATACCTCTGAAATCGGTTTCAGGAAATGGACATTGGTTGTGCTTGGTCTGATCCTTCTTTCTGCCATGCTGGTGTCCCACATGGATCTGTCCTTTGCTCTTTATTATTTACAATCTTCGCTTCATCAGTCAGCCGCATACCAACCACTTTGGTGTCCAGTTATAGCAGTATACTGATTAGATTCAGTTTTACATTGCTCTCTCACCCACTGATCAGTCAGGCAAAGTGTTACGCCATCAATGTCGGACGTGAACACTGGTTGCTCTTCTTGGACGTGGAAGCCGCGTTCTATACTGTGGACTCTGACATCTTCCTTATTTAGCACGCGATTCTTTTGTATTTAACGGATAGTCGTTGGTGTTGCTTCGTTCTTTCCTCGAAGGACAAACCATGATGGTAGCCATTTTCTCGGATAAGTCGAGATGGGCGTCCATTTCATTTCGTGTCCCACAGAGGTAAGCCATTCAGCCGATATTGTTTTTTCTATAAAGTGCAGGCCAGACCAAGATCATCACCGCTTTAGGAACAAGGGTTCATCAATATGCCGATGACGACCAGCTGCATGTGACATGTCACCCAACAGAGTTGTTTATCGAAAATTGCAGGCAATCGTGACATAAGTGCAGGAATGGTTGTATTGAAATCGGTTGAGGCTAAATCCGGTTAAGACGGAATTTATATATCTCGGAATACCGCAGAAACATGCAAAGATTGACATGGAGACGATGTCGGCGTCATTTTTGAGTTTAAATGTACAACATGTTGGCCGAGACCTTGAATGCTTTTGGATGAAGAACTATACATAGAGGAGCTTATCGGTTCACTGTGAAAAGCCTGCTTTTACCACATGCATCAAAGCAGAGTCATACGGCAAAATTGATCGTTCAGTGAATTTAGTTTTTATTCCATCCTTCACACTGACGCGTCGGGACATCTCTAATGCTCTTCCTGAAGGCAGGCAGACTTTACGGTAACGATATCTTCAGTCTATCCTGAACTGCGGTGCCAAAATTGTGGCAATCTCGGGCCACTGTATATACTAGATACGCTTCACTGGCTCCAGGTAGAGAACATGATCACATTGAAAATGCTCCCTATCGTACGAGCTTCGCTAGTTGGTGCAGCCCCAGAATACATTAAATTTCCACTTTTAGATGCATCCAGATTTTGAAGGTCTTTGAAAGCGCTGTATAAATAAACATACAGATACGTGCATGCATACCTGCGTCACTGTGACTGTGTTAGCTTCTCATTTTTATATTAAGATAATTCATGGTCGTCAATGGAAGAAGTTGTTTCGATGATAATATTCGACTTCTGATTGCCAACACCATTTAAAGATCAAAATGTGACTTTTTCCCGAGAGGCTGTGCTATTGTTTGTGGAAGCCAAGCTGAATTTGATATGCAACCAATCCAAAATTGTGTCAAAGACAAAGACTTACTCTTGTGTGCGTCTGGTGAAATTGCTTTCAGAGTAGACACTCCATTGATGCCAGCTGATGTTAGAAATAGTAATAAAGAGGTTAAATGCTTTTGTCTGGAACCCTAAAAAAATATCCGGGATTTGTTCGAATGAATTTCGTGGGAAAAATGAAAGATAAATGGGATTTAAACGAATATAAATTTTATAAAGCAAGCGACACAACTCGTTACGCAACTAAAACTGATGGTCTAGATAAACTGTTCACGAATGGAGACAAGTTTTATCGGCACGATAAAGGACCAGCCATCAATGTTTTCAACAGAAGTCTTAGCGAAGATATCGCTTTAACACTAGGTTGATCTCAATGGCCAAGTGACGCCATTGACTGGTTTTATCGTCCAAGAAAATACTAATGGCCATCAAGATCTAATTTGTAGATGACTGCTAATATGGGATGCCATGTTGTTTATGCCCAACACCGTGAATGCCGAAATGACAAGTACCAGTGGAGATTTTCATTTTTTCTAACCGAAGTAGATTTACTTAGAAGTTGGAGTAAAACCTCAGCAGCTTGTCTATCATTTGCTCAGATTCTTTGCGAAAAAAGAATTAATTCAAAATCAATGTCCGAAGGAGAAAGAGATCCTTTGTACTTAAAGACGTTAATGTTATGGACATGCGAACAAGAGTCACCAGAATGGTGTAATTCTTCTGTTATTGGGTTGTGCTCTAAATTCCTACACAAGCTGTCAGAATGGCTACAAAGACGACATTGCCCAAATTACTTTATTCCAGAAGCAAATTTATTTCATGAACAATCTGGCCTGAATATTTATCAAGCAACCACTGAATGCATTCAAAGTTTTAGTAACCCTGACATTTTAAGCCAGTGGTTTTTAAAGAATTATCTTTTACCTTATTGCACCGAGAAGGAGACTTATCATGGCAGTTTAAAAGGGCTCCTCAAAATAGTGAGATCAATCATATTCAAGAACAAATTTTAAATCCTGAACTCGTTTGATTCAGATTTCTGTTTACACGCATTTAAACACACATTTCATTTGAATGAGATGCAAATTTTGAGGGAAATGGAGCAGTGCACAGATGAATGGAAAAAATTATACGTTGTTCGAAGACTGCCTATGAAATCGCAAAAATCTGCTATCTACTTCATATCATTAACATGCATGCTAAGAGCTGCTAATGTAATAACGTACAAAGTGAGATTTGCTACTAGATTTTTGTGTCTGACATCATAATGATATTATTAAGTGGATTCGCATCCTATTGGCCAAATTATAACAACTTTCCAAACTATTGTACTACAAAGCTTGATAAAACACATATTTATTTCTTGAGAGCTCAAGAGTACATGGGAGAAATGCCTGCATCTGCAAGTGCACCAGAATTTCAATTATTATCCAGATTGTCGGAGTTCTTAAGTAAATCTGTTGCGAGTACAGATGCAACATCTAAGGCTCTCAGATGCGCCGCCTTGGCTTATACGGCTGCCATCTGCTTTGCTACTTCACAGTATTATCTTGCAATTGAACTTTGTTCTTCGATTTTGACCAATCCAAAGCCTTTCGGCTCAAGTCGACTTCCCTCGAGTAAGAGAGAGACTCTGAATGCATGTTGTTGGATATTTACCGATGATATTTCTAATATCATTGGATATCTTATCCTTTGCAGATATGTACTTGATGCATTACTTGATAGATATTCAGAAATTAATCTTGATCTGCGCCTTACACCAGAGGTTTTCGCTCAGTACATAATGATCCAATTGATGCAAAGAATGTCAAAACAGTTGCATCTAAATTGGAATAAGATTTCTGGAGAATTTTCGATGGATGCACTCTTAGTGACAGTAATGAAAAGAAGATTGAGAGACGTTAGAATTGAGGCAAAAGGAAGTATGGGAGGTTACAGGCTTTGCGTTTACAGAAGAAGTCGTTCAGTTGGTGAATTGATGAGTCGTGTGACAGGCTTTTCACTTAATGAAGACACTTCGGCTTCTGATGGAATGTTCTTTGAAAACAATGACATCTATATATGAAGATGTCTTCGAACACTTCTGCTTCCCGTTCAACACTCTGGCATTTTTCCGCCGAATGGTTTACAGCTATAGTTATCGTCATCATGATGACGTTATGAGTCTGTGAACAGATTTTACGTGAACCAGACATTGGTGCTGTTTAAAAAAATCCATTTCTAAATGTCATGACTCTACCACCTTTTAGTTCATATTTTGACAAAGAAGTTCAGTGTTTAATTGGACTTCAAACGCTTTGCATTGTTTTATTTCCTATGCGCGGAGACGTATTACGTCTGCATGAAATTGGAGGCCATAATAGCATTTATTGTAATCTCTTATATTCCTTTAATTTTCAATGTCGATATTTACTTGAAAGACATTTTTAGCAATATATTTACAACTTCGATGTAGTTGATTGACAGTAACAACCCCGTTTCGGAGGTCCTGGCAGCTTTTGGTATGTTGAAGTGTCGACTTCCTTTTGAGTACATAGTTCACGAGTGTCTCTGGCAGAAACTCAAAGAGACTGTCAAACATTCCAAGAAGTTATGAGGGAAATATGTAAACAACTCAGGTTTCGCATGTGAGAACCTAAGCAATTTATTATTTTTGTTTTTACGCCAATCTTACCGTGTTTTTCAAATAATTTTGCTTATGCTTCAGTATTTCAAATTTCCATCCGTAACTTTCATGTTGTAACGAACCCGTGGAAACTCTGTTATGTAACTCTTAGTAATTGCACTTACATTTAATAATAATAATAATAATAATAATAATAATTATAATAAGACAATTTTTATAGCGCCGTAGCACAGCCGAGGCCGAAGAAAAGGGCCCTGTACAAGGGTTCAAAAATCAACTGCAGTCATAAGATATCCTAAAAAGATGTGTCTTGAGTCGTGACTTGAATGTGTCCAGGGATGGGGCATTCGTCACATTCTCAGGAAGACTGTTCCACGCAGTGGGTCCGGCTACAGTGAAGGAACGTTCGCCGAACTTCGTGGAAGAACGCGGGACATGCAGTTGATTCCTCGATGAGGACCGTAGCTGATATGTGTTCTGGTTGTCGGCTGTTCGAATACAGAAGTCGGATATATAGTCTGGTAGAAGACCATTGAGAGCCTTGTATGTAATTAGGCACAGTTTGTAGGTGATCCGCTGAGGAATACGCAACCAGTGCAGGTTGTCGCGCAGCAGATCAGTGACGTGATTGAATGGTGTCCGACCATAGATGAGGCGGGCAGCAGAGTTTAGCACTGACTGTATGCGCTCTAGCTGACAAGTCGGCAGACCTGCCAGCAGACTATTGCAGTAATCAACCCTGGAGACGATGAAACTGTTGACCAGAGTGACTGCGGTTGAGGTGGGAATGAATCTGCGGATCGATTTAATGCGACGCAGCTGATAGAAGCAACCTCGTACAAGTTGATTCACATGGGCCGACATGGTCATGCAGCTGTCAAAGCAGACCCCAAGGTTGCGAATGGTGTCAGCTGGTCGAACTTCGGCATCACTGAGGGCGAAGGTACTATCGTCGAGTAGATGGCGACGTCGGAGGGTGGTGCACCATAGGAATTCAGACTTTGATGGATTAAGTCTGAGGCGGTTGGACACCATCCACTCTGAAATGTGCTTGATACACAGCATCACTCTCTGTTTCAGCTCATAGGTTTCTGATGGCTCACAGAAGAAGTAAAGCTGTGTATCATCCGCATAGCAGTGGTGAAGGAGTCCATGCGCTTGTATAATTCTCTCCACATCGGCCGTGTATAATAAGAGGAGGGGGCCCAACACTGAGCCTTGTGCCATAGAGCATCCTAGAAATAGTTGCTTAATAATAGTGCATTATAAATTGACATCATTAAGTTACATTATTCTCCCATGTTTATAATCTCATTAGTGATAAAAATCATAATACTCGGAAATCTCTGACCCAGAGATTTCTAATCACTATGACTTTATAGGAAATAACTATTCCTTAAGTTTCTTCGAGCATGCGGGATTCTAATAATTTAATCTAGGTAATTTTATAAGCAATCAAACTGCAAGAATGTTTTCCATTGGAGCGATATCTTTGAAATACACGTATATTACAAGCGGTTAAAAATATGCTGCCAGTTCCATAATTAACGATAACAAAGGTATAAAATATAATATTCAGCTGAAAATTTAACCAGACTGAAGAACTAAGAAGAACTCGGCAGAAATAGTTCCGAAACCCACACTAAGTTAACATGGACATCTCAACAAACTCTCCTGGCCTTTCCAGTTGGACATGTATAGTATTGCCCAAGTGACCTTCATGAATGCGTGATAGCATGTCAGGGCACAATGCACATGGAACAACTATTTTATGATTCAGGAAGAGGAGGCCATCAATTTCGTAAATGTCTGAGATTACTTTGGCATAGACCTTCAGTTATGTGAGAGCGCTGATATGTCCATACGGGTTCTTGAATAAATTAGTTTACGGAATTTTGACAGTTCTGTATCTTTCTGCACGGCATCTCAGAATACGCTGAACATTTGGTTGTTAATCGTGATGTCGGTCAACAGTATGTGTGTACTGTCACTCAGTGTCCTCACTGATCTCGCGCTTAGTGGCAATGGGGGATGTATTGAGATATGTAAGTGATAAAACATCAGCAACATGCATGTTCTTGCCAGGCACATACTCGATCCGGAGTTTAAATTGAGCAGGTGCAACAACATGCATGCAGTCGAGGAGTAGTGGTGCTGATTCATTTGCGGAAAATGAGATCGCATAGCTTGTGATCACTTTGAGATCACTCTCTGGCCGTAGAGAACTTCTCACAGGCGAAGACTATGGCCAACAGTTCCTTTTCGATCTGCGCACAGAGGGTTCTTGAGGTGTATGATATCGCTCTTCTCCTAAACCCGTCGATGAGGCATCTTTTTGGAATGTTGGATGACTGCCGGTTTGGAGATATCAAAGAAACGTAGAGAACAGGCGCGGTGGCTGTTTGTTTCTTCAGCGACTGAAATGTTGATTCGAGATAAGCTGTCCAAGAACAAGGCATGTCCTTCTTCAACAGAGCACGCGGAGGCTGCGAAAGATACCAGTTCTGGCGGCTACAGCTAGGAGAATCCGTGGACTCTTTTGCGACCACTCTATGCATCATAGCATCATCATTTGAGTTCAGTGATTAGACTAATTCCATGATCTGTGATCGAATTGTTCTTGGGCACCCAAATCGACAAACCCAAGAGCGTTCTTACGAGAATCTGATTTAACGCTGTAGAGAGCACTTAACACCTGTAGAACATCAAAATGTACCCTTGAACAAATGCAGTACATTTCGGCTGAGTCAGCTGTAGTCAGTGCAGTGAGGAGCAGAGAACAACAGTCTAAAAACAAGACCATG
Organism: Norana najaformis; assembly: GCA_964023275.1. Lineage (NCBI taxonomy): Eukaryota > Metazoa > Annelida > Clitellata > Crassiclitellata > Hormogastridae > Norana > Norana najaformis. The sequence continues at coordinate 2,424,432 of OZ029913.1, read as the reverse complement.
TAACACTGGGGTAACCAAAGGCTAAAAACTACACAAGCTGTGGCAACTATGGATCCACTCACCATCTGAAGTCTTGTCTGGTATTTGGGAAACAATGCAACAGGTGTCCTAAGCTGAACCACTTCATCACACAGTGTTGCACATGTCGAACAGCAAGAGGTCAAGTCAAGTCTCGACTCAGCACTTCAATCCCCTTCTGTCCATGAGGTCTCAAGTAAAGGGCCTCAAGTAGTCATTTCCTCCTGTGACTTGGGCAACAAGGCTATCACATGTTGTTACAGAAAGCTCGACACATCCAGGGAGTACGAATCAACTGCAAGCTTGACAGAGAGGTGGAAGCCAATGTGATGTCTATCGCCGTGGTCTCCTTGGTCAAAAACCCGCCTACTTTTCGCTCCAACAGCGTTGTACTAACATCATGCAGCAACATAACGATGAAAACTTTTGAAATAGCCACCCTGCAATTGAAACATTGAGGTAAGATCCATACAGTTGACTTCTTCATCGTTGAGCACTAAGCTTCCACTCTCTTGGCCCTTCCTTACTGCACAAAACTAGACATCTTGAGGCGTGTTGATGGGGTCAACTCAGAAACGACCAGCACCCTCATGGCAGAGCAACCAGAGCCATTGCTTGCACACCCTATTCTGGAACATCCTTGGCAGAAGGTTGGAGCAGACATATTCACACTATATAGGCGAAGATTATCTCCTCCTCATCAACTACTTCTTGAAGTTTCCTGAAGTATGCCATCTCGAGAGCAAGACAGCATCCCATGTCGTCGTCAAAATCAAACCAGAAGAACTGATAGCCGATAACATCCCATCGCCAGCAATTTAATGAAGAAGTTCGCAAAGGAACGGAACTTCATCGTAACCACAACCAGTGCGCACTATCCACAATCAGATGGTCAATCTGAGCGCGCTATGCAGGAGGTCAAGAAGCTCTTGAAAAAGGCAGAGGAGAGCGGTAAAGATCCAAACATCGCCCTCCAGGAGTATCGCAATGCACCGATCGCTGATTCCAACCTTAACCCAGCACAACGCCTGATGAATCAAGCGCTATAGTGTACGAAGTTGCCTGTCTCCTCAGAAGTTCTGTGGCCAACAGTTGTGGAAGGTAGACACCAGCTTCAAGACTTCGAGAAGCAATTCATTGACAGGTCAAGCAAAGGCCTGCCATCCCTCAACCCTGGAGACGTGGTATAAGTGCATCACAACAACGAATGCGTAAGGGGTGTGGTCAACTACAATCATCAGACACCCTTATCGTACAAAGCAGGCTACCGCTACTGACCGAGAGTGCATAGACGCTCAGAAGGAATCGCCGAGACATCGTCCGAACAGCTGAAGACCCACCGATCATCTCACAGCCACCTGCGGATGACCTTTCTGTGTCTCTCGATCAACTACCATCGGACCATTCAACCGCGTAACAGCAAACCCATCGCTGACAGTGTAGGTCGTCGATTCTGCAACTCAAGACGCAGTTTATTCAACACAGCCAGAGTATTTGTAACTATATCTCGCTCTAATCGTTATCCGCCTGTGCTTACGACAAGTCCCAATATCCAGATTCACGATAGTACAGTCAAACATCACACAGGTATTTCTGAGTTACAACTGAACTAATTCCCAAGTAAGTACTTATTTTTGGAGATTACCTTCTACTTGCACATTAGTAATACAGCTGAAAACTTAAAGCTACTATTTCTGTGAAATGGTACTTGTATAATTTCATTTTACAGAGATGAGCATAAAATCTCATTGTAATGCCTAACGTTCTAGAAATTCTCCCTACCTGACCAAAATCTGTCCTTCACACCACCGTAGACCAACTTCTTCTGCCATGTATTTTTTCCGTTCAGTTACCAGATAAGATTGAACAGAAATAATATCAACCACAAAGTTTAGGTCCAAAACACATATTGTTTGTCCTAAAATACCTTTCAAGATCACCAGAGATTCAACACTTTACGATTAGAAACCCCCTGTAATACCACGGCTGTGACTAGTTCAGAGCATGCTTTATTTCAAATACAGTAGCTCTGTCATCCGACCCTTTCTGCGGTTTAATAAATGTAAATACCAGTGTTTGACGCAGAATGACTTAAGACCATGAAAAATGGAGTAAAGTTTCGGTACGATAAGAAATGGTTGGCTAAATTAAAGCTTGCAAAAATCTTCGAACATACGTTGGGTTCGATTTCAGCTAATTGCAACTGACCAGGACGGTGAAGGCATCATCTACAGCTTGCTGAATCGAAGCGGTAATCAATTATTTAATGTTGATTTTATTCTGGGTGGCAAGCGTTATTGTTCCTCTTCAGAGAGGCTCCTCAACTTAATACATTCAAGTTATTGCAACAAATATTGGTGAGTCTGCACAGGTTTAAAACCAACTTAACCAAACTTCAAAAATTCAAACAAGTGCAAATAATCTAAATCTGGAGGGTAGCAGACGGTAGTGGTGAATTATTGAAATGGCAAATCTTCCCATAATTGTTTTCGGAGATGTCTTTGTTCCGTATTTATATCGATGTTTAAGTCGTGAAATTGATGACTGACTTAAAGCATGTTCTTTATGGTTAACTGCAATCGTGACTTTATGATAAACCTAGACGAGTGTTTGGCATTTTAATCAAAGTAAACTTTAAATACAATTAAAAGGAGTCTTTTTCAGACATATGAATGTCCTTTAAAGATTGTCCTGTATTTGGGGAACACTTATTCTTCATAGCTGGCCAATCCACTCAAATCTTCATCTCATATTTACCACTGTCTTCTTGAGCTCATCTTTTGGTCAAAGCTGAACACTTACCGCTTCCACTCTGCCTATGGTTTAATCGTAATCGTAACCTCAAAATTTCTACGGTGCCCAAAAAAAGGTAGGTTGCGGGAATCAGCTTACTCACAGGCATTCAGTCAAAACAAAAAATCGATGGGTTCGTAAGGTCAAATTCAGTACTAGGTCAAGATGCTAGAGTCAGGCCGGAATACAGACAGGCGGCTATGGTGGGTGGTGTTTAGAATTTAAGCAGCAAGATAGATAAGGGAAGAAGATTGCACGGTGTTAAGTGTTGGTGAGTTCCTAGTATGGGTAAGATAATTGTCGTAATTCTGGTGAGTAATTCCAGAGAGGTGGATCAGATATGTCTATTAAGAGATTTCCAAATTTAAGGATGAGCTCTATTACTGTTTCCTGCTGCTCTTAGTCAAAGTGCACCATTGAGCAACTGTGAAATAGCATTGTCAAATTTCAGTTTTGCAGCATTGCATTAAGCTTTGTACCTTTTTGGCTGAAACTATCCTGAACAGTATGTGATTTAGAATAAATCAAGGAATTTCCTTGGCCTGCTGAAAGAGACGTATGTACTGGAAAACTCCACATTTTAGCCGGATGTAGACGACAGTAATTGCATTTTGTTGCTAGACGGATTATGTCTGTGCCTGTTCTATAGCTACTTTAAAGTTCACATTGCGATGGGCACAGATATTGGCTTGAATAGTGCAACGTGTTTTTTGAATTTTACAGATGTGCCATCCCGCCAGGCTACAATCGACGCAATCGTCGTCGTAAACACTGCACAATTTGAATTGACTTCAGTGTCTCCATTCACTGCAGTTCATGATTTAACATCGCTCCTGCAACCTGTGACTTTTGAAGACATCATTGCGTCTAGAAGGCTCAACTATTGTATCAAAGATTCTAACTCCTACCGTTTCTAATTCGACGCTACAGGAAGAAACAAATAGTATTGCATTAGAATAGACCACAGAGACATCCAGGTGCACAAAATATCGACAATACAATCAAGAAGTACAACCTTAGGTGTTAATGAATCAGCAACTCAGACAACAGCCAAACAATTTGGTCACCAAAGGGTAACCAAGCACGATGACAAATTAGTGAAAGTGACAACAGCCAATGGTCAATAAACAACAACCAATCAAGATGCCCAGCAAGCTGGAATGATCAACTGAGCTGACAAACAACTACAACCAAGAAAGATGGCAAACAAACCACAACAATTAAACAAAATAGACAGCAAACGACTAAAACCAGGAAAGATGGCCAACAAACAACAACCAAACTAAATAACAGCTCATCCACAAGAAATCCATCAAATTCAGCCTCAGCCATACCTAGAACCACTACAACCAAAAAGGCATGGGTGTGCGCAATATTCACTTTAGCATAGTGATCAGTTCACTTAGTCTTTGAATTGTTCTGATACTAAAACAAGAAATAGATTGATGTGAAAAACAGTAACTGTCACGACCCTGTCTGCTCTATCGTGGCGTCCAGAATCGTGACGTGAAATTTCTCTCAAGCCGAAAGGGAGTTTCGTATATTTAATGAAATCAAACGACATATCTATATATAACGTCTGAGAATCACTATGTTTAGCTATCGTAGGTGAAACGTTCGTCAGGATCTGCCAATTTTCGGTTGTTACTATGTTCCCCAGAGTGATCTCTCGAGTAGCACCTAACTGTTCCTTATATACTGTGAAGCCTAATTGCCTACTCGAGTTTACTATCTTATGGCTTCTACCAGATGCCCCCATTAATATTCTATTAACTGGGTGCCGATCGTTCATTAGGGCGCTGAGCGTTCATTAGTGACGGCCGGCGGGTGGCCCCCAGCTACGTTGACGAAGGACCGTTATTCATTCGTTCCGACAGGTTCGTCGGATGCGTGACGAATAGCGTCCATTTGCCGTCATTAGCACTAGGCGTCGCCGTCCATGCATGGCTTTCCAATCGTCATCATCTGGGCTGTCTGCTGCAGTAGCGATGCGTCGAGGGGAGTCTGACATGGTCGTGACAGTAACATGTGAACAAACTTAGTTTAGCAAAAACTGTTATAAGTGAGCAAGACTAGCAAAATATTACAATAGCAGTTTACATAAAAATAACAATAAGTGTTTATTAATCCTTGAGGCCCAAACGTCTCTTTTTCGCTCAGAGGAAAAGATAATTTATTTTTTTAGTAGTTTACTGTCGCAGTTATTTGTTGTGCTAACTCATCCAGCGTGGGAATAATTGTTCAGATGGTATTTTGAGCAAGGATAAAAAATGAGTAGCTATCGTGTGAACTTTTAAATTAACAACCAAGCAGCGGTTCAGACGTCATCAAGGTCACTCTCAGTTGTTTTTGCAGAACGTCTCTGTAAGGTCTCGACGTGGTATTGATGCAGAGTGAGATTGGCATAGTGTCTGACTATAGCTCGCTGTTGGTCCACAAAACAGAAATAGAAATAATTATATTGATGATATACAGACTCCACACCCAAACTTTACCATCCAAAAGAGAGTTTAAATCAGACCAAGAAAATAATCGATACTTCAGTGTTCAGATCGGATTATTCAAATAGAATAGGAGTCGACACGGCTGATCCCGACGTCATTATGCTTGTCGTAACACCCAGCGCGGAGAACTGAATGGTGTGCCGGAAAAGGCTCCCTCGTGGGTAGTTCGGGATAAACGTCTTTGTGCAAATAGCGAAGGTTATAGAGAGGACCTCCACTGTCAGAGGTCCTACCGGAGTCTATCGAAGCAGACTCTTTGAATTTACGTTGGTCAGAAATTGCTAACACAGTCCCGGTATGAGAGCTTACTCCATAAATTCCGCCACTGCCTTGTTTGGGGGTAGTGCCAGTCCCAAGCCTGGATAAAGGAGGAGGGCGACGGCAACGGCCTTTGATGCCATAAGCTGTCGTTAAACTGAGGAACTACTCCATAAATTGTGGTGCATGACACGTGTGCGCGAGAGGCTGGGAGTCCTACACACGGAAAGGGAGCGAGAGACATGTAACACTGGGGAGATATGTTGCCCAATATCCGTGTTCCTAGTGCAGAAGACAGAAAGACGAAGACAGAGATAGACTCCTCTGTCCCAGGAACCAAGAAAGAGAGGTATCTCGTATTAGGATGAACTGACTCGTATCTTAGTTACAGTGTACTCTGAGCTTTGTGTGCACTATTCAAAGATAATATATAACGAGCATGTTAGCTACAAATAAAGGATACATACTTACTTATTTAAGCTTTACGTAATAATAAATAAACACGTCATCAACGATTATTCCTTAGCTGCCTACACGTTTAGCGTCGGGTTAGCTCACGTTGAGTAATCGTCTGTCGCCTGACGCTGAGGTCAGAACCTTGTCTGTTAAGCCCATTTTACTCACAAATTGAGGTCGGTTTTTCTTTTATCTTCGGATTAGGCTTAATATTTTTATTTGGTCCAGTAAGTATCAATAACACCTTAAATGCTTATACGAAAAACCGAAACGTTCGTGCAGGAAACGCCACTCGAACTGCAATCGTAACTAAAATTCGAGATTTCTACAGCGCCTAAGTCGTGGGAACCAGATAATACACAGACGGTCAGTCAAAACAAAGTCGTTAGGGAGGAGGAACAAGAACAGATAGATAAGGGAAAATGCACCGTTTTGGAACTGCTAGATATGCATGTTGCAGTGCTTTTGTGAGGTTCTAAAATGCGCTGTGTAGGTTTTTTGACACACACATCCGCCACTTTCCCATTTCTCTCAACCTAAACACAGCCACCGTAACAGCTGTTCTGCTCCTCCACTTTCTGGTCTCATGGCAAATCGTTTTTGCGTTCTTCGTAATATGTTCGCACTGCTCTGTCCCGGTTCCCCAGCTTTTTAGTGTAATTCCATTCTCGACTCAAGACCTATCTGTTTCACCATACTTATCTTCTATTCTAGCACGGTCCGTTCACGGGGACCTTAAATAGCGTTGCACAGCGGTGGTGAAGAATCTCACCCGATAAATTTATTGAAGAATGAGCAGGGTCGAGGTCTTAAGGACGATATAGAAAACCATGTATATTTTGTCTTCTTTAGGCTGCTTTTCTGTACGTCTCATCGGAAAGACACTTTAAATTCACCTGGTTGTGAATGTTTTGCAGGTAGTGGCGTTTCAACAGTTCGAAGTTCAGGTGAGACTTGTATAACCTACCAGCTTTTCAGATACAAATAGCGGTTGGGATCCTTACCCTAAACTTAAATTTAGGCTCTGCGTCATAATAGGCTTGTTGACGTCATTACTTTTTAACTGGCCATAACGAAATTTCTGGGCAAATTCTACAAGTTGAGATATGTGTGTTTGATTTGAATCGCTGCAGACAAACCAGGTTGATCTCGGATTTAGGCTGTTACGTTTGCTTCATAGTGGCCAGTAAGTTTATTCCTGTGCTTCTTTGGAAATGTTATATGCAGTGAATGTCCACTGAAAGAGTGCTTTCGGGCAAGGCATTCCACAAATGCACACTTTAGTATTCAGTGTTCATGAGTCTCCCGTGATCTGAAGATGCTAATCTTCACTTCTCTAATTTCTAGTTAAATTGAAAACTGTCTTAAGTCGCAGAAATCTATTCACAATGTGAATATTCCCTTCTGTCCGTCTGTCTCGTGGATGCCGACTTCGCTCGCTACTTCCCTTGCGTAGATTATAACTTTATGCTCGATTATTCAGTTACGTCCGAGACGTCTGTTATCTTAACTCGTTGATTTGTAAACTGGTGTTTTCAAATAATTGCGCGGCTACTAAGTCAGCACCACAAAGAATTCCGGGAGAAATAATATGAAATAATAAGTAGTAACTTCTAATGAGCATTGTCAAAGCATCAACAGATAGCGCATCAAAGCCAAGACACAATCAGATCAATATCCAACCAAGCAGATGTGATATGGGGTTTTGAGCGCAGTTTCCACTATTGACCCCGACGCCCTAGGGCTGACTTTTGATTCTGCCAATCCGGGACGCCCGCATAGTCAATCGATATGCCAGTACCAATTTACCTGTCCACATCACTTTATGTAACGAATGTTGCGTCAGCTGAATATAGGATCTACTGCAAATAGTCGTTAAAAATTACAGTCAAATGATTTTACTCAAATCATCAACAGATAAGTGGCCTATATAAAATATAAAATATATAAAATTTAAATCAACTTCAAGAGCAAAACGTTTACTAAATCCCAGTAACCTACCAGGCTTCGTGGCCTAGCAGGAGCGAAGTTTATTTAATTTACATGCATGATGCATGCAAATTGCAAATGTCACTTATTGTGTTTACAAACCTAACTACCCTCTATTCTATGGTCACTCTGTAAAACTTATTTACGGCCGGCTGTTCGAGTTTAGTGCGCGAAAAGAACAACATTTGGTGAAGTGTATATTTACACCAAGTTCCGGGACAATTTGGGATCAATCCTGGACACGGGACGCACAAGGCCGATTCCAGGACTGTCCAGGCAAATCTGGGACGGTTGACAGCCCTACGCCGCCCATGGCTCCCGAGCACAGCGGCTGCTGCGCGTGCCGCTCAAAACGCGCAACCGGTCGCGGACTGATGTAATATGGGGCTTTGAGCGCAGTATGCACTCGTTGACCTCACCGCGCGTGCCGCCCGAGTACCGCGGCTGCTGCGCGCGAGTCTCTGAGTTCGCAGGCGTGTGCTCCGATGCCGATGTAATATGGGACTTTGAGTGCAGTGGGCATATGTATATCTGACGACGTGCGGTGTGTATACGGGCGCTGTGGGCGGTATGGGGCCCCTGTATGTAATATAAAGCTTTGAGCGCATTGTCCGCTGAGGGCACAGCGGCTGCTGCGCGTGCCGCTCTGAGCGCGCAGCCTGCTTCATGTGTGCGGCCTGTGTGGGGTGGGAGTTTGAGTACAGCCCGCCGCCCGTGACGCTTTCAGCGCAGCCGATCTCCTGCGTGTGGCGCAGACATAGTGCGTTATTCCAACTCATAGGGGGGCGGGGCCGAGGTTGGCCGGGACCGGCCTTCTCTACCGTAACAAAGACGCAATACAGGCCATACGTGATTTTGACACTGCAAGCGTTTTTGATGAATCCCGCGCGGGCTTCCTCTTGACCACGCTCCATCAGCTCCTTTTTGTCTTTTCGTACATCACAGCGTTACCATCAGACTTCTGCCTGATCTCCTCCTTCATGGCCCGGTACTTCCAACCTCGTCGAGGATCAGCTTGCACTCATCATAACTGATATGATGTCTTCCAACGCTCTCAAGATGTGGCTGGGCGGTGTTTAGTTTCCTGCTGGCGAGCACACAAACTGCTTCATGCTTTGCCGCTCTTGCAGAACATCTCCGGCTGATGTCTACGCCAACGACATCAAGCAGGCTAGCCATCATAGTGAAATCCTCAAGGATTAGACCGGGCAAGAATCCATCTCCAGTCGCCGGCAAGGTTGCGCCTCGTACACCCACCCCAAGACCGATAATTGCAAAAGCGGCGGACGCACCGTCGACCGCATTCACTGTTATATGGTACTTTTTGTGAAGACGGCCGCAGGCTTACACCTCCGGTCTGAAGAAGGTTGGTGCTCTCCGATTTTTCGAAAGCGGAATGTCTGTGGTGTGGACGGCGTCATCTCAGTTGGAAAGGCAGAATTAATGAAAGGTGGATACAGTGGAATGCCATAGTTTCTCTACCAGTAGAGTAGCCCTGATAGGAGTTCCAGGATGACCGCGCATCAAGCGCATTTTGACTTCAAAATCTCGGCGGGTCGACGTGTAAAATGTACGGTTAAAATCGAAACCTCCGCTGATCATGACGGCTCTGAAACCGATATTATCTAGTCCTTCCAATACTGAATCAAGCCTTGTTGTCATAATAACCAGACATGCTGAATCTCCAGAAGCCAGGACCCACTGAAACCACTTAAACGAACGTGTAGCAATGGCAAACTCCTGCGCCAGTTCCCCCAACACGACGTTAGACCTCAGAAGAGTCGTGAATCCACCACGAATGGAGGCTGCGAGATCCCATCGCATAATCCCCCTAGTTAAATCTCTGATCGGCGAAGAGTACTTTCCAAATGGGCACGGCCGTTGGGCATTGAAACTGGATCTAAGCTCCAACCGCCTGCTCAGCAGTTACCCACTCCCCTCGGCGAGTGTTGGTTCAAATGCCATGTACGGCTGGCCCAGGTTGTCGTAGAACGAACTTGCACATACTCTAAAGCCGGATTTTAATTCGTTTCCGCTCAAGGCTGGTATGTACCCGTCATTGCTTCGAAAAGCCACGTTGTCAACATAGCCCTTGGTGGCAGCGCCTTGAGCATTTTCACTGTCCATCAGCCTCAAATTTGACAAAAGTGCAGATTGCGGTAGTGACATCTCCGTCACAGCGATAGATTGTAAATCCTTCAGCGTCCCATATGGCTTGGCAGCAGTTGGTCCGCCCTGTCGGTCATGTGCAACTGCTCAGTGGGCACTATTTGACTTTTTGTTATGGTGTCGGTGACCACCTTCGACACTTGTGCAACACTCGCATCGTCGCTTTCGGATGTTCGTGCGTCTCTTGGGAGCTCGGTCACTCTGTAACCGCCAATGTCGACTTTGCCAGACATTGTCCTACCAGCGAGCTGCAGATTTTCCTGATCAGTGGTATCAGCTTAGCCCTACGTCGCAGCGTCCGTACCCGCCAGAGGCGCTCCGATGTCTCTCAACCGGAACCAACCAGCCGAGAGAATCCCCATCATAGTATCGCCTGTCCTACGGACGAGCCGGCAGGACTAAACTGTCCCAGTTCTGCCGCTGGAGTACCCAAACCGCTTCCACTAAACTCATCAACCGGCTTTGCGTTTGAGGAAAAATAGCGCGTGGATCTAAATATAGCTGCAGAGTTCCAGTATAATGTCTTCAAATTTTCGGCCTACAGCAAACTCTGAGCACGCGCAGGCAGAGGCGGCCGCATATCACATCATCGTGACCCGCCCATTCAGCGGCGCCTGGTGTCGGAAGATACCATCGGCTTCGGCTTGCCGATTCAGATGCAGAGACTGTTTGATTCCATAGACAACCTTGCGGTAGTCATCGCAGAAGCCAAACAGATGTCTCAGCAGGACGACGAAAGAGACCGAACCAAAGGGGTCTGGTCTAGCAATAATCAGCTGTAGCCGCGGTTCGAAGCCGAGATTCGCTTCGGCCGCTGCGGTCGTATCTTTTTGCCAGCAGATTTTCAAATCCTCCGCCTTGGAAAAGTCGTCGCTTTAAATCAGCATACCCCTCGTCGTCGTGGCTTGCCCGGGGGACATTACATTTTCTACCTCGGCATTGTTGATCAAGTACTGGATTTGGGAGAACATGTACGGGACAGCATTGTTGATGAGTGTGATCAACTTGCCGAATACACAGCCTCGTCCGTGGATGCGAGCCTCCTCCACAAATGGTAGCTCTTGGACGGTTGTGAGAATATATCCTGGATCTAGATATCGATCTGCATGGCTTGTCCATTGTTGATAGCAGAAGAGTTCTGCGACTCATACCCGCGGTATTCGAATTACTCGATGCTCTCATCGGCAGGCACCGCTTCGGCGATGTCTAGCATAGCACTCACTACGGATACGGTCGCCACTGTGCTATAATATACGGCGGAAAACGTCAAGTTTTCATTACAGCGTCGGCACCGTTCAACGGAGTTGAAAAACTATTGAGGACCGAAAAACAGGCCCCTGCCCCTCGCTCATCACCATTGGTTTCTCGCTGGCCGCTCGTAGCGTCTTAAACCCAAACCTGGCAATGCGGCTATTAATGTCTTCAGTAGCCGGAACCGCGGGTACAAGAGGACTGCCTGTGGCCACTAGCTGCTTCAGAAACTTAATGCTTTTATTACTGAGCACTTTCTCTAGAGGGGCGAGAACCGCAGGAAGCGCCTTTTTATCCGTCCCGGCTGCTGCAGCAGCACGTTTCGCTTTTACGACGTCGACAATATGCTTAACCGCAGCCGCTGTTGTTCGCCACACTGCCGACCACGTCCACGACGTTTTTAATCGTGTCCTTGTTCGCCGATATGAAGGAGGCGGCAGATCGATGACCCCGCCGCCCATGATATAACGCCGCCTGGTGCGTTTACGGCCAGCAAAGATGAACATTGTTGTCGAGAGGTTACAGGCTGCGGATATGAAACCGTATAGGGAGCGTCTCACCGCAGATGTTTAATTGCGCAGCGCAGTGATCCGTTAGCCATACAGGTATTCGCTGTATATTGCACGCCGCCAACACAGGTTAGGTGCACCTGGTTATTCGGGGCTTCGACTATCTTGTAGCCCGGCGATACGCTCGGGAAGAAGCTGACGATCACTGGCAATTGGTCATCGCTGCGGTATGAACCACCGATTATGTCGTAGTTCACCAAGACGCTGTTAACCGAAAGGACGTCCACTGGGTTTGCTGCCTCGTGGTAGCTCATCGTACCCACAAACGTTGTGGGATTATAGCCAAGAGTGGCCAAGCTGGTGGATGTGGTCATGTCCACCTGATAAGTGCGTTTGGATATCTCTACGTAAGCGCGCTGGGTCAAGACGTTAACCCCTATGGTATGGTAGTGGGATTTGGACGTAGTATCCCAGTGACCATTCTCCTCGAGCTGCCGCTGAATCTCGGCGTTGACCTGCGTGTACTCCTCGAGGCGCCTTAAGATCTGAGCTTTGGCCGCTTGTACACCGCCTTGGATGTCATCCGCGTTGAGGACTGGCGTGGTTGTACTCCGGAAGTAGGTCGTTATGTAGTGGTGTTGGGAGCCGCGTTCGCGTCATATACGTGATCGGTGGTTAGCGCCATCTTTTTCAGCTCCGCCGTTAATATTTGCGCATGCTTAAGACCTCGTAGTCCGACCAACTAACTCATCGTGGAACTGTGCCTCAATGCTAGGTGCCATAGCGCTCAAGAACGCCAGCGCATCTCCCTCCACCAAGTGGCCCGAAGCCACTGCTGCGTAGTAGTCTCTCGGAAGCCGGTTGGCGAGTTCTTTGTGCAATACAAATCGCAGGATCCGGCCTCTACCATTTTTAGATATCATACACCTGCAGAAATCCAAAATTTTTTGGCAGCGTGCGCTTGCACACCGGAGCTACTGCCATGGACTTGGTAGCAGCGGCTTTAGTAAGCGCTGTTTAACCACTTCCGGGATAGGCTCATCCAAGATTTTCTGCACAACGGCCCGGAGAGCCGACTACTTGATTGTGGCCAAGAGCTCATCAATGTACTCATCCATAATGTCGCTATCATTACTCACCACTTCAGCTGTTTCTTTAATTGGGCGTTTAGAAGCTCATCAGAGACCTTCTTATAGCGCCTTCTAGTGCATCTCTCAATATCACCAAGGTTTTGTGCTGCTCGTGCGCCGCCACACGGCTGGTATAACGGAGTCATGGACTGCGAGCCTACACCACAGGTGCGGCATGGCACGGGGTAGGGCGGAGCCACGCCTAAGATGGACTCTGCTGCCCACAGTTCAAGTATACACATTGCTTGCCGCATGTTGCCGTCTGTCCAACCAAGAGCAATGCACATTCATTTCTTCCAATCGGTCTGGAGGTGTGATATGTCTGAGATATACGCATGCCTCGCAATTGTCTAAATGGAACGCAGTAGCTGGCTGCGCTCAAACACCCATCCCACAGCAAGTCGCACACTCGCAGCAAGCTGCACTCTCAGAATGGCACGCACAGCAGCTGCTGTGCGGCAGCGGCCACTGAGCTCAAAGCCTTATATTACCTACCGGGATTCCGCGCCGCCCACAGCGCCCATATACACTGCCGCCGTTAGATATACTGTACACATGCCCATTGCGCACAAAGCCCCATATTACATCGGGGTCGTGGCACAGGCCTGCGCGCAACGGCCGCTGTGCTCGGCTGGCACGCGCGGCGGGATCAGCGAGTGCAAACTTCGCTAAAAGCCTCATAATACATCAGGCCGCGTCATACGCAGTAGGCTGCGCGCTCAGAGCAGCACGCGCAGCAGCCGCTGTGCTCGGGCGGCACGCGCGGCGGGGTCAACGAGTGGAAAATGCGCTCAAAGCCCCATTTTTTTATTTGATGCGCCATCTGTTGATGCTTTTACAATGCTCATTAGAAGTTACTACTTATAATTTCTTATTATTCTTTAGGTCTTTTTTGTGGCGCTGACTTAGCAGCCGCGCAATTATTTGAAGCCACCAGTTTACAAATCAACGAATTAAGATAACAGACGTCTCGGACGTAACTGAATAATCGAGCATAAAGTTATAATCTACGCAAAGAAAGTACCGAGCGAAGTCAGCATCCTCGAGACAGACGGACAGAAGCGAATATTCACGTTGTGAATAGATTTCTGGGACTTAAGACAGTTTTCTTTTTAACTAGAAATTAGAGAAGTGAAGATTAGCATCTTCAGAACACCGACAACTGACGACCACTGATTATATAATTAACAATGATCATTCATCGTCATTTAATTTTAGCACTCTTGCTAGTTTTATTCACGGCAGCGATTGTATTGTTATTTATTCTTTGTCGTTACCTGTTAAGAAAGCTGATGCGCTATTCACTGAAACGGCTGACAACGCCGTATCAGGCATACCTGTCGATAGAACTAAAGCTTCCACAATATCGCGGTATGACTTTGGCGCAGAAAATGAATGCAGTCGGTTTGAAATGGTGTAACATGACTCATGCGCAGCAGCAGTCCTACCAGATCACCGCAAATATTAGAAATTGTAAAAGAATGTTTACCACATTGTACGACTTTTTTAAGACGCAGATTTTGTGGGTTCATGTGTACATATCACCTCTTGTCGGTGCTGCAAATGCATTCAACAGTATCGTTAAGAGTATCGTAACTATATGGGTAATATTTATTTATCTGCGAGAGTGCTGCTTTTCTAGATGAAGACTTTATTTGAAGAACTTTATTATTCTGCGTCTTGGAGGACTGTTCAGAAATGAAAAAGATATATCTTAAAGATGAAAGTATCAAATTATTTCCATTGTCTGTGAAGGAGACAACGGTAAACCACCTCATCTCCGGATGGCTTAAAGCCAATGGACTTGCCGTCGGGCAGGAGAGCTCATCATCATCATCATCATCATTCATCATCATCATCATCATCATTATCATCATTCCAACAGGTGCTTGAATGTCCTAGTGGGAAAGTGGTCTAAGACGATCCCCTTGGTCAAAATCGTAAACGTAAATTTGTAAAGCGCCGCTTCTAGGTAGCCTCATCAGAGGCGCTCCCGCCCCGTCCCAGAACTGGGGAATAATACGGTCTTCAAGCGCTTACGGAAGAAGGAGGGGGAGATGGATAGAAGCTCCCGTCGAAGGTTGGCAGGTAAGTCACTCCAAGAAGGATTGTCAGCAATAGCAAAGCTGCGGCGCTGAGCGGTGGGAGTTCGAGTTAGATGGACGGCGAGATCGCCCTGAACCGACGAACGCAGTGGTCTGCGGCCAGGAATAGAAGAAAGGGGGATGCTGAAATCCCTTAGATAAAGCGGAGCACAGCCAACAAGACAGTTCCGCACGAGGGTCAAGATTTTGAAGAGAATACGCTCCCGTATTAGGAGCTAATGCAATTGTTCCAGCATAAATGAAGAAATATGGCCGAACTTAGGAATGCCATCAATCAGGCGAGCCGCAGCATTCAAGACAGACTGGAGTTGTGCAGTCTAGGAGGTTCCCAGGCCTACGAGGACGGCATTGCCAAAATCAATTCTCGAGCAGATAAATGCACGAACCATGGGTATTTGCGGCCTGGGTTGTCAGGGAGCTTCGGATTGTGCGAATTTGCCGTAGATGATAAAAGCAAGAGTGACAGACGTTCTTTATGTGCTCCCGCAGTGTGAGCTATGTGCTCCCGCGATTTCTACATAAAGGGTGACCCGAGAGACGTTGCCTCCCTGGATCCTTGACAGATTATCGTTTAATTCGGTATAAAGCCCCTTCGAGTCCGCCCTGTTTGATTCGCTCTCGTTGCGCGAAATTTGTCATTCTCCCGCTTCCCCAGATCGGTTTTCGTGCCGTATGTTGGCCGTCCGCTCCAGGGTGGTCTTCGCGAGCGGCGTCTTCCTGTTTCTCCCACCCCACTCCGGTCGGTTGGTGATGCATGGCAGGCTGACACGGGCGTGTCCGTAGACTCGACCGTGACATTGAGGACAGCCGATAGAAATGAGGAGTACCATGAGAGAACAAGGCCAGAAATGCCGAATGACCTCCCAAGACTCTTCAGGAGAATACTGTGATCGATAGTGTCGAAGGCTGCACTAATATCAGAGGGCGAGAATGCTCACATGTCCCCGGTCGAAAGCCCCAAAAGTATTCCAGAAGATGCGGGTAATAACTGACGTAATAAATGAGTCCACGACCTCCGCGGCGAAACCAAGCAAATTTTTCAAATTTGCAAATGCATGCGATAGCAGCTTACTATCAAAATATAATCAGTGCCTTGACTGCTCTTGTTCGTGCAGCGGTGAGAAAAAATAGTGAAGTTTAATTTCTATAATTTGCCTAATTTAATTGATTGATACGAAAAAATGTTAATTTCTGCTGTGCATGACATTCACAATCAGGGTAGGACACCATTTATTGTGCTATTATGTTATAAATACTAGTAGAGATCAGGCGCCAGTCATCTTGCTATGACCGCTTCGTTAAATAAATGTTATAAAATCAAGGCCGAAGAATACATCATCGCCCGAGTTCAAGATGGCTGAATCTGTTCAATAGATCAGAGTTGTGTAAAACAGTTGAGCACATTAATAAGTGTACGGGCAGGAATCCGTGGACGGTAACTTTATAGACATATTCTAGGCTAAAAGGAAACACTGTCAATGGGCAGCTGGAATATTGATAGGCAAAGGCCGTATACTCATACGAGGTGCTAATCACAGCCGGAACGCGAGGCGCAGGGTCGCACAATCGTGCCTATAATTGACCTTTTATAGTCTTGAGTTTAGATTCACTACAGACGGAAGACTGATGCCCACAGAAAATCGTCGAAATCATCAGCGCAGTGCAAGTACAGCGAGACGTTGGTAAAACCAGTCAAAGGAAGCGGTGGCAACCGTGTGGCTCGATTGAAGCTTCTGCAAAGCAACGGCGACGCATCTTCAAAGAAGTCATTAAAAAGACAAAGATACGGGCGAGTACTAGAATTCTTTTATTATTCTTCCATTCATCAAAAAAGAATATCAGCGCCTAAGCGCGGAATAATATCTAGAGCACATACGGTGTGAAAAATTATTTGGTAGTTTTAGACCGCGCGTATCCGCAACTACTACTGATAGGCCTATTCCTATTCCTGCAACTCCAGCTGATAACTTGTGCAGGTTTGCAGTGCACGGGGAGTGTCAGACAGGCATAGGAATTGACGAGTGACCAGGGTTCGAATCCAGAGGTGTTTGCCCTGCGAACAGCAATCTAAAGTCTAGGGTAATCTGTGACCAAAGTTTTTCTGTTGATCTCAAAGATTTACACTACATTTGGCTCTTGAGGATTTAGTCTATGTGGAATGCCTTACCGACCATCATTAAATTAAAGATAACACTTTCCCAATAGCAACTTTTAGGAAGTTACTTAAAGCTGTTTGAACACAATGCCACTCGGTGGAACCTGTTTGGGATCCCTGCACGCGCCTTAAAGGCTGTTGTTAATTGCGCGTAACAAATATAATAATAATAATAACAATAATTAATAAATAATAATAATAACAATAAATAATAAATAATAATAATAATGAATAATAATAATAGTAATAACAGCTAGAACAACAATAATAAACAATCGAGTGATTGCTGACTTGGCAAATCCTCTGGCTTCTGCGGATAATGGTGAATTCACCTTGTCACCTTGTGCTGTCAGCTCTTTGAGCTCTAGCGACCGTCATGATCAATCTTCTCCATTTCTTTCTTTCCAGTGTCGCGTCCCTTAGTTGTGCCAAGTTCATTCCAGTTGCTTCGTGTATCTTGTCCATCCATTTTTTCTATCTCTCCCTTGTTTTCTCTTTCCCTCTGCACAAGCCAGCATCATTTCTTTCTCCAATCCATCTGATCTCATAACATGTCCAAAGAACCTCAGCTTTGATTTTAGCACTGTTTGTTGTAACGTCTCATCTTGCTCAGTTCCACTAGCCATTCGCACCCATTCATTAGTCCTTTTCTCCGTCCATGATGTTCTCAGCATCTTCCTCCATATCCACATTTCACAAGCATTGATTTTTTTCTCTGTTTTCTTGGTCATTGTCCATGTCTCGCTGCCGTATGTTACTGTTGGTATAATCAAGGCCCTCACCAATCTTTTTTTCGTGTCTGTGCTCACATGTTTGTCTTTCCATATTTTTTCTAGTCCATTCATTGCGGCTTTTCCAATCGCCACCCTTCGGTTTATTTCCATATCGCACTTTCCTTCTCTTTCTACTACTGATCCCAAGAATGTAAAGCTTGTTACCGTCTCTAATTCCTCTCCATCCACCATAAAACTGCCCTCCTCAGCTGTTGTCATGATCTTCGTTTTCTTTATATTGAAGTATAGTCCTGCTTTCTCGCTCTCTCTCTTCAGCCTTCTTATCAGTTCTACCAGATCTGTTTTTTTACCTGCTAATAGTGTTGTGTCATCTGCGTATCGCAGATTATTCAGAGTTCTTCCCGCTATTTTTACTCCCTCCTTTGCTCCATCCATTTCCGCCATCCTCATTATCCTTTCTGCATATAGGTTAAATAGGAATGGGGACAGAATGCATCCCTGCCTCACTCCTTTCTTTATTTTGATTCTTTCGGTGTCTCCAAGTTCAGTTCTTATTATCGCAGTCTGTTCTTTGTACAGTCCCTTAAGAAGTTGTATCAAGTCCCTTGGTATTCCCATTTCTGTTAAGGTTTTCCACATCAACTTATGATCAATGCAGTCGAAAGCCTTACTATAGTCGTTGAAGCATATGTATAATTTTTGTCCATACTCCTTTTGTCTCTCCATTATCCACCGCATGTTGGCGATATGATCCCGAGTTCCGCGGGATTTCCTAAATCCTGCTTGGTTGTCTGGAAGCTCCCTATCTATTATATTCTCCATTCTTTTATGTATTATTTTAAGTAGTATTTTACTTATGTGCGATATCATTGCTATGGTCCTGTAGTTTTCGCACTCTCTCGCATCTCCTTTTTTGAATACAGGGATAAAGATTGAGCTCTTCCAATCCTCTGGCCATTTTCCGGTTGTCCATATGATATTGCACATTTTTGTTATTGTCTTTGTCATTGCGCCATCTCCTGCTTTTACCATTTCTATGGGTATCCCATCCGGGCCCAGTGCTTTATTGTCCTTCAGTTGTCTAATTGCCCATTCCACCTCTGCTTCCAAAACGTCCGGTTCCTCTTCATGTTCTGATACATCGATTCGTTCTTTCATTACTCTCCTATCTTCACTGTACAGTTCCTCTGTGTATTCTTTCCATCTGTTCTTCATTTCCTCTTCGTCCGCGATTATGTGTCCATCCTTTGACCTCAGTGATCCCATTCTTGGTGTGAATTTTCTCGTTATTTCCCTCACTTTTGAAAACATTTCTTTAGTTCTTCATTTCTTTCCCTCTTCCTCCATTTCCTTGCACATTGCGTTTAGATGTTTTTCTTTGTCTATGCGTGCTTGCTTTTGGAATGCTCTATTCATTTCTCGTACCTTGTTTTTGTCTCCTTCTTTTTTTGCCTCCTTTCTTTCTACAGCTATGTTGATAGCATCTTTCGAGAGCCACGGAGTTGTTGTGACTTTCTTTTTCTTCGGAATGTGTTTCTCAGCAGTTTCTAGTATTATTCCCTTCACCTTCTCCCACAGGTTGTTCGTATCCTCATCTATCACCGTCTCGTCCCTCTCTAATATTTCAAACCTATTCCTTATTCCCGTTCTGTATTCCGGTGTAATACCTTTGCAGTCATACATGTTCAGTCTTTCTCCTTTTTTCAATTTCTTCAATTTCGTTTGTACTGTTGCCACTAGTAATTCATGATCAGTTCCACAATCCGCGCCTGGTCTCGTTCTTACATCCCTTATCGTGCTTTTCCATCTTTTGTTTATCAGTATGTAATCTATCTGATTCCGATGTTTCCCATCTGGTGACGTCCAAGTGTACAGTCTTCTTTTTGGCTGTTCAAACCATGTATTCATTATTCCCAAGCTGTTCCCATCGCAAAACTCTACTAATCTTTCTCCTGCCTCGTTTTGTTCTCCTAGTCCATGACCTCCAATCGTGTCCCCTGCTCCTTCGACGTACTTTCCCACCTTCGCATTGAAGTCACCAATGACCATTATTACATCTCCCTTAGGGATTCTATCTATTTTGTTTTGCAGCTCAGTGTAGAACTTTTCATGCTCTCTTCTTTTGCTATCGATGTTGGTGCATACATCTGTACAATTGTTATGTTAACTTTCCTTCCCCGAAATCTGACGCTCAGTATTCTGTCACTCACCGTGTCATATCCCATTATTGCATTTGCACTTGTGTGATCACACATGATTGCCACCTCGTTTCTTCCTTTTTCCTCCTGCCCTGACATTATTATCTTATAACCATTCCAATTAAAATGTCCTTGTCCTTTCCACCTTGTCTCGCTTAATCCCATGACTGATATTTCGAGTCGCTTCATCTCTCTCTCTGTATGACATCCATCTTTCCGCTCTGCATACTGCGCACATTCCACGTGCCTATCTTCATCTTCTGCTTGCAGCTCAGGTTGAGTCTTTGCTTTCTGGTGCGATCCGCCTCTGGACGTCCTTTCGGCTTTAGTCCCGTTGCTTCATTAGTCTGGATTGCTCTTGACTCTCCATCTCGCTCTTTCCCAGTAGCTGTTAAGTCGCTCTCCGGCCTGGGAGTCTCACCATCTGCGACTATTGTTTTGCATGAATTGTCTTGTCTCATGACGGTTTTCTTGGCACTTTCACAGGGGTGGTTTGCCATTGCCTTCCCCTGGTTTTGGCTGCCGTGCCCATTCGTTCCCCTTCCCGTAATGGAAAGGGTACTAACAGTCTGCACCACGTGAAGGTGGGCACGGTTCCGAGTCTACGATCCAAGAATACGTCGGTCGGGTCTCCTCCCTGTTTTACTATAGGCAAGCTATAGTGCCTGGCGAACCTTAGCAAACAAATGGTGAATTAGTAGGTACAAATCAGACAGATAATTTCGTTTATCAAACTGACACGCATGTCTCGCGCTATCAAATAGGACGTCTGGAAACGCCTTCATTGTTGAAATTTAGGCCTGTAGCAACTAGGGTCAGAAATCACACCCGTTACGCCTATGAGAGGAACGTCTGGCATAGAAGGAGGCCTCATTACTGCTCCAGTAATTAATTCAAAACCAACAGAAATCCCAAATGGTCTCGACTGTCTCGAAGTTGGTCGTCATTATCTTCGTCATCGTCACCATTTTCGCAGTCGTCATTATCTTCGTCATCATCCTTTTCGTAGTCGCACTTGTTGTAGCTAATCGTCAGTGTTGAAGTGGACTATGTAGTCCATGTCAAGGTCAACGTCTTTTCCGTTGTCTGTACTGCGGCGTCAAGTGCAGATCAAACCTTGAAGCACATGCGCACAGCCGTTGGCACTTGCAATCTGTAAGCGTTGGTTTTTTCTTTAAAAAATAGAACTTGAAACGGAACACAAAACAGATCATGAAATAAAACACAGGATAAAACACAGAGTAGAACATGAAATAGGACGCAGAATAGGAAAAGGAGTAGAACATAAAATATCACGCAGGATAGAGAAGGGAATAGAACGCGAATAGAACACGACATAGAACATGGAACAGAATGATGTCCCTTTCCGTTCTTATTCTAGTGGCAGCAGAAGATCAAGTCATTGGTCAACCACTTCCACTAATTATGCTTCAGATACCACCGTCTATATACGCCTCCACTTAAAATCATGGATCCGCCCATGTTTTCTGCTGTTAACCTTCTTTGTTCCTAACCATAATACTTGCATGCATGCATACATAATACATACGTACGTATATATAAACATACATACATATATATATATATATATATATATATACAATTAAACACACATACATACAAAATGCATATGTACATACATATATACCATATATACAAACATGGACATTATGCATATACATATGCATGTACGTATGTATGCATTAATACATACATACATGCATCCATACATACACACACATACACATAAGTAATGCATATACACATGTATAATGCATTAATGCATGTAAACATACATACATACATTCATACATGCATACGTATATACACATATATACATACATAAACACATACATAAATAATGCAAATAAACATACATAATGCATTAAAATATCGTTCTTCTCCCATCGCCCATCTTTTCCTCTGCCCCTCTATCCTTCCCTTCCAGAAACAGGCATCAACTTGGGCGTATAATAATAACATGAAGACGAGTCTGTTGTCGCCGTAAATATGTTTCTGTGAAGGCGTTCAGTCGATTCGCAACTGGGCCGATCTGAAGCGACGCGTCGGACCCAACCGTCGCTGCTTCTCCTTCGCTCAGTAGTCTGGCGAGGGACCCGGTTCTTGTGTACACGCGGCTCTCGCTGCCGTACGTATGCACATTATGCGCGCAACATAACAGGTATAGCCACTTTTTCCGTATTCCACTTCATCCCCTTCATATGCCACGATCATCCACGGACATTTATACGTACCTAAATACGTGTGTATTGGCGTATTAATATATATATATATATATATACATTCATGCATGCATATAAACATTCATACATGTACATACATAAATGTTTAAGTACATGCATGCATACACATACATACGTTCACGCATGCATAAATATACACATACATTCATACATGCATTCATTCATACACACATACGTACATCCATACATGCATACGTACACACACGCACACACATACGCATTCACGGATCTAATATAGGCATCTTGTCTATGCAGAATCCATAAACAGACTTTCTACGTCACTGATTTATGACGCTACATCCGGAGATCCGCTATTCAAAAGGATGAGGCATCTCTACGTGCAATTAATTCCGTACAGTGGCGCATTTCGAAATTTTGAAACGGGGTGTAGGTTACCAGTATTAGAGCCAAATATCGTAATTCTAAGCTTGAGATTTCTTCAGCGCCCAACGAAAGCTAAGCCGCGGGAAGCAGATTATTCACATGCGCTCAGAATAGCACATGAAATATAACGCAAGATAGAAAAGGGAATAGAACATGAATGGAATGGAATTGAATACAACGGAATAGAATGGAATAGAACGGAATAGATTAGAATAAAATGGAATTGAATAGAATCGAATAGAATAGGATACAATAGAATGGGATGGAATTTGATAGAATAGAATCGAATGAAATCGATATAGAATAGAATGAATTAGATAAAATTAGATTAGACTATATTAGATCGGATCGGATCCAATCGAAAGATCGAATTGGATCAGGTTTCTAGGTTATCTTAGGTTAGATTTTCTACGCACATCAATGCAGTTGCTCATCGATCTGTGTATGCGTGTATACATATGTGTGGAGGCCATAATCGAAACCGGAAGTCGTCTTCCACCGGAAAGAAGGACGCCGTCGATCAACGACCCAGATGTCCCGGCTGTAGAACTGGATGACGTGGACGAAGATCCTAAGACAATCACGACAGCCATTTTCTACTCAATCACCTCCACCAAAATAGGTTTCTCACATTGATTGATAGTGTCAACTATTACTCTAGGTGGCAGTGGCGAATCCAGGACTGCTTGCATAGGGGTGAGAGCATTTCCAGAGGCCTACCATGCTCGGGTCAGATCTGAGGGGCGATGGCATATAACTAAGAGGAGCGCGGTACGAACCGCCCACCCCGCCAATAGCTAAATCCACCCCTGCTTGGTGGACACCCGTTGTTGAGGCCTTACGTGTTTGCGAGAGCTGCACTTGTGACTTTTCCCGTTATCTGAGCACTGTTTACTTACTGATGAACTTTCGTTCTAAATGAGCTTTAGTAGCATCATTCAGGCTAGCGTAGAAAGCGCCTCTGATTAGTTTCTCTTGGGCAGGCGCTATACAAATTTACGATTTCAATGACACCGATTGCAAAGGAGAAGGGGGCAGCTGACAGACAAAATCAAATGTTTGCTAGGCGTTGCCGAATCGCAGAAAAGCAACAGGCAAGGAGTAAACGTGTATCATCACTATGTATCACTAAATTTGTAAAGCGCCTTTTAAGTAACTCGCTATCTTCTGATAGTGCACCAGTCGAAGATGGAGCGGAAACTGATAACAATGAGATCGAAGGAGCTGTTGGGGGCAGCACATTTTGAATGCCTGCGAAGAGAAAAAGGGGTCAAAAAACTATTTTAACATCACAACTTGCAGCAGCTCTGGACAGAATAAAGATGTCAGATCGCAAGGCAACATTCGTTATTGAGGAAACAGCTAGGCCAAAACATTGATGACCTTGCTCTGATTCGTTTCTCGGCGCGGCTTTCGTTGGGCGTTGTAGAAATCTCGGAATTACGTTTACGATTACGATTACGATTACGATTATTTAAGAAAATGATAGACAAACTGGAGCATGAGTTTCCACGCCTTCGCCAGTTCTACAGTCTCTCACCGATTCCTTGATTCAGAGATCGGCTCCTCTTGGAGTTCAACCGCTACAGCCATATGCTCTGTTAGATGCATTGCAACGCGCAACAGACCATTAATTAACTACATATCTAATACATGTCGTAATCGTCATCGTAAACTCGAGATTTCTACAGGGGCCCAACGAAAGTTAAGTCGCGGATTCCAGCTTATTCACAGGAGTTCAGTCGAAACAAAATCAATAGGCATGAAGGGTTCCGTACCAGTGCACGATTCAAGAGGCAGGCAGGCAGGCAGGCAGGCAGGCAGGCAGGCAGGCAGGCAGGCAGGCAGGCAGGCAGGCAGGCAGGCAGGCAGGCAGGCAGGCAGGCAGGCAGGCAGGCAGGCAGGCAGGCAGGCAGGCAGGCAGGCAGGCAGGCAGGCAGGCAGGCAGGCAGGCAGGCAGGCAGGCAGGCAGGCAGGCGGCTTTGATGGATGGTGTTTGGAATTGAATCTGATATCTTATCGGGTGTGAGACAGTTCGCATTCTGGACTGTCAACACAGAAGTCGGGAGTTCCGCTAGGGCGGAACTATATTTCAAGAATTCCGTTCTAGTTGTGCACGTAACGAACTCTTCTATAAATGAGTACACTGACTGTACACTGTCGGTGGGATGATGAGAAGGCGAGGGAGAGGCCTGGCCATCCGCCGTCACATGCCGATGCTAAGAAAGTGAAGTCGATACCACTTCATCCCCATGGCTACCTCTATATAAAAAGTAACGTATCTCATATCCCATAAGTGAAACGTAGGAGAGGCGCTCATTTTATTTTATTTTGGCCTTTCAGCCGGCAATGGACGAATCCAAATGCCCCGGACACGGGACCAGTGTGTGACAGGATTTGCCCTTTACTTCCCAGCTTACATTGGCACCAAATTATACTGCTTAGTGACAGAGGCACGTGTGCGCAAACAGCTTCCCAGGGTCGTTACACGGAGTTGAACCCGCAACTGCATGATCATTGACCAAACGCGTTACTGAGAGAGCAACGTGCCGCACCTTCTGTATAGCCCTTCTCAGTACCTATTCAGACGCTTTTGATGAAAATTCCGGATTGAATCGGGAATGATTCTGCTTAGAACAAAGTAAAGGCATCTAACAGAGGGAACCGGTATTGTCTTGGAATGCGATTTTGCTTTGAAACGACCACCGACTGGTGCCCTACTTGACTAGCTCATTGGCTTAAGGTACGTCAAGGCGCCTCATTTGGCCTGAAACACATTGACGTCACAATCTTCGCCATGGTATCTCAGCTGTCCTGGCTAGCTATTTTGGTTAAAGCATACGTCAAGGCGCCTGTATGCGGAAGAATTCTGGTTCACATACTGGTAGTGGCTATATTTCAGGGAGTTTAATCTCGGGTTAACACGGTCGGTACCTGGGATTTTTAATGGACTGGTGCCCATTCAAAAGAGCAGTGGTGGTGAAGGATCTCAACATATAAATTCTTTGATAAATAAGCAGGGTTGAGGCCATACGGTCGCTACATAAAACCGTGTACATTTTACATTTTACGTGCATTACAGTAACGGCTCTATAGAAATTTGGGGCAATGCGTATCTGGCCTTTGCCGATGCGTCGCTGGCCTTAGAGGCATAGCAAGTTCTTGAAACAAACTGTGGCAAAAGCTGAAAAACTTTTCTTTATGCAAAAGTCGGCAAGATATCAAACTCTTTTGTAAAATCTAACCGCCAACAAGTAATAGAGATGTTCAGTAGTAGTTCCCAGATTTTAACCGCATCTTATTGCATCAAAGGCCGTTAACGTCGGTAGGATAAATTTTCTGTTACAGTTCTTGCTATTAGGCACTCTTCAGAAAATGGAAATAAAAATATTTTTAAAATGGTCTAGGCTAATTAAGGTGCTCAGTATGACATAATTAATTTGCACCTGCTCTTTGCTTGTGTAGCCATTGCGAATTTCCACCTGCACTGCCAAATATATACACACAAATACAGGATTACACATATACACATGCACACAAAAACTGCTTGTAATTTTCTACCTTACTTTTCACCTAAAATTGCCTGTAATTTACGGTGCTCAATTCGACTCTACAATTGCCTGTAATTGTCGGCGTTAAATTCAACCCAGAACTGTCATTTATTTTGCCCGTTAACTTTAGGATAAACTGTAGAAATGGGCGAAAATCCGAACCAGCTGCTTCTAACGGACAATGAACTGACGGAGACGTATATGGCTCCCTTCCAATGTTCGGAGCACCACGTCTTTACAATAGTTCGAGACCTTCTGCCCTTCTGCTGCAGTAGACGTGGGTCGAGAGGCCTCACCTGGCCTCCGTTCTAATGTACCCCCCTCATGCGACTCTATGCGAGGTTCCTGTACCTACAGAAGAAGCGAAGATACACGATCAACGCCGTTGGTAAGTCAGGTTTCTTGACTACGGCGTTTCTTGTTGCGAATAGTGTAATTTTAGCAGTATTGTATTGTATTTTATTTGATGACTTATATAGCGCTTCTTACAGAACAAACAACTCAGAGGCGATTCCAGCGTGAGAGCCCCTGGGAAATAAGAACGTCTTTAAAAACGAGCTGATTGAGCTCTATCAACAGCATTGACCCTTGCACGAAGCAATAGCGGAAGTTCATTCCATAGAGATGGGCCAACAATTGCAAAAGCCCTCTGCTGAGCAAGAGAGGACTTAACACGAGGAAGAAATAGATCCAGACGATCTAGAGAACGTAAAGGGCTGTATGAGGTTCTGGAGTGTGGAGGCCGTATAAGATCACAAAGATATTTTGGAGCCTGGCCCATGCAAGCTCTTATTACCAGTGACAACAGTTTAAACTGAATACGAGATTGGATAGGGAGCCAATGAAGTTGCTGAATGATGTATTCAGAGATATGAGAGAAACGAGGAAGACGTGATATTAACCTGGCCGCAGAATTTAGTACTGATTGAAGGGAAGACAGCCGATACTTAGGCAAACAAGCAAGTACAGAGTTGCAGTAATCGATGCGACAGCATATCATGGCATGAATCATAGTATTAAAGACAGAGGAAGAAACTGAACAACGAACAACTCTTAATTTAAACGCCTTAATTGGTAGTAACAAGACCGAGTCAAACTAGAGACATGGTTTGCGAAGGTAAGGTTACAGTCAAGTTTAACGCCCAGATTACGAACACTAGACGAAAAAATAAAAGAGCGGAAGCTTCGGATAAGCAAGAGTAGTCAAGCTGAGCAAGACGGTATTTATTAATAAGCCTAGGCCACTCAACACTTAAATCACTCGACTTCCCGATTCCTCTTCTTCCCCTTACCTAAAATGCAGGTCCAACCCAAAAACTACCCACCGTAGCCGTTTGACTGCCTGCCTCTTAGATCTTGAACTGGAATAGAACCCTTCTTGCCTATCAATTTTGCTTTGACCGAGCGCCGGTGAATAATCTTCTTCCCGCGACTTAGCTTTCGTTTTGGCGTTGTAGAATTCTCGAGTTTACGATTACTGTTACGATTTGTAATGGTAATTGTAATAGCAAAAGTAAATAAGTTATAGGATATCTGTACGTGTTATTATAAGAACAACGATTTAGAACAATGCATGTGCCGAGGCACTTTTATATAGTCCTTTGCATTCCTCCTTTGCATTATGATATCGCGCTATAGAAGTCATTAGATTCGATTACATCCATATCGGGGGACTACAGCAATTGGCAGAAGCTGTCCCGATTTTTCAACTTTGACCGCGTTTTATAAGCATCTTTTTGTCCTCATATTATTCGCCATCAGCGCCAGCGTTCACCATAAAATATATGCGGGCGGAGCATGCAAGCACGCGCCTACAACTATTAATATATAAATTTAACTTTAATTACTATTGTGATAGCTTAGGCCTCTGGCTACTGCTGCCCATGTATAACTGTTTACTTTTAGCCGGAGTATCTTATGGCGACTGAACTGGTTGGCGGATACTTCGAGTCGGGGAATTCTCGGGTCGTGTGGTATCATGGTCAACTATCGCTACCGGACGAAATGGACAACCACAGCGTCAACTACGTTGAACGACGTCATCCCGGCTGGGAACGGATCCTCGAATTCATTCGCCAGATGGATGCCTCGTCCGAAGCTCTCCTAGCCAATGAACAGGAAACTAGCTCTTGATAGCAAAGCCCGAGACCTGGAAAGAGAAAACTAATCTCGTCCCAGGTCTCTGAAAATAGGTATTACCCTAGTACCCAAAGATAAACCAATGAAAGATTATGGGATTTAAATATATGGAAAAGGTTGAGTAACAACAGGATACGAAAGATGACGAATGTGGTAATACATAGCTGGAGTCGTTTCAAGATGGCAGCCCTTACCAAATTGTCGACCTTCAAAAGCTATGTAAAGACCGTTCTTCTATTACCTCGAAAAGAAAGACTCGATGAAATGTGTATCCGAAAGTGAAAAATCTAAAGTCTATTCGAATTACAAACAAGATATCGGAGAAATTAGAATATACTGCTAGTAGAAACAAGAACATGCGCCACAAGGCAATTTCAGACGAAAAAAGGAACAGGGAGTAAGTAAGTCTTATATGCTTATGAGGAAACAAAGAATATCGACATCCAGAAAACTTCGGAATAGAAGGTCAATCCACTCCAATGTTTCTGCTGACGTGTAGAAAGATTGGATTTTAAACGGGTGCCACACTGATGCTATATTTATGCTTTACAGTTATATGTCGTAATTGTACATGCACATGTTTTATTATAGCAACCGTAAGCCCCGATCCTGCTCAGTTTGCAATGACTTTATCGGGTAGAGCCTTCACCACCGCTGCCCATATGAATGGGGAGCCAGGCCACTTGTGGTCTCCGTGTACGGACCGTGCCCGAGATTACAATCTTTGAAATAAGCCACGACCGAGAAGCGAACCGTCATCTTCACGCACAGAGGACCCTTGATGTACGCCTAAACCAAAGTGGCTAAATATGAAGTAAAAAATAGAAGCTAATCAAATAGTTTTAAAATAAGAACGTAGATTTGCCAAGTAAAACGTAAGGATGGTGAATAAGCTGTTTCTTGCGATTCGCTTTCTTGGGCGCTGAAGAAATGTAGAGATTATGATCGTCCACTTCTTACACCGAAGCTAAGCGACGTATGGAAGGTCTGCAAAGCTGCAAAGGGAGTAACAACCGCGGATGAAAGTTCTTGAACATTCAAGCACATTCTGGGAACCCCAAACGAACACTGTAGGGAAGAGTATGTCTTTCTGCGGCTCTAACATTCCACTTCAGATCGAGTCACTCGGCGACTAAGCTCACTTAAATCGACCGATGAAATGTATCTTTGGATGTTAATTTCTCCGTTCGACATTGTTTGTCGTTTGATTCCGTTACTGACATTTAAATCTGTTAAGCCCAACCTCTCAACAGCTTAGCCTAAGTAGGCCAAAAGTTAAATTCGCACAATTTGTGTGTTTTCGTGTTGAGGAAAGAGATCAGTTATTAATAAGAGTTGAACCGAGAAACTAGATGAGATAGAGAAAGATCTTTGGACTGACGTTCAACAACTCGCTTTTGGTCTGGCGAGGAAATCATTGTAATACCGAAAGTTGCTCCTATATGTCATCGCAGAGAAAGACAGCTCCCGTGCGAAACACTAGCCGACGCTACAACCACCAAGGATTGAAGGCTTTAAAATCTAAATAATGCCTTTGGGAATTTGCTGTCTGTATAAGTTATTCAATCCACTCTGCAAGTTTCGGTGTATTGCAAACTTCTTTCATCGAGTCCACTCTTGTATTGGAAACAGAATGAAAGATTACCGAATGCGTCGATCTATACACACAACCTTGATGTTTAGGCCTATGTTGGGTCCACATTAGACCCATGCGTGGCCAACGTTTGGCACAATGTGGGCTCGCCATGGGCCCAGACATCACTGCTATCTGGCTAGTCGAGGTTAGATGCCGTGTGATGAATACGAGTTGATGGACATTGGTTGTGTTTCATCAACATTATGTATTCGCACACTCAGACTGTAGCTCTAACAGCTTAGTGGATTGCATCAACCGTCCGCATCCGGGAAAATAATTGTAAGGCAGACTGCAGCCGAAGTTTGCTAGTGTATGCGTTTCTTTTATGCATTTGCTAACCACATCAACACCTTTCGGTAATTTTCATTGGATAACTCATTCTGAAAAGTTAAAAATTATGTCTGGCATATTTAGGCACTACAAAATTTGGTTAGAACCAGCGAAAAAAACGTCGGTTTAGAAAGTGGGGTGCAAACTCTTTTCCCTATTTCCAGTAATAGATTATTATTTTACTAATAGTATGAAATCTCGCTGTCTTGAAGAATACCAAGTTCATATTAAACTTGATGTTACTGTTTATTCGCGGTATAATAAAGTGGCATACAGCAACCTCTAGTCGAAAAAGTGGATTCAATGGTACCTTTAGGCCAAGAAGTTGGGGTTACCATTGGCTTCACACATGTCGAAGATTACGCACATGGAGAGAACGTTTTTTACGCAATAATTTATGCAAATGAACTTTAATGTGACCATTTTCATGCTTCCGTAATCGCTCTAAATATTAGTATGACGTAACAATATATAATCTTTAAAGACTATTATTATATCTTAATGATGAGATACTCCCTATTGCGATGAGGACGGACATACAATGAAACAAAATTTCTATCATCCTCGTTTACATATATTACATTTGTACAATACTCGGGGCTATTAAATTCAAATAAAGGAAGCTCAGCAATATCTATTGAAAATGTTAGATTTTATACATTTAACTCGTTAAGATAACATTGAAAATGGCTAACACGCTGTACGTTGTGGACTTACGCTCTGAAAGTGAGATATGGCACAAATACAATATAAGAAGAACTAAATATTTTTACAACGGGTCGAATTATTTAATTCCTTAACATTCAAGTCGATGACTTGTTGAATTTAGTAAAAATCAATAATTAAATAAAAAGGGTCGTTGACGTGGATCTATAATTAAACCTGTTATTATTTCTAACCGAGGTAAATAAAATTATTAATATTATCTATTATTTTATTAATTTTTACCCGAGGTACATATGATACCTCAGGAGAGAAAAAATGTTCGGAGACTAGTAATAATGACGTCTGGAATGGCTACGTGTCGTCCATTTCTAGCAAGGACAAAGTACTGCGACAAGCAACGGCGTTGAAACGCTCAATTGTTAATAAAAGGCGTTGACATACATGACTAGCTTCTCTCGCGTCTCCCGAAGCGCGAGTTAGGTTGCGTCCCAAGAATAAAGTCGTATTTTGCGAGGACTGCGCTGTGTAGCATCTTTCCTGATAGCTGCCACCTCCGCCGCAGCACCAGCTGTAACTGACATTGGTCGTAAGTAAGAAAAAGCCCAGGTGTCTGTAAACGTGGTATTCCATATCAGACTGCGCACGAAGCGCCAGGGAATCATAATGAGACCATCAGGTCTCTTGCCGTCAGTAAGAGAGAGGCTAGGGACTTCCTTAATGGCAGGAAAGCCTGCGCGAGTTAAATTGTGCAGTTGAGTTACAATGCCATGTCGGTCTATTTGACCTGGGCCAAGAGGACAAGAAAGTCCAGGGGAACCATCAGCGATTGCTAGGGCACAGCAAGCGCAGGTGTGTGGCTCACAAAAGTGCAGTTCCAAGATGGACAACTGCCATTCTGATGGCATCATGATGAAGTTTGAGGTTACAAGCAGATATTGGCAGAGCATACAACAAATCGCCAGAGTGTGGGGCAGAAACCGCCTTCAAACGTGCCTGACTGTAAGTATCCTTGATCAAGAAATTGAGGTCAGCTTCGGCCTTTTCGATAAGTGGCCTATCCCAGTATGATTGCCTATTAGCCAAGGCATTGTCAGGTTGTGGAATCAACTATTCTGCCTGCCACAGGTTTTGCATGACTTCGTACAGCGTGTCTAAAGAAGTGTACAGTGCACCAAGCATGGACAGCTGGAGAGTCATGGTGCCCGCGGCTGAAGCCAAAAAGGCAGGAAGTGTCAGCGATGACACACGTCGAATACCCAGTCCATCCGCTTTGATGGGAAGAGAAGCCTGCAGCCGTTTAGGATGGAACTGAGACATTTACCTATAGGGGTAACGCTCTAGACAAGGATGACCATACCAAGGAAAGCAGCGTAAGGTGTGTAGGAGCCTAAGTGAGCTTAAAGAACTTCTTAATAGTAGGCCTACCAGTGTATCGTGTCTAGCGACCGCCATCAGTCTGTCGTGAGCAACAGAAACTTCGGTAATATATGATTCAGGTGTGGTCTGAAGAGCTTCAAAAACGCACAGAATGGCAACTAGAATGTTGCTGTATTTGGTCCAATATACAGTGTACTGAAAGAACTATAGGACAAGATTGTTTGTTGTGAGTCATGCCCCGTCAAAAGGTCACCGACGAAAACACATCTCCTTTGGGTTCTATGGCAATTCGGAGCGTGGACAATTCGGAGTGGACATTTCAGAGCGGAAGAATGTTTTACTACAAACATAGAATTAACATTTTAATTTTATTGAAATTCATTCATGTTATACCAGGATAATACCAAACGTTGCAAAGTGCAGCTTGCAACCATGCAATCTTATCACAATACTATGCAAACTAAAAAAACGTCACGCACGAAATGTTTAAAATGTTTTCTGAAAAACGTAATTCTATCAGTTTTGTTTAATCGAATAAGTTAATGTTGAGACTGCATCCGCGCAGGTAATCAATGGATGTGAGGTTTTGTAATCTAGTGCAAAACTCTGCAACCGATGATTTTTGCTTTTTCACGTGATTCACATCACGAGAGTCATCTACTTCTACATTACGTACAAATTTCTACATAAACTATTTTTGATTTTTGCTTTCTTACGAGATCCACATCACGTGACTCGTCTACTCCTACATTACGTACCAATTTCTGTATAAACTATTTTTATTGCTCGTTTTTAATTCATCTTTTGATTCAAAAACGAAAAACGGCCATACGACAAACGAACAAAAAGAAAAATTCACGCCGAGTTGTCCGCGCCGAATTGTCCGTTTTTTAACTACGAATTGTCCTGCTCCGAATTGTCCGGTTACCCTCCTTTGTGTCTTGTTGGTGAGCGGTGCTAAATGATTAGCAGCTTAATCTTCGGGGGGCCTTAGGCCTTTCACAGTACGCGGGTTCTTAGATGGATATTTCTGACCGTAAAGAGACGTAACGACGATTATTGCTTTACACGCAGATTACAAGTATGTAAAACGTATTTACAAAAACTTGAAGCAATATCAGAGTCTCTGATTCGCATCGGTCAGTTTAACTTAGTACGCTCAATTATGCGATGCAGTACTATTCTTCTACTGCTCTGCGGGACCTAATGCCTGCTCAACCGTTGTGCATCGAATGCCTACTTCGCTTGGCACCATGGCTTAACTTTTCCCTCCGTCTGCCAGTCATCCAACTTCTCCCTTTCGCCATTCGATCGGCGTCGCTGTATTCCGCCTCTCTCTCTCTCTCTCTCTCTCTCTCTTTCTCTCTCTCTCTCTCTCTCTCTCTCTGTCTCTCTCTCTCTCTCTCTCGTTTATCTCCAACTGTCAATCACGTGAGTCCTATCTGCCTCGTTTCGCTTCCTCGCCTAATTTCCCCAGTGTTCCGTACAAATTAATCTATGTTGGCAATTTTCTACCAACACACTTCGCAAAATCCGCTTCTGGAGATAGGATGCCCCTATCGAACACTCAAGAGAAGGTCCCCTCTGTAATCTTCTGTAAAATTACACGTGGACTTTCGTACCGACCTAAGTAACGAGGGGCCCTTCTGCGCACTTCAGTCAGTCCTCTGATCAGTGTGTGACGACAAGGATATAGAGGAGTCGATATTTCCGTCTCGACTCCGGTATTATCAAGGTAACCGCCCCGCAATATGATGAAACGGGTATTTTCTTGGTCTGCGTTAGGATCCGGTCTCTTATGTACCGGGTCTCTTGGTCTGGGTTAGGATCTGCGGTGTCATCCTCTTGTCTCTTCTTGCAGTCTGAATTCCTACATGGAGAAACCCGGCCGAGTCTTTTCTCGAGTTTCGCATTACCTCTTGTCTTCAAACTATCATGACTTACTCAGACCGTCTCGCGACTTCGCAACAGGAGGCCGAGCCCCGCTGGACCAACGGGGTCAGTCAGAAATCAGACAGATTGGTTCGTTAATTCAATTCAATTCATGATCCCCATAGTGGGGAGTTTTAATTTATACATACAATGAATCGTTTATCTCGATGAACAATCGGAATTACACTTCAGACTTCGTCAATTAACAATTATTGTAAATTATCCTATGGTTCACGTTCAGATCAATATATTGGTGTCAATGTTTAATTAATATAATTAGTGAATAGTCTATCGCGATGAACAGTTTATCAAAGAATCCAGTTTAAAAATCTGTTATAGTTCACAAAGTAATACATCTGTAGCAGCCGACCTATCTATGTTCCATGTTCAACTGTCATACGAACAAATACTGCACTCGATCAGTGGATACTGCAACTCTTGTTGTCCCTCGTACCAGGACCGTGTTGAGTTCCAGAGCGTTCTCGGTTGCTGGTCCACGGCTTCGGAATTTGTTACCAAGTTCTATTCATTTGGTCAGTTCTGTGATGTCATTCAGGTCTTACCTAAAGGCACATCTCTTTCTAATGGATTTCGATATTTGACACCCATTTCACTTGAAGCTACCATCAATTGATTTCTTGTGGAATATGATAACGGCTCTATGTAAGTCATCTTTATATTAGATTACACGATATATGTTGAATTTCAGATACGTGGGAGACAGCAATGGAAAATTCCTTGTCGCCGCTCATGATTCACTGATTCTTCCTAAACCACTGGTGTGTAAATCTAGTCACTTATAAAAAGGCCTAGGTTGTTCTCTCTTTCTTGGCAGCAAAATTAAGACCTACGTACATAGAACCATCAATTCCCTGTGTCGACGACCAGGATGAACTTGAGTATCTGCCTTCTGAGCTGGCTATTTGCTGATATATTTCAGTGTTGCCTGAGGACATCCCATATCTTGCTTTCGTATTGAGCCCTGTGAAAACCGAAGATTTGTTCAACTTCATTGTGTTGGAAATATAATATGTACATGAGATATTAAGAAATACGAGTTTTTGAAGCATAAGAACTGAAATTTCTCCATGAGAAATATAAGGTTGGATATAGACTCCCTGCTCTCGAAAGATAGAGAACAGAGGCCGATTGTTCTGCTCTCGACGGACTGAGAAGAGAGTCTATGTTTGTAGCTCATTTCATTGACATTATAGACAACTTATTGCAGTTTCGTTGTGACCCCGTCCATTCGCTAATTTGAAGATTTGAAACAATTCTTGGTTATTTTGGCTACTGAATCTTAAAACGGCAAAGTCTAACTTCGCCGATATAGCTCGGAGCAAACTAGAAAAATCCTCACAATTGACGAGCCTGCAAGAAGGGGATTAGACAAGAGGATTATACTATTACAGGCACAGCATGAGAAACTTTATTGCTTCGAAACCTAAGCTTTGAGAATTTATTGCTCAAATTTACATTTCTTTGCTTTAAGAATTTATTGTTCAAATATCTTGTTCATAGACGTTGATCAAAAATGAGACCGTAAAACCAACAAACGTGCACAATATTACTGCTCTTTTTCAACTTTCAAGCCACTTAAATATGTAATAAAACACCAATAAAGTGTCCAGATACATACACGCATAGATATATGCATTCCTGAATAGATTCGGATGGCAGTGCTGGTGTCCAAAGATCGACTGACGAAAACCAACAAATAATGGGTGTAGGTCGCTGGGCTCACAGTTGAGAAGTAGAGCTGCTCTGTTCAATTGCAGAAGTAGGACACATTGGTAAAGGTAGGATAATATAACGAAATTTCTTTACGCAACGTTTTAACTATGTAAATTTTGGATTTAGATATTATATTTATTAGATCGGAAACCTAAAATAAAAGGGTAAAGAATGCTTGCTCTGAATAATTCCTTCGAAAAATCTCTATGTGTGGCCTTAACAACATCTCAAGAGCTCAATAAATGTCCCCACTCATTGACAATTGCCTTGTTATGAACTGCGCAGTGTTATTCGTGTGAGCACGAACCTGTTGATTTTTCTTTCATATTGCACATTTTAGAGGCATTGTGAAAGTCAACCATAAAAGTTAACTAGTCGTTAGCTCAGGTGGCAAGTTGTTGACTCTGACGGCAGGGGCCATTTTGATTGTCTTCCATCGGGCCTCGCGTAGGCGCTTCTGCGACTGTTCATAGCCACCGTGTCGAATTTGTGTCGGGATGACGTCTCCGACCATGACAACTACTCAGGCTGCAACTCTCCTAATCCATTCATTTATTTGCTCCAGTATTGCGTATGATAATGCTGTCTTTGCCGGCTTGGGATTCTCTTGCATTTCATAGCTCCAGTCTGTCCCGAATGCTGCTGCTCCGCCTGATTGGAGGTATCCCTAAGTTTAGCCACATCTCTACCTTCATGTCTGAAGAATTGCACTGGCTGTCGGTAACGTATTGAACTCAAAATCCTGGTCCTTGTGCGTAACTCTCTCACTGAATGTGCCCCACTCTATCTAAGGGAGCTTTGTGTCCATCCCTGGCCGCAGATAGCTGCGGTCGGCGGCCCAGGGTGACTTGTTTGTTCCATTTTTCCGAACAGCCACGGTTCAGCGCAGATGTTTTGCAGTGGTTGGCCCTACTTCTTCCAACGGTTTGCCTAGTGACCTGCGACATGAACTTCTTTGCCTTTCTCTTCTCTTCCGCAAAGCTTTTGAAGACCACTCTCTTCTCCAGTGGCTTTGGATTATAATGGCGGTGTTCCTGTGATGAGGTAATTCTGAAGTGGCGCAATATAGATTCTTGTTTACGAGTAAGATAGTTGTCTTGAGCGGTCCGCTTTCAACTGTCAAATAACAAATCAATGCCTCCGATCGTCAAATGTGGCAGTTCACTCTCTGTTACAGATATAATCTATGAAACTGCTGAAATTGCAGAGACCTAGAATTGCAAAATTGGATTAGTGTCTCTTTTTACAATGCAGTTAATGTAGCTCATGTTTTCAGGGGTAATAAAAGTGGACATCGTAATTGAAAAGCTACATACTTACTGCAAATTACCCTGCAAACTTCAGATACTTAAGAAATAAGCCAATGCTTCGAACTTATCAACTGTGCGCCTTTTGGTCTTTCTGTGAAAGTCTTTTATTCAAAATCGAGTACTGAATTTAAAAATTTCAAACCAATTCAACTGAATTCAAAAATGAATAGGCCAACAGTACTTTAAAAAATTCTGACTCTCTCTCTCTATCTATCTATCTATCTCTTCTTCACACTTTGTTATTCTCATCGCAATAATTTCAATCACCATACACCGTAACCATCTTCCTATCTATCTGCCTGAGATTACCGTGATTTGGAACCACATGTCGCAGATAAGTTTGCGTTCACTTAAGCATGCGGTACGTTTACCGCAGTGTCACCTGTATTGGCTCCAGGCCTAAATGTACTCACAGGTGCGTCTCAGATTCTACAGATAATGCAATTTATTTATTACTTTTTTGATGAGTCCCTCGGAAATTATGTGGACCGTGACACATTCTTTGTAGTGTGCATTTTGTGAAAAGATGTACAATGTTTGGATAGTGCATAGTTAAGTGGTAATCTGAAGTGTGCTTAGACCGAGTACTCGCCGGTATAGGCGAGTGCCCCATGGGCGAAGAAAACCGAAGGACGGACGATGGAGGACATCGACGCAGAGAGATGGTGTCTCTGTAAAAACACTGAGAGGAAGGCAAGGGGAAACCACCTCTCTACTATTCCCAAGAAAAATGTAAAATGACGCCAAGAAAATGGATCGGCCACATCCTGAGAGGGGACACCCTATTAAAAGACATCATCGAAGGAAGAATGGAGGGAAAAAGAACACGTGGAAGACCAAGAGCAATGCTGCTGGACTGGATGATGACAGAGGAGGGATACAGTGGATTGAAGAGAGAAGCACAGAACAGAGAAAGATTGCGTCATTGGACGTACGAATCTGCCGAGGGGCAGAGAACACAAAGAAGAAGAAGAAGATAGTTAAGTGGTAATCTGAAGTGTGCTTAGAGAAGGGTGGCCAAGCAATCATATCTTTCTGAATTGGCTCTAGGCTTTTAAGTATTCTCAAGGCGTGGCAAGTTCTTTAGCTAGTGTGCTTTATTTATTACTTTTTATTAGGGGAGTCATTCGGAAAGGCAGTGGACCATGACATGTACTGCAGGTTGTGCATTTTTTATACCGATGTACGCTTCTTATAGTACTTAAGTGATACTCTGAAGTTTGTACAAAGAAGGAAAGGCAAGCAACCAGGTCGATCTGATTTGCGTTTGGCTAATTTTCTACATGGTATTTTTAATTTCTTAACATTACAGTACTTGGAAAACTTCTCGCTAGAGTGTATTAGTGACTGGAGTTGCTGCTAATTTTAGCGACACGAATCTTGCAAAACTCGGCATTCGAAAGTAAGTAAGCAAAGCCTACGTTTATCACAGACTGGAATAAGGGTGCAGTCACCTAAGTACCAGATTTCATATATATCGACGGCGTGAGGCAGGAATTTCAAATGCAGTCACTAGCTTAGAAAAATAAACTAAACCCGAAAACCGCTAAATTTTCTTAGGCTGTAGACATATCTGATTAGCAGTCGCTCTAGAGTTCAGAACTGTGCTGGGTA
Source organism: Norana najaformis (assembly GCA_964023275.1). Classification (NCBI taxonomy): domain Eukaryota; kingdom Metazoa; phylum Annelida; class Clitellata; order Crassiclitellata; family Hormogastridae; genus Norana; species Norana najaformis. Next base: position 2,385,226 of record OZ029913.1, on the reverse strand, counting down.
GAGCAGCGTTGACGAGCAACAGACTTTCCATGAAACTAGTCTATATGATTTCAGGGTGAGAATAGTTATGTAAATTTGAGAATACGCAATGGATAACAAAACGGTATGGGTGAATTATCATTTATTAGTAACTTCTATCGCGCCGGTGACTAACACACAAGACATCAACCGATGGCGCAACAAAGCCAAAGCCTCAATTAGATCAATATTCAGAAGAACAGTGCCTAAGACAGAGAGGCAATCTATGGCTGATAAACAATTTGAAAAAATAAATCTTAAGCTGAATATAAAATGACCAGGGACAACTTACGATGAGTTTCTGCGTCTTTCCGCTCTATACACATGGATATCGGGCGACGTATCTTCCCTCTCTCACCTGTCCCTCGCTCAATCTCCGTGTATAGAACTTCCAGAGTTAGTTTTCGTACCAGTTCGCTCTGTGTTGGCAATTTTCGACCAACACACTTCGCAAAATCCGCTTCTGGAGTTAGGATGCCCCTATCGAACACTCAAGAGAAGGACCCATCTGTAACCTTCTGTAAAAGAACACGTGGACTTTCGTACCGACCTAAGTAACGAGGGGTCCTCCTCCGCACTTCAGTCAGTCCTCTGAACAGTGTGTGACGACAAGGATATAGAGGAGTCGGTATTTCCGTCTCGACTCCGGTATTATCAAGGTAACCGCCCCGGACAATGATGAAACAGGTATTTTCTTGGTCTGCGTTAGGATCCGGTCTCTTACGTATCGGGGCTTCACTTGGTCTGAGTTAGGATCTGCGGTGTCATCCTCTTGTCTCTTCCTGCAGTCTGAATTCCTACATGGAGAAACCCGGCCGAATCTTTCTCCGAGTTTCGCACAACCTCTTGTCTTCCAACTATCATGACTTGCTCAGACCGTCTCGAGACATCGCAATAGTTGTCGACCCGAGCCCTGCTAGACCAACGGAGTCAGTCGGAAATCAGAGAGATTGTTTTTTTGGCTGCCACTTCCTCAGGAGCGCAGGCCAGCTTTCTAAGACGGCATGGGTTTTCTCCTACAGCAAATGTTACCCCATGGGTTCACACAGACCTGTCTACGGGTTCTTCGCCGAGCTTCACCCAACCTCTGTTTTCAAACTATCGTGACTTACTCAGACCGTCTCGCGACTTCCCAACAAGGGGCCGAGCCCTGCTGGACCAACGGAGTCAGTCAGAAATCACACAGATTGGTTCGTAACGGCTGAGACGTCCTCAGGAGCGTAACGACCAGTTTTTCTTCTACGGGGTCAATGGGGTAGATTCCGTAACTTTCCCACTCGTTTTATACAGACCTGTTCTACCTGATATTAGCGGAGCTACTAGGGTAGGCTTCTCGATGCCACTCCTTTACTTGACTCAGACTTGTGCTTATTTCTTGCGAACGGGTCCTTCCCCGGATTCTGCACAACCTCCACGCCCCAACCGTCATGAGTCAGACCGCCTAGCGATCTACGGTAGAGTGGGTACTCGCCCTTCCGGATGGGCGCCGTCACCCCGAAATCATATAGTCTTTTTCCCGGATTCTCTCATCCGTATATTTGTATCGTAACCGGGACCTTATCGAACATGGCTTCTCCGGACGTCACCATCGTCCATATATATCTGTACACACTATGAATTCGCTCAAAAACACTTTAACGCGTACACGTGAAAGCTCGCAAGCAACACGCGACACCTCTTATCCAACCTAGTTGCTCTGTGTTGCTTATATAATGGCCAGCTTAACAATGCTTAAATAAAAGTGTCTTAATGAGACCGATTACGTGTCACAACACAAACATTTGAGACCTATACATTTAAACAATTTTTAACCTTATATTGCTAAAAATAAACTAAGGAGAATGCTCTGCCTAATTTTAAAACTACTATCAGACTAAACTTAAATTTAATAAAACTTAATTTAAACAAATCCTTTGCAAGTAAAGCGGCCGAACCGTGCACACCAGTGTAGCCTTTCGTGGCTACCTAATGTGCGTCACGGCTACTCCTGCCTCTTTACCAACAGATCTACCTTGTGGCCGATCCGCCACATTGTAACTGATCGATTTTGATACTGTATTTGTAGCCGTAAATAAAATCAATGGCTAGCGTGTTTGAGGATGAAGGCAGTGGCCAGCTGCTCGTATCAGCCCTTTCCACATTCGCCCTCGAACTGTACAAAGAGCAAGCAAAGAGAAAAAGCAGCGGAAATGCATTTATGTCTCCATTCAGCATCTCAGCTGTGCTCAGTATGGCGTATCTGGGTTCCAGAGGTAAGACCTTGGCCGAGATGAAGAGAACGCTCTTCCTTGATCCTCTGCAGGACGACTCCAAACTCCACCAGGCATTCAGCGACCTAATCTCTCACCTGAAGCTATGCACTACTCACCTACCTATGTTCACGAGGCAACCGATATTCCAACTGAACGTGGCGAATCGTATCTATGCAGATGAGTCCTACCAAATCCTAGATGAATTCCAGACATCATGCAAGAAATATTATGATTCCGGGCTGGTTCCAGTCAGTTTCATGTGAGTTATCAAAAAAGTCTTAGATTTTATTAATAGATTTTATCAATAATAATTTCATACATGAACATGTCATGAAGACTTCTAGAGGAAGAAACATTCTGGACTTAGCCTAAGAACAGATAACGATACAATAATTTTTATTTGATAATGCCCTATTACTGAATTCCGAAGTGCACACTGAAGCAGGGAATTATGAGAATAATGATACGAAATGGTGGAGAATAATGGTAGAGAACCATAATCAGTAATGAACCGTGTCGGATAGATACATTCAAGCAGAAATAAAAGAGACAGTGTAGGCCCTCTGAAAAAGGTGGAGAAGTATTGTGAACAAAGAGGAAATAGCTGAAGAACAAAGTAAATATTTTAGTTTGACATTTGCAAATGAGAAACAATACAGAGCCTGATATGAAATTTAAAAGCAGGACCACATAGAAAGTGTCAGAGACCATCGTTACGTTGAACTTTAAGAAAACAAAAGAACAGTTGAAATGGTAAAAGTGACAATAGACCAGGAAGAGATAAACAACATCCTGAAATGTTGTGCATGAAGAAAGGGTGACAACAGAAAAGGCGCAAACACAGATTTTCAATGCCTCTATTTGTTTTGGAAGGTAGAAAAGAATTGGAGAGAGATGCAGTCATAGTTCACTGCCTTCACTCTGTCGTTTGTCTCCCGCATGCGAATTGCCGCTGCCCGGGCCAGAGTCTTTGCCTGCGTTGGTTAATCCTGCCGGAACTGTCATTCTCGAGAACTTCGACTTGAGCTCCTCTCCCTTCCCCTCTCAGGGTTTCGCAAGAGCCTGAAGGCTGCTTAATAGTGATTCTACTTGTTGGGGTCGGAAGCACCCCTGTTGAGTTTATCTACTAAAAGGCACTTTATAAACTCGTTAAAATTGCAAATAGTTATACTCTTGAAATAGTAAGTACAAGCAAACAATATAGCTACAGAGCTGATGTCTTGGCAAAAGCTGTTCCAAGGTAACTAATGGATGTAATTATTCAGGATGTTGGAGTTAACCATTTGAGAATTTCATCTAGAAAGGAACAGTTAATGTGGTTTTACAAGAAGTAGATCATTTAGAACTGTCAATTCTTTTAGAGTAGTTTAGATAGATATTTTCAAGACATTTCACAAAGAAAATGTAACTGGATATTTACATAGCTTTGATTCAAGAGAAACTAAGCAGAGATGCTCTGTATGTTAGCTAAAATATGCTTCATGCAGAAAGTTGTCAGCTTGTGTGATTGGTGGGACATACTAATTTGGATCCAAATTTGGCTTTCAGACAGGAAGCAAAATTTACATTTAACTATAATTGAATTTTTCAAATTTAACTTGAATGAAATTCGGTAGTTCACTTTCATTTTTATTTATATTTTAACATGCTGCAACTCGACATATATACATTGATTACAAGTACAACATAGGTTTTGGTTAAAGACTATTTGATACACTCAGAAGTTTTAAATTCGCAGTTCTGAAGAGATAGTTATTTGTACAAAGCGATTTATATTGTACATGTTAGTTTGTTTGTTGTGTCAGCAACGAGCCAAAGAAAGCAGTAGACGAGATCAACTCCTGGGTTCTAGAACAGACCAAACATAAAATAAAGGACATCATTTCGCCTGATTTCATCGATGCCACCACAAGACTGATCCTTGTCAATGCCATTTACTTCAAGGGCTCTTGGAAAGAGCCTTTCGAAGAGTGCAACACCAAAGATGACGACTTCTTCGTTTCATCAACAGAAACTCTCCGAGTTAAAATGATGCATCAGATGATCAAAAGAGCTTCCTATTATCAATCCAATGACCTTCTCTGTCAATTCCTCAAATTGCCATACTTGTGGGGAGCACTCAGCATGTTTGTTCTACTTCCGGACAAATCATCGGCTCTCGAAGCCTTGGAAGAGAAGCTGACTGCACGTCATCTTGCAACTATTGACAACGTATTCAAGAAAAATCCGAATGTGAAACTTTGGCTTCCGAAATTCAAAATTGAAGAATCCCTGGAACTGTCGGAAGTTCTTCGTAAAATGGGGATGAAATCTCTCTTTGAGGAAGGGTCAGCGGATCTTTCTGGAATTGATGGAACTCGTTTGCTGTATGCTTCAAAGGTGGTGCACAAGGCTTATGTGGATGTGAACGAGAAGGGAACAGAGGCTGCTGCAGCCACTGGTATGGTCATGTGTGGATCCTGCGGCAGCATGCGAGAGGAAGAAGTCGATTTTCGTGCGGATCATCCTTTTCTATTTTTCATCAGAGAAGAAAGAACGAAGGCTGTTCTGTTTCTGGGAAGAGTTGTCAGACCAGCACATTTCTAGCCGAGTGGGAAAGATTTGTGTTTTGAAGCATTCAGTAGATAATCTTGAGTGAAAGGTTACATCTCAGATGACCCTGTAATGATCATTATTCTTTGCTTTTGTACAATGAATACTAAATGTCTTATCAAGCAACTTAGTTCCGATGATATTAGAGTTGTTTAGCAGAATTCTGAAGATTGATATTTAACAGTTGAAAATTTTAAAAATTTGATTGAATAAATCTTATTTGAACTAAATCAAAATGAATATTTATTACTTAAAGACAGTTGATTTGGGAAATGAAACGTTCAATTTGAAGGAGTCTTAATATATTCTACCCTCAAGATTAAAATAATACAAGCATAATTCTACCTCTTTGGCTGGAATCACTTAACAGTGTGAAGAGTGAAGAGAAATATACCATTCAGTGAATTCAAATAAACAATCAACTGTGGTAAGAAAGCTCAGATAGATTTATATATCGTTCTCATATTTAATAATGGATGACTCATTCCTTTCAACTGAACTGTTACCCTCATATATCATTAGCACCAAAAGCAAGTGCATAAATAGTAACATAGGCATATAACCTACTCATGATATTTCAATAAGCAACCCTTAGTATTCCAATAACATGCAGTTACCACATCAAATTACGCAGACGACGTGAAAAGAAGACACCTCTGCAACATTTGGACAGGAGAAAATCTACCTGGATATGGTCGCTGCATATATACAGAAAAGGAACCAGCCAACGTGTGTTCATGAATCACTGGGTTTATGAAAAGAAGAATGGAAAAATAATAGGATACCCCGAAATGTGGCATAATATAATTCACACGTAACCTCTCTGGAATAATCTTATTAGCATGAAGATGATATTGATTCATACATGCGGCAAATGATTATTATGAGATTTCGCCGAAAAAAATCCAATGATTGCAATACTTTACTGACTTCAGACTAATAGTATTTGCCTGTTTTGAAAAGACTGTTGATCGTATCTTTATTGGCCCATACAAATTATTGTCCGCTTTTACACAACAGTTGAAGAGTACTTGGTGGAAAGGACGTGCTACGATCCAATTACGTGTCTTAGGTACTTCAATTGTTCAGTCCAAACGACCAATCTAATATTATCTGAGAAGTTTCATAATGCCGCTGCGTTCAGGGGCAGATGTTGGGGTGGGGGCTATCCACCGTCTTCTGCTGCGTTGGGATCGAAGACCCTAACTATGGCTAGAATACAACTCGATAACTTTATGGGGGTTGTCTTTACCAAATAGGGTGAGAGGAGAAATCAGGATAAGATTTGTGGAAGAGGAATATTTTCAGCTTTGAATGAAAGACCTATGCACAGATTGCAAGGGGTGAAATTGTTGTGAATTCTTGGAAATATCTGGCTGAAAGGGTGGCGCCATACAAAAAAATGGCAGTCTTTCTCGTGATTGGCTGGCTTTCCCCCTATCGTAGGCATAGCAAGAGCAGTGATACGCATTCCTAATAGCTGGAATAAAAGAACGCCTATGTGAGGAAATGTCACTTCACCACACACATAACAACAGCTATCTGCACTATTTACACACTTTCGAGGCATTTTGAAGTAACAAACTATTACGGACACAGAATACCCATGTAGACCCAAAAACTTAGCTCTGACTGATTCATAACACTGGAATAGGTTTAGACAGTAAGCATAATGACCCAGCACAAAATGCTAGCAGAGGTGCCACACTAACTATACCTCACACTAAAATATACCCAATGTTTAAAGAATCCCTGTATTTAGTTAATTTCGTGCATCACAAAACTAGGGCTAAATACAAGTTTTAATTGTAATAGTCTTATTCAGCACAGCAAAATCGACATCCAGAAGGTCAGTCCACTATATAGACCTCTGTTGTGGTCTGACTCACGATGGTAACCCTTGCAAACAACCGGAGAATACGCAGCCTTCTTTAAGACAAACAAATGGTAAGACAGCTTAAAACAGAACTGTCTAAATTTCGAGCAGTTTATAAGATTTCTTGAAGATTCTGGTCTTCTGCAGGAGGACAAGAAATTGACAGATCATCATCTGTTCGAGCGAAAGTTGGGACTTTAGTTCGCCAAATGCCCTACGTATTCCTGAAACGGAGCTTTTGCAGTCGATCAGGCATCGCAGTTTTAAATACCCTCATATAGACATACTTAGCAGATAGCGTGTTTCCTGCCTGAGTCATACTTTTGGGCCAAGACATATCCGACTCCCACGGACAGATTATCCGATTTATAACACAGGCCAAGTTCGTCAAGCGATATAGGCTTTGCTGCATTTTAAAGGAATTTGTCTGTGTGCGGTGTTTGAGGCCTATACCGGTCTGTGCTGGCTGATGTTGTCCTCATGGTTGTTGTACATATGCTGTGTGCTAGCGTCCGATAACACAGCCACGGTATGTGGATAAATTCTTTCTAATGTGGATAACGCCTTATGCTTTGGCAGCCAGAGAGCCTGACTGGTGGGGTTTAAAACATGGCATACAACGGTGTTTTGACTGCAGTCTATCGCGCTTCGAGCGCATGAATATTTTGGGCCTTTATGCAATCGAAGAGCTTACACAGGGGTGTTGTGGTGGTAACATGACATGAGCTTGGTGGAGCAGTGCTGACGAGCAACAGACTTTTCATTAAACTAGTCTGAATGATTTATGGACAATATATTAGTAACTTCTAATGTACGAGACATGAACCGATGGCGCACTAAAGTGAAACTGCAACAAAGTCAATGTTCAGAAGGTCAGTCCACGAAAAGATAGAAAGGCAGCCTATGGTGAATAAAACATTTTCAAAGGAAAATCGTGAATTTAATACCCAATGACATAAACGACTGCGCAAAGCAAACAGTTACATGAAGAGATTTCCAAAATCTTGGTCATGCAAGCGCAAAAGCTCGTTCTGCAAGAAGAGTTTTAGTCTTAGGTTGGACCAGAGCAAGACAATTACACGAACTGGTTCAATAACGATATGGCGGAAAATGTGCCGGATTTTAGATACCGTGGTTTGCAGAGACAAAAGTTTTATAATCTATATGCCCGATTTCAAATAAATTCTTTGCTGACGAGGAAGCCAATGCAAAAATTCAAACAGAGAGATTACGTTCTCTTGTTTTGATGCATTGGCTATGGTTCTAGCCAAGGAGTTCTGAACTCTAATAACGTAAATATATGAGTATGCATAGTACGATGGACCGATGTACACACCTCGGTTAAACAATAAGTAAATCAAAACTTGTCGTATAGGGACTCGTTCTTGATCGAATGTCTTTCCTTACATGCTGGTGCCCTATTTAATTGCAATTATAATTAAAATACAATTATAGAATTACAATGGTTGGTGCTGATTTAAGCAGCTTAGCAGTTGAGCAATATTCTCGTTGATGCCACTTGTCTCCAGTCTGGTCTTTCTACTTATAACGTTAGGTCAGGGTACTTATTTAATAGATGAGTTCGATAGGGGCTCAAGTGGCGCAGAGAACTTCGAACACATTTCTACCGTGGCGGGGATTTGAACTTTTGATCTCAGGGTTGACAGTCCAAGATGCTAACCACTAAACTGTCGAGGTGTGAGATGACTGGTTTGAAAGTCGCCGTGCAACAACGTAGCTCTCATGATAAAATATGTGGCTAAAACCAGAGAACGTGTGTGCCTACATGGATGTCGGTGTTATAACTATGAGGCTTAATTGGGCCTAATAGGTATCTGACCCCTTGTAATCTCTGCGCAGGTCTTTTATTGAAAGCAGAAAACACTCCTCTTCAACAAATCCTATCTTGATTCCTTCTCTTTCCCTGCTCTATCTTACTGCTCCAATTCCAAACGACATCCACCCTAGCGGCCTGCCTGCCTGCCTGCCTGCCTACCTGCTTGCCTGACTCTTGGATCTTGACCTGGAACCGAATCCTATCCTTTGTGCCTATCGATTTTGTTTTGGCTGAGCGCCTGTCAATAAGCTGGTTCCCGAGACTTAGCTTTCTTTGGTCGCGTTAGAAATCTCGACTTTACGATTTCGACTTCGGTCCTACCCGCTGATCATTTTAGCACTACGGATATACACTAGTTTCACGTGCGCGTATATTATAATTGTAATCGTAATCGTAAACTCAAATTTTCTAAGGCGCTACTTAAAAGCCCAGCACAGGAGACCAGATTATTCACGAGCGCTGCTTCAAGTCAGTGGGGGTTTCCAAATATGCCATGTCAAGAACCAAGTCCGGTTGCCAGGAGACCAGAGAGAGACGGGGGAAGGAGCTGTTAAGGTGGCCTGTGTTTAAGCTTAGATTAATGTCGGCTTATCACCAACAAAACAGATTTTCTACTAGTGTGGGTGGCACTGCATAATGAATGGCGCATTAGGCTACACAATTGCTGTAAAACTGATTACATCTATTCTCTGGGTTTGCCTTTAGTACCCGACGTAGCATCTGTCCAGGAGATTCCGATTGTGGGCGAAGAAAGCCGAAATTTGGACTGCTAGCGCTTGAACAGAAATTTCACCGGTAAGAAATTAATTACACTACAACAGAGCTTTAAAATGTTGCTAAAGTTTCTTCTAAGCAGTTATTTTAAATGGCTGAATAATGTGTTTTATGACTGCTTGCGAAACCTCATTTACTATGCCACTTCACAGTATCAAACTGCAATAGACCTGTGTTGTACGATGTTTAGCCACCAAAATCAAGTGTCATCGGATTACAGAGAGCCACTGAATGCAAGATGCTTGACTTTTATTGATGATGTATCGAACATCATTGGATTTCTTCTCATTTGGAAGCGAATTCAAGATCGTACAATACACAGCCACCGACGATTTAATCTTGATCTAAGTCTCACGCCAGAAGTTTTTGCTCAGTACTGCAATCGATGGAAAAAATGTCACCAGAGTTGAGAATAAATGTTAGTGCTGCTTCAAGAAATTTCTTGCTGGGCGTGTTACTAAAGATAATCATGAAGCGACAATTGTCAGATGTTACTTGTGGTGATGGTCTTTTGTGTGGTTCAAAGCTTTGCGTTTACAAAAGAAGTGATTCGGTCAGTGAATTGATGAATTGTGTTGAAGGATTTTATCAAAGTGAAGACATTATTGTTCAGCTTTTAATGGAGTGCTCTCAGGAGAAGTTGGCTAATTTTTATGAAGTTGTCTTGAACGATTTGGGAATCAACTGTGAATCAGTTGTTTGTTGTTATCGTGCTTTATATCTTTACAAAGGCGGTCAATATAAAGATGCTTTGAGTCTTTGTGAACTCATACTACAAGAACCAGAGCTTGAAGGTGATGTGGCGAAGCTTGGTTTTACAAATACGTTGGCTTTACCAGCATTTGGTGCATATTTTGATGACGATATACAGTGTTTAATTGGACTTCAGATGCTTTGCCATATTTTCCATCCAAAAACTACATCACTTTCGGTCCAGCTCCGTGTGCTGGGACTAGGCGAATATCGGAAGCGAGCATATTTGACAACATTTGCTGACAGTATTAAGAATAAAGGGTTGATATATTGGTATTTGCTAAGAAGTAATTTTATTGCAAGGTATTTAACATCTCGATACTTAATCGATCGTGAGAATTCGAGTTCAGAAATAATTAAAGTGTTTGACGATTTGAAGTGGAAGTTTCCGTTTGAGTTTATCATCTGTCAGTTTTATGGCCGGAAGCTGAAAGGTTGGCCCGATGCAATGCTACAAGGTCGGTCTCGTTTGAAATAATTTTCATATGAAATTCAAATTTTTAAACTGTTATTTCAAAATAGCCTGTTCGTGTACAGCTTTTCTGGAATTAACTGTAACGTTTATCATTTGTTATCTATACCGTCCTTCAGCAACAAACATTTACTACATCAGCATGCATAGAAAAATCCAACAATATAATTAACTTGTTGAAATACTTTGATGTTTAAACTGGTTTCTGTGAAATGTGCAGATCCCACATTGTAAGGAGCTTTTTAATGTTCAGTTTTGATATGGTGTTTACGTCGGACCTCAGGCTGTGTTTTCAAGCTATTCTGTCATATCCAATACTTTAATATTGTTCTCCATCCTTGTTGAAAAATTCGTAAATGCAGACCATTTTCAAATTTTAACAGCAAAATTGTATATTGAATTGGAGTACATCTGAAATCTAGGTTCGCTGAAAGTATTCTATTATATTGCTAATAATAATACAGAAGGTATTATTTTCGTTTGATGTATTTCTACATTTCTTCTCTGGGTACCGCTATACTGTTTTTTATACAAATTCGTAGCTTCCTATATATGCAGTTATTTTAAATAGAGAATTTGGAATGCAAGCGATTATTGTGTGTGTTGAAAAGGGAGTAATAGTTGTTTATGAAGGATACATTATAAGTTCATATTGTACTTGTAACTTTATACTGAACTCATATTGGTTGTTTGGACAAATTCTTTGACGCATTGAATCCCACCCAGTGTAAATAGAACGGCAAATCACAGAAGTATTGCAGATTTTTTAGCAGTAATTTTTCACAGATCTGCTTTGGCTCCTTTGAGGACAAAGACTCATTTATTAAGTTTTGGAATAGTCTTTAAGTTCCTTTCTAAATGAAGATCAACTTAACATATTTCATATGGACAATATCAAAATGAGCTTTATAGACTGGATGAAATAAACAAGAAACATATAATACACCATCATCCAGATATCATTGTGCAATTGTTATTGGTTAGCTTCATAATCAGTGGATTAGTCACAATTCTAAAGGATCAGCTCCAAATGCAGTTTATCAGTTTTTAAGTCAGTACATATATAGCTCCACATTTTGAACTTATTTATTAACTGTAGACGAGTAATTAGTTATTGAGTTAGTATTGATTGAATATTAAAAGAAAAAAGAAACCTACACACGAAAGGGGCAAATGATTCCTTTTTTACCTTCAGGGCTACTTTGACAGAATTCGGAAAATTGCACTTTAAGTCCTGGCTCGTCATTGTTGTGAGCTAGTGCAGTTGATTCCAGCTACTTCACCTTTTGAAAAAAACATACTTTGCTAAATTCCAGCTATTCCATACATATACTCTAAACATTCTTCACTTAATCCCAGCTACTTAAAATGGTTGAATTCGACGCTCAGACTCAGACATCCCTCGCTCATTTGGCGCACACCCGGCATACAAGTTAACTGATGCCACGTGCACAGCACCTTTGAACGGATATTCAGAGGAGCCAAACAAAGCTTTGCCACATTTATAATATATAATATTAATTTGGCCTACACATATATTTTATACACTTAATGGAGGCAATGTCAGTGAAAATAAATCTGTGGCGTGAGGCTGAACTATAGGCTGGAACCCGCATTCGTTTGATTACAGTCCCAGTGTGATATGAAATGGGTCATCATGCCGCACTAAGGCAATCGTGTTACCGTGTACAATTCCGACAATAACCCCTTGCAAACTCTGTGCAAGTCTATAAATCAAACTGAATACAATCTTCTCCCACAGATCCTATTCAGATTCCTCCTCTACTCTTTATCCATCTTAAGGCCTCAATTCCAAACACCATCCTACGTAGCCGCTTGAGCTTCTGCTTGCCTCTTCCTTGCATCTTGACGCGGAACCGAACCATTCCTGTCTATCAATTTTGTTTTGACTGAGCATATCTGAATAAGCTGGTTCCCGCAACTTGACCTTCTTTGGGCTTGTGGAAATCTCGAGTTTATGATTACGATTACGAGTACACTCGAAGAATGGAAACTGCTTTGTTCTTTAAATGTAAAACCAAGACGAATTCCGAGAGTCGCTTTCGTATAATGCAAAATGCAAGAAGAGAAACACACATTTTATGATTACAATACCTATTACTCTTAAGCATTATAATTTGATCGTAATATTCCCATGCAAAGGAGTTCGATGAAATATTTCCGAAAATATTAGCAAACCCAAACAGTGACGGGTCTACTGGGGTCAGAGGTCCAGTGCCCACCAATTGAGTGCCTTACCTTCTGGTATTTCTCAAATGAAATCGTGATTACATGCCAGATATGGTTCGGAAACGGATATATGTAAGGGGTGAATAAAACTGCTTATTTTTCTATTCTTATCGATGAAACAAAAGATCTTTGTCACAAAGAATAGCTATCATTTATTGTGTGATCTTTTCCATCAAGAAATTTGATGACTGCTTTCTCTTTCGAGATTTCAAACCTGCAAACGGATGAGATGCGCATTCATTGTCGGGCTTTTAATCGACACCGCGCAGCCGTATTGGTTAGACATCAGTCAATGTTTACTATGTTAAGATTATTACGGTGCGAGTGTAATTAGCAGTGTAAATAAGAATGTCCAGCAACTAGTAAGGCAATCAACTCCATTGGCCATTTATGTTTATGGTCAAGCACATAAATTGGATTCTAACTAGACTGAAGCGAGTAAATCTTTTTAAGAGGTAAGAGTTTTTTGAATCGCTTGAAAGTTATACACTTTTACTTCAACTTCTCTTACGCATGAGAAGTGAGTTAGAGCACAGAGTGTGCCAGAATGTGAGCCTCTCTGGAAATGTCCTTGCCACCTACGCAAGCAATCCTGGATCCACCACTGCCATGATCCTATCGATGTAGAATAACGTATCAACTTCGACCTCGGCTACCAATGTCCCATTGATTAGAATACATGCCTCGCCCGGCACCAGGTCTCCTCGGTCAACAATGGTAGATGGTACAACATACACTGTTCCTTTGGGCGATAACCTTTTGTTTTCCAATCCCGCCTTCTGCAGTTTGCTAAATTGCTGCAAATTCCGCATGTTTGCATGTGTCGCCTATATGTAAACAGAACATTCATCGCCTTTAATAGGTTCACAATAGTCGCTATATAAATGTTCAGATAGAAACATGCATAATGTGATCGATGTAGTTATAAGTGCAGATTAAACTCTAACGAACACCTAAAACCCATTTGTGTCTACCAATCTATTGAAATATTGAAGAATTCTCAATACATTATCATAACCTCACCAGCTGCAGTAAGTAAGATATTTGCGAATGCACGAGAGAACGAATGAATGAACGAATGAAAAAAGAGTACCAGAAACAAGGCAACGAACAGGACAAAGGCAACGCGATTGAACAATGCTATAATCTGCCAGCATATGATAAAAACATATTAGTCAGACAAGTCAGATTTTCTCAGAGGAATCTGACTAACGAAAAACATACAATTAAAAGATGATTGTAGTGCCAACATAAAGGTAGAACACCCAAAGTGGATTTTCAAATTTTGTAAACTCTGCCGAAGATGAGAAAATTCAAGTGACATTTTCGACCGAGCTTCTTCAACAGAATTAATTGTTGATGAAAGTCTGCGTTATAGGCACAGATAAAACATGAGAACTCAGTAAAACTAACGAATGTGCACATCTTTAGTGTTCTTAATGAACTCTCATGCCGCTTAAAGATATACCAAAAGACATAGTAAAGTGTTCACATGCATGTTTGCATATATATATATATATATATATATATATATATATATATATATATATATATATATATATATATATATATATATATATATATATATAAAATTTGTAAGATGTACCAAGTTGTCCTGGGGTCAACAGAGGTGACGATGAGTGGATAATGCATGCCCACATACATCCACTCGTCCATATACGCATACACACATGCAAAGATACGCAAATAGATACATTCATTCATACATTCAAACATACATACATACATACATGCGTGTATACATATAATACCCTGATGGCTGTGACAAAACGAAAACATACGGGCTTTATTGGTGTTTAAAATTCGATTGACGAAAACCAGAAAAATAAAGGATGTTGGCCCCTAGGCTCAAAATCACAGTTGCGGAAGTAGGAAACAATTGTTCCGGTTGGATAATACAAACTAGATTTCTTTATTCAACACTACAGTTATGTAATTTCTGGCTTTAAAAATTATAATTATTGAATTCGATTCCTATAATCAAAATGATAAATCATTCTTGCTCAAAATAATTCGTTTCAAGTAACCTATATCTGTAGTCTTTAAAGGATCTCAAGGGCTCATTACAGGATCCCACTCATTGTCATGTGCCTCGTTGTGAATTGCACTCAGTCAATTTTATCTGAGCATTTTAATTTAATTATTGGCAAATTGAATAAATCTCAACACATTACTGAGATGGGGTCTACCAAATAAGTCAGGTATTTTCGACCAGTTTGAAGGTGGTTGTACTGTGGACTTAAACAACGAATTAAGTGCACTGCATTGAGTTGAACTAGAAATGGTGCAAAATCGCTTTTAACGGGCAACATTAGGCCAGCGAGTGTAAAATTAATTACTAAACCATTCTAAATATCCGCTCCTCAGATTCATGTACTAACAGTGCCCGCGGTATAAGTGCTTTTGTTAAATAAATAAGTAAAATAAAATAAAGTTTTTCATAAGCAACTTTATATACAAATACTGAAACAATAAAGCGTTGGCATAGTGACACTAATAGTTTTACTTTTATTTGAGTGAACTGTATAATTGCACTGAGCAACTGCATAGGATAGGCCTAAGTATTTTTCTACCCTTATAATGACAGTGAGCTGCAGTATAAATTAGACTGTCAACGGACTGATCACCACAGTCAATGAATTTGTGTAGGCCTAAACAGATGCATCAGATGAATCTAACTGGGGTGAGCACTAAACGGGTGAGCTGATTGAAATGCACTACTTAGTAAACTTAGTGACAGATTAATTTTATGAATAAAGATGACACTCGGCGAGTAAATACTGTTCCATTGAATATTCTATAATTCTGTAATATTAATAATAAAAATAATCAATAGTAATTATTCCTCTTCTTATTGTTATTTTTATTTATCGCTCATTAATGCCTCATTTATGCTCACTTATGCTCATTAATTTATGCTCACCTGGGCTCATTTATGCTCATCCGTGCTCATTTATGCCTCACCGCTCGGTCGCTCGCGCGAAAGATCTCGAAGCGATAGGCCGTCGTGCACTTATTTGATAGTTGAGATACAAATGATAGATCCGTACTTGTAAAAAATTTATGTCGAAGAGTGAAATACGGATTTAATTGAGCTGCCGTTTTAATTATTGATATGCATGCAAATCGATCCTCTATAACATTTCTCGAGTTAACGCAAAGCTGGGCTACATATTGGGGGAGTCTGCAATTCGACGTCCGATCGATCGAGAACTTCGAAAGGTAATCGGCAGACTAAATTTTATTTTCGGCGCTTTTTTCAATACACTGGACACAGAAAGGTGCGGAATAAACGACGAAAGCATCGTCGGCGCAAAAAACTTACGATTGCAAGAGAGTAATCTGTTACACCGAAGAAGCGTATTACCTAAATTCATTAAGAGTATCTGCATCAAATTCACAACATAGTCTGATGCACCGAAACCTTACACAACGCTATAAATGCCAAGCTTTTGGTCACACGCTGCGAACTTCATAGACTCACCTTGTATTCCTGCAAAGCTACAATTACGACAGTCTACATTCATATTAACGCTTGCAGTTGCTTAAAAAATGAAATTGACGCTCCAACGAAATATTACGGTAATTTGGAGTCAATGTTATGTGCGACTACGCCGCAATCGTATCATGCTCTCGAGATTTCTAAAGCGTCCAAAGGAAGCTAAGTCCTGAGAACAGCTTAAAACCACGAGCGCAATGTTGACAAGACAGCGAAAGAAGATTTCCAAATGATGTCAATCAACTCAACACATTATATCGAGTGCAAAGAAATATAAAGTTCTTCGATAAACGCTCCCTTTTCAAAATGGCAG
Source organism: Norana najaformis (assembly GCA_964023275.1). Classification (NCBI taxonomy): domain Eukaryota; kingdom Metazoa; phylum Annelida; class Clitellata; order Crassiclitellata; family Hormogastridae; genus Norana; species Norana najaformis. The sequence goes on along the minus strand of OZ029913.1, from coordinate 2,368,569 downwards.
CAGAACCACACTGATAGCCTTAAATGGTAACAGGACAATAAACCCCTGGAGAATTACCCCCGGACAATTACCCCCGGACAATTACCCCCCATACAAATAACCCCCCGGACAATTACCCCCCGGACAACTACCCCCATGCAAATAACCCCCCGGACAATTACCCCCCTATACAGTAAAGAGTAGACATGAAAGACACAATTCATAAAGACATACAATTATTAGACAACTGGGCACAGACTAGACATGAAAGAATTACCAAACATCAAAAACTAATTATTAGACAATTACCAGACAATTGGGCCCAGACTAGACGTGAAAGAATTACCACACAACATGAAAGAGGTCAACTACTATATAATAGAAATGGGAAATACAAAGTTTAAAAAGTTGATCTATTTCTATCCATGATGGAATTTATAAAATCTGAAAGAGGAAAAGATAAACTTAGTTTTGAAGGTTATGTATACGTAAAGCAGAAAAATTTAGCAACTACAATGAGCGCAATGTTCTTGACTATCTACGGGGAATAGCTCACAACCTTTCTTTTTAAGTTCAATAAACTAATAAACAATAAACAGCATTTTCTGTTACACATTTAATTTCATGCTGTAACGTTGCATGGTTCTCCAATATATGTCTAATAAATTAAAATATAAACTGTATGATTAATATACATTATTTGTATATTTATATAATTAATATATCAGTGTAGGGGTAATTGTCCGGGGGGTTATTTGCATGGGGGGTAATTGTCCGGGGGTAATTGTCCAAGAACCCCTTAAATTAGCATTTTACATTAAAAAACCAGGAAGTTAGAGGCTAAAATAACAAAACTGCGCTTGCGAAAGAAAATCTGAATCACTCGTTTGTGATGATCAGAAGGTTGCGTGACGGCAGTTGTAAATATTTGAAGAAATCGAAGTGACAAAGCATCCTCTATAGAGTTTATCAAGCAAGGGATCGGCCGCCTACCCGGGGTAAATACTTGGCACTGGGAATAGAGTGCAACCTCCGCTACGTAATCCACAGCAGCTGGTGCTATGTTAAGTGACCCTCAGATAAGAGATGGGAATAGATTTTTAAAAAATTAAATATATTGTCGAAAATGTATGAAATAAGGAAGTACAGATTATTATTATTTTTTTACCAAGGTAAGTATAATCCCTTGGTTGTTCAAAAATTTCCGGAGAAAGCATCTACCTAATCAAACATGAACACAATACCTTTGTGAGGTACTTAAAGGTCACTGGTTCACATACATACATACATAGGCCTACACAAGCACAGTACATACATACATACATACATACATACATACGTACATACATACACATGTACATACAACTTCACAACTTGCATTGTCACTCATTTACCAACCCGGAAGTGACGGAGGGCCAAGTGGTGTGTTATTCCATGGACAATCGCCATCCCAAGTAATAACCAGGTGCAGCACTGCTTAACTTCACAGCACTTTCCGGCAGCATGTAAACAGTGTCACGCTGAAACAATGTCAAATTTCGCAAAATGTATATTCATTGTTGATTCTGGGAGCACCACTGGTAACCCAATCATTCCTAAACTTTCCTTGGAAAGACATTTCAACAGCAGAAGCATCCTTGTCAAATTTCATACCAATTAGGCTTGGATTTGCAGAGTCAAGATCTCCATTTTTTGTGCCTGTGAAATAATACTACAGGGCTGCAATATGTATGTGTGGCTTGCTTTTTTTAATGACTACTTGATCTGTCCAGCCAAAAATTAAAGCATACACCATGTTGAACCTGGACAAAATTATTTTCACTTTGAAGAATGATACATTATGAGTCTGACATCATCATGGCTGCAAAATTCGTTCAGGGTATGTACAGATGCAAGTGAAGCCATAGCAACTGTTACCATGGCAACTATTCCCCTGCACACTTCACTCCTGCCTCCAGGTATTTCCCCCACTGCAGACATTACAAAATCTGACCCTGAATATCACACTTATCCATCAACAGCTATATCTGTTTGGACCAGATACCCACTAAATGATTCAAGTAACACCATAGCAACAAAAGAAACACCATAGCAACTGTTACAGTGGCAGCTTTTCCTGAAAATCAGACCATGCGCACATAGCAGACCCATAAAATTTCTAAAACTGCAACAAGAAACATTTGGAATCCACTTGTGTCTTTCTTAGAACCTGAGACGGTAATGGATTAATGTTAACTTACATTAAACTGCAACAAGAAACATTTGGAATGCACTTGTGTCTTTCTTAGAACCTGAGTCGGTAATGGATTAATGTTAACTTACATTACCTATGGTTTTTGCACCGCAGGACCATACTTGGTTTGTTTTGCATTACAGACTTATTTATTTACTCATTCTGCACTCAATTCAAGGTCAGCAAATCGAAATCCAAGGCTTGAGACAAGTCTGCACTTCATCTTGTCCATGATGTCTGCTGAGTAAGCTCAAACTTGCAAATGTTGGATTACTGACCCAGCATGCTGCCAGTTAAACAACTGTGCCACACAGCAACTTCACTGTCTGTTGACATGCAAACTTTGCATTAATTAGATTTGCCTCCGATGTGTCTATCTCTATGCAACAAAGACAATCTCGTGCACAGCTCAAAATTGTTCACATTGGTTAAACCTTTTGCTATTGATATAACAAATAACTAACTGGTCTATAAATTGAAATCATAAAAGGAAGTAAAAGAAAGCTAACGATTGTAGTCAGATCCAGCTGCCTTGTACAGATTACGTTGCTAAGCTACAGTTTCTTAACAAAAGCACTGTGGAAAGTTTTTAAATTTTCTTCTTCAAAATTATCTGAAGCATCTACACAGTACTTTTCAAAAGCAAATAGCATCCCGAGTCTTGCATCAGTCCAGTGCATTTCACAACCACTGCTAATGTTTCTTGAAAGGAAATAACTTCTTGAAGATTTTGTTCTTCGACTTTGCCTCCGTATGTGCCGGAGTGACATCCATCACATCAGTGGAATCCAGCACAGCTTGAGGATTCGGGATATTATCTTGCGGTCTCATGAACTCTTGCGATCTCATGAACTCGTCTTGTGGAAAAAGACTTGGTGTTGAAAGATCGGTCCACGAATTGTTGGAGCCAGTTTCAGTCAATGAAGTTGAACTCGAATTCCGGCTAATGGTGGTGGTCTGGACTGCAGAAATTCCGGTGACAGTGGGAAATCCCTGGACTCGGGAAGTTCCGGCATGGGGGCTGTTTCCTAGCTGGCTGTTGGCTTCAGGGCTACTACTTGTTATCAGTCTGTGTTCAAGTGTGGTGGTTCTAGTTGAGGGTTCAGGAATCAGGGCATCGCACCTATGTGCCTTCTTTAGAGAGTTTGCCAGACGCACCCAGAACCACTCGACGAACACATCCCAGGTGTACTCGACTGCACAGATGTGATTGAGGATTGGAGGAATGGCACATGGACGATAAATCACTGGGATCAGTTTCTTCTCCTTGGCACCTTTCAGAAATTAAACATTACGGCTACACTAAATGATACATGTAAGCTTACACATATAAGCCTAAATAAATAAATAAATACAAAATCCAAATAGTAATAATAATTATTATTATTATTTTATTGAGCACTTCAATTTTTCAATTACTTCAGCTTCATTGCTTTATTGCCTATTATTATTTTATTGATTTTATTTCTGTCTCGGATACCTCAGATGGGAACAGTCAAAATACCAATGGCAGCCTCAAGCCTATCTGACAGTTTATAGGTACTATTTACTAAAAGATGTTAACTTAATCTGTTTGATTATGAGTTTATTATTATTGTTATTATTATTATTATTGTTGTTGTTATTGTTGTTGTTGTTATTATTACTATTGTTATTGTTATTATTATTAATCTCCTATTATTATTATTATTATTATTATTATTATTATTATTATTATTATTATTATTATTGTAGTTATAATAACAATCTTAAGGTACCTTAATCTTAAAGATACAAGACTCCTGTTACCGGGTTTTAAGTACTGAGTTTGCAAAAGCTAACATCAACTTACCCAGACTCTGATGAATATCGCGCTGAAAGCGACAGTATTACTATGATTTATGATTCAGATGCTGCTTTAGTTAATGGTGATTTGATTGAAAAATGCGAGCCCCACCTGGAGCGAGTGAGTGAGCAAATCTCGTCTGGAATTCACATTCCTTGCTGTTGATGTAATCGGGGCTCAACACAATGATCATTTTGCGACATCTGAAAGTGAAAGTCAATCGCAAAAATAGAGTGAATTGCAAAGGAACAGTTTAATTAGACGTTTTTCACTTTCCTTTTTATGCAGCCCAGTTAAAAGCAGTAACCTGACTCTAGGTGCAAAGTTATGGCAAGCGCCAGCTATATTTTGTTCACCTTGTTGCAACAAACTACACATCGTAATCGTAATTCCAAAATTTCTGCAGCGCCCAACAAAAGCTACGTCATGGGGACCAGCTTATTCACAGGTGCACAGTCAAAACAAAATCGATACGCAAAAGGGTTTGGTTCCAGGTCAAGATCCAGAAGTCACGCAGAGAGACAGCATTGCAGGCTACCGTGGGTGGTGTTTGGGATTGGAGCAGAGAGATAAGAGGATGAAGTGATGTTTACTGACTGGATTCAGTGTTACCTATGGGCATATACTCATATATAACATAATCAAATCTAATCTAATCTAATGACTTCTATAGCTCCGTTATCATAATGCTAAAAGCATCATTCAACGGTTGCTTTAAGTCAAAATCACAATCCAAAATTATAATGTGTTGAACAAGCTGGGTCGAATTCTGATAGGTCAGTTTCTGTAAGAATCCAGAATAGTTGGTCAAAAGAACTATTTGAAAACTGTTAAAAATTATTATCTAACCAAATCTCGTCTAATCTGAGAGCTTGAAATGAACTTGGTATGCAACAAAATACATCATCATCTCATGCAACCAGAGTAATATAAAGTTTGCCTGAAAACTAAGAGTGCTTAGAGTTTGGTAATCATAGGTAACAGGTTGCAACAGAAATTGGTTTATTTACAGAAAGAATGAATTTTATACCGACAGTTGATCCTACCTCTCCTGGATGAGTTTAGTCATGATGACGTACTCGGCACAGCCAGGCATCAGGTCTCGACTGACAATACACAGTTTGAGCCCATGCACAGTCTCCAGTTTGTGCATCATCTCACGCACAAACTCAAAGTCCTGGTGGGTGTAGCACACGAAGGCATCAAAGTACTCGGGCACACCAGTGGTCACTGAAATCCATGCAAAGAACTGTTAAGCTCTGAGTGACCAACGGTCACTTAACTAAACGCAAGTAATTTCTATACTATAAAACAAAAGTGGATCACGGTAATTAAAACAAAGATCATGAGGATAGTGAGGAATGGGTTACAAGAAGATCTGTTTTAATGGGTCATTGCATATATGCTAAAAATCAAGGCCTAAATTTATTGAAGAATCTCAATTTAAGCCTCGATTAAATCTCAGTTATTTTCAGACTGTCTAATAAGACAAGCAATTTCATCCTGTTACGATGGACATTATATTTATCATGAAAAATTATGATTATTGTAATTAACTGCAAACCTACCTTCGTTAATCGTTATATTTTTGAACTCGTCCACTGAAGTCACTGAAAATAAAAGAACAATCATTTGTAAACTTCACTAATGGATTCTAATTTCAAATTGTCTGCATGAATAAATAATGCGATTGCACTCAGCTTGTAACGTGAAGAGTATGGATTCGAGCCTCCTATGAGACAGCTATTGGATAAGGATCTTGAGCAAGTCCTTCGCTCACAATTGCTCGGCACCATTTGATTGATGCTTAGTCATCAGATGGTGGCGCTTAATAAATGCTGAAATAAGAGGATTGCCCCTTAAGCAGAGCTATAGGGTAAAACTATGGTTCATACGTAGGCAGAATGGCAAATGAGACGCCAAATCTGCTGCTTACCTTCGTCAACTTGTATTGGTTGGGCATCTTCACCAGATGCTTCGCTCATCTGGGCTTCAATGGATTTCCGATAAGTAGTGCAATCTCTTTCTAAAAGGCAAACATTTCAAATGAGTTACAGTTTCCTCTTAATAGCCTCCATCAACACCTTTTTAAACAGACTGCTACAGATCATTCTAAGCAAGCTAAACTTCATTTTTTTCAAAATAATTTCATTTACTTGAATAAAACATACATAAATTTCATATAGCAAGTTCAACTTCAGTCTTCTACAAATACTAATTTAATTCATATCTGCCTATAAATGTTTAATTTTTTATTTATTTCTTTACTCTGAAGATATTGTAATATCATTGTAATATTGATATCTAGAATAATATCGACAGTAAGGTTTTGATTCCCCCCTAAGTCAATCACTGAATAACGACGTTGAGCAAGTCCTGTGGATTTGGCTTTAATTTCTGCTAACCCTTTGGACTCGAACACCAAAGCAGTTTAAACAACTTCTTTTCTCCAAAGTGTGAAAGAAATTCCTTTGTAATTATATTATTTCATTTGGTTTTAATTATACTTTTCTGTTATTTTTAAACATTATATTTAACGGTATTTAACAGTGACAACACCAGTAATGATAGTGAAAATGATGATGATGATGGTGATGATAACAATAATAACAATAATAATAAAATAAACAATAATTCAACTCAACTACTGTGCACGGTACCTTAATCAAAGATTAGCCACCCAGATGTAACAAGTCTCTCAAACATCAGTTTTTCATCTTATCTTTTGGGTGTAATCCTGTGGGTACAAAAAAATAATAATAATAATTATAAAATCAGTTATAATTTTAATAATAATAACTACAATTTCATTTTCTCCGGACACTTTTTAACAACCAAGGGATCTTTCTACCTCAAGTAAAACAGGTAACAGTCACATGGTATCAAATAAGTGACGACCATTACCTAGAATTTTAGCCAGCTGTTCTTCATTCAAAATGTCAAATCTTTCCACAGCTTCAATAGCTTCCAGCAGTTTCCTGATAGTCGACGTATCCTGAAAAGCCCACTGGCGTAGCAGTTCAGTTGTCGGGTCCTTTACACGAGCGAAATTGTCAATGTCGAGAGCAGTGAAGAGAAGAAACTCCGCCACGCCTCTCCAGTCCTGCAGAAGGAACTGTTTGGAACTAAGGCTATCCATCTCTGGATTGAGATGCTTTGAGAGCCATGTTCGGCTTGATGGAGAAAGAGCCTTGGCTGGACAGGCGCAGAAAGGCAGAAGGAGTTCGGGAATATCCGACATCGAAACTGGCGATGAAGTTGCAGAAAATCTGTAACAAACGACACAAAACGAAAAAGTTAGCAAGAATCATCGCCGTTACCTATGGTACGATCTTCTCTGAAGTGTTACCATTTCCATGATAAATGTACCGGTAAATGTAAATGTACATGGTTTTATATAGCGACCATATGGCCTCGACCCTGCTCATTTTGCAATTAATTTATTGGATGAGATCCTTCACTACCACTCCCTGTTTGTATGGGCGCCACGCCATTTAAGGTTCTCATGTGCGGACTACGATAGCCCGAGATTAAAATCTCTGAAATATAACCACTATTGGTATTGAACCGGCTTCCTCGTGCACAGTGGAGCCTTGACGTACACTTTAACCAATGTGGATAACCAGGCCTGCATTTCCAGCCGCCTCTATGTGGAAGAGTATTCACTAGATATACTTATGGAAAACTCATCAGCAATATCTTTCCCATAGACACTCCCCAGAAAAGCACGGGTTAGGTGACTGGCCGGTAAGGCTACTCTAATACACCCTTGTGGTATGTTGCCCTGTAATGTGTATTATCTGAATTGTTACATAGCGACTGTTAGGGACCTATCAAAAGTATTGCAAACTTAGTTGTCTAAATGATCTAAATAGATGCACCTAAGAACATGACTAGAGCTAAGTCAGGTGAAATGGTACATGTGTGTATTATTTAATCATAGAAATTAACCTCATTCATATCAGACTGTTATCAGAAATCTCATCTTATCTTGGTTTCACTTGGCTTTCAAATTTCTGTCCCTAAATCTTTCAGTTTTGCCTTGAAATTTCCTTTCCTCTTTCCCTAAATACGATAAAAGTTTTATGTGGCGTTGGAATTACTATCTAAATATTTTCTAAATATTAAATATTTTATAAATATTCTAAATATTAAATGTTTTCCTTTGCCAAAATGTTCTTATCCAAATCTACCTTCTTCTATACGTATCATTTCAAGCCAGTAGGGCTAAGTCAGATCTTATTACTGGTACCTTCTAGCACATTTTGGCACAACCAAGGCCAAAATATGCTGCCCAGTGGCTTGTTCTTCAATCAGCACTATACAAATTTCCTAATACGAGAAAATATGAGCTATAAAGGTTGTTCTGAGATTTAAAAGATAATAGACAGGTATTGGTAAGCTGCCAATTCATGTCTCATGCAATGTTATTGCGGCGCTATAGAAGTTATACTATTTGACTAAACATATACAAAACACTGGGTCAAAACACATGCACAGACAGTCAGACAATTCTTAGGTTACTGAATTTGTTCAGAGACGCTGCCCTTTCAAAAAGTGAAAGGGTTAATATTGACCCATTTGAGTAAGACTTGGAGGGCTAGAGGTGCAAATGTCATCCCTAGAACCCTTACCCCATAGACAATTCTTCCTGACGCAGCATATGGGGCACCGCGAATTGCAATATTTTACATTACATTACACGAGTAGCCGCTTAAATATTTAACATTTCATCGGGTTTGAAACTTTTCAACCATATTTATACTACTTAGCAACAACAGAAACAACATACGAAGAAACTAAAATAATAAGACTACTAAGGTAAAGCAGAAGAGCAGACCATTAAGCTACTGCCAAAGCAGCCATGGGCGTGAAGTGTTAGCGACTTCATTTTCTTAGCCTCGGCATATAATGACGGGTGGCCAGCGCTCCCTTGCCGTCTGATCTTCCCACTGACAGCGTACGGTCAATGTACTCATTACAGCCGAGATAGATCGGGGACGCTAGTGGGGCTAAATCGCGAAATAAATTTCTGCTGTGGCGGGATTTGAACCTCCGAACTCTCGATTGACAACACGCTAACCAGCAGACCATTTACACCTGCTAAAGCGTCAGGAAAATCTTATGATCGAAACATAAAGCGAAGCACAAAAGTATAAAATATCCTCGCTTACTTCTAAATTTTAATGTGTAAATACAGCAATTTCAACGACTACAGTCTTACCGAATCAAATGAGTCCCACCTCGACATAAGAGCTCGTTGGAACGACACACCCAAAACCTTCTAACAACAAGGAAGTGTAATATATAAAAATCACAACGTAACTACTCCTTTAACTGGCTGTTATAAGCATCCAACCTATATAGGATGCACAACACTGGCTGGCGTACGTAGGCCTGCAACAGCCTGGTAGGTCTAAGGGCCTGACAGGTATAACCTCATGACGTAAGCCCACTCTGTCCCTGCGGTTAGCCACCCACTGCTGACAGCCTACTTACGGCTCAGACCTTTGCGGAACAAAACCTCTGACAACCACGATCGTTGGGCCCACATTGGCCTTTCTTATTAAATGGCGAGGCGACCATTCAAACGGGCAGCGGTGGTGAAGGATTTCACTCGATCAACTAACTAAAAAAATAGCGGTGACAGGGCCATACTATCAGTATAGAAAACGTGTACATTTACGTTTACATTTACGCTTAGGCTAGTTGTGTTGCCACCAGTGGCATAGCGCGAGTCAGCTGCGGGCTCATTGAGCGAGTTTGTCTGAGATAGGCCTAACCTATGCCAAACTTCATCGTAACTTATTCTGTCTCCGTCTGATTTTGGATCTTGACCTGGAACCGAACCCTTTTGCATATCGATTTTGTTTTGACTGAGCGCCTGTGAATAAGCTGGTCCCTGCGACGTGGTTTTTGTTGGGCGCTATAGAATCTCGGAATTATGATTATTCAGTAGGCCTATAGGTCTGTCAGGCATACAATTTTTAATCCAAAGATCCACATTATTGTTTTTACCTAAACAAACCCCTATACAATCGCGCAACAATTAGGGCCTACAGCTCAGAAAATCTAGTAGGCCTACATATGTATTCGTAAACTGTAAATTTGCTCGTTTTTCTATAGCGACTGTATAGTCTCGACCTTACTTATTTTCAGTAAATTAATCGAATGAGATCCTTCACCAACGCTGCCCGTTTCAGTGGATGTCACGCCATTTAAGTTCCCCGTGTATGGGGCCTACATAAGTACGTAGGCCTACATATCAAGCGGTGACCTACATATCATATCGTGCTCGTAATCTCCGAATCTCTTAATTTCAGCGCCCTAAAAGCTAAGTCTTTGGAATGAGGTTATTCACCAACGCTTAGTCAAAATCAAAATCGGTTATAAGGCAAGGGTCCGTCTGACTGACTCTTGGATCTTGACCTGGAACCGAAGCCTTTCTGTCTATAGATTTTGTTCTGACTGAGCGCTTGAGAACGAGCTGGTTCCCACGACTAAGCGTTCGTTGGGCACTGTAGAAATCTCAAGCTTACGATCCAAAGGTTCAGATCCAACGGTCGATCGAGCGGGAAGGCCTCCAGCAGAGTTTAATTATGTCCCATTATATGACGTGGTTGTTGGACGAGACGGACGGCTACGGCGTTTGGTAGGCCTACTGACTCGGGGAACAAATAAGTAAATAAATATGTAAATGCAAAGGAGAAGATATGTAAATGCACATACCACGATATATATATGCAAATGTAAATGTAGGCCCAGGCCTACATGTTTTTCATTAGCGACCCGGTTCATTTTTCAATGAATTCATAAAGTCAGATCCTCCACCACCGCTGACCAGTTGATGTTTAGGCCTGTGTATCAGGTACATGATGAAGCGAAATCGGTCGCAACGTCGAAATTGTAAACGTATCGTAATCATACATTTAGTTAGCGCCTCCACAAGAAAACTACTGCCCGTTCCGAGCTCACAACACAAGACCGCGACTACAGGTTGCATGGAGGTCCGTCCCTGAGTGCAGGCCAACCACAGCTGAACTACCATGTTGCATTGCGGAAGCATAGGATGGAGGGACAACCAGGACACCTTGTGCTGCAGAACGAAGAGATCTATGGCCAGGGACAGATGACACTAAAATACACAGCTTCCTTACGCCGACGATTCCTCGCTCAGCCGATGGACACACGGCGTGTTAACAAATTATCTTACTTACTTACCTACTTACCTACTTATTTACTTATTTACTTATTTACTTATTTACTTATTTACTTACTTACTTACTTACCTACTTACTTACTTACTTACTTACTTACTTACTTACTTATGTACTTACCTACATACTTACTTACTTACTTATTTACTTATTTACTTACTTACCTACTTTCTTACCTACTTCTTTACTTACTTATTTATTTATTTATTTATTTACTTACTTACTTACAGAATAGAGCGTAACCGGCCAACCGCATAACCGGCCAGGCAGTTTCGCATCAGCTAGAGGCTCTTGAAACAACAGGTCCTCGCATGGGCAACAAAAGCAGCTCATCCAGTAGGCCTAGCCCTTAACTGACGAGAGAAATTTTTCCGCCTAGGCCCTGACGACGAGCGATTTTTACCGGAAAACGCCTATTAATTAAATAGTTTTCAACTTGTTGTATCTCAGTCAGTTCTTGACCTACAGACATGAGGTTACCATCAATCTTTAGCATTTTATCTCCTCTTCCCATCCATTCGTCTAGTTTTTAATACAAAAAATTTTGGGGTACCCAAAGTTGCCCCAAACCGTACCCCACCCCATGTTTAAAATTTTTTTCATGTTCAGGCTCCTATGGAAAATAAATTTCAGTGACAACATATGTAGTGTCAGCACAAAAATCGTGCAGAAATCAATACCAGACAAAACCTCACAAGAATTTTGAAAATATTTTCATAAATGAAGGAGATACAGTATTTTTAGTATGTAAGATGAAGTCATACAATTTGAAGGAAATATAAGAAAACACCTGAAAAGTAAGAAATGTCTAACTTATCAGATCTTGGTCATTCTTTGACACACAGAGTTGAGGTTAATATCATTCTTTAGCATTTTATTTCCTCTTTCAAACCATTTTTCCAGTTTTTGAGAAAAATCTTTGGAGGTACTCATAGTTGCCCCAAACTGTACCCACCCCATTTGAAAACTTTTTTCATGTTCAAACCCCTATAGAAAACATTTTCAGCGACAACTCATGTAATGTCAGCACATGAACTGTGCAGCAATTAATATCAAACAAAACCTCCAAAAAGTTTGAAAATATTTTCATAAATGAAGGAGATATAATATTTTTAGTATGCAGACAGTAGTCGTACCAGAGGAGTAACAAGAAATGCCTAAAAAGTAAGAAATTTTTAACTTATCAGATCTTGGTAATTTTTGGCATACAGAGTTGAGGTTAACATCATTCTTTAGCTTTTTATCTACTCTTTCAATCCTTCAGTCCAGTTTTTGATAGAAAAATTTTGGGGCACTCATGTTGCCTACTCACCCTATCACCTCCCAAACACATACATAGTAATACAACCACGACATCAAAAACACTGCAGCATGCACACCAACAGGACAACAGTAACATTACAACAAGCCAGGCACACAGAGAGGCAAACACACTGAAGTTTGTTTCCTTTTCAAATATTTGGTAGCTCTCAAAAGGGCCATTTTTATGAATGCCTGAGTGCACTGGATGGTCACCTTGAAGATGGATGAAGCTCCTGAATCGACTCCTCTTTCTCAATAGACTGCACTGAACAGTTCTAAGAGGACAATTTAGAATGGAAATTTTAAAATTTGTATCGATGTGCTATATTGCTTACCTTCCTTACACTCCACAGAACCACTATCTGATTTTGCTCGTTGCAAATGTGGAAGCATAAAACTTTGCACAAAGCAACTTTACATGCTTCACATTCATATTGAGCCTTCTTGGGGCAGCCTTTGGGATTCTTGATCTTGTTCTCTAAAATAAGATGCTAGAGGAGAAGTAGGTTTCCATTTTATTCTGTGGGGTTTACCTGCCTTCTGTGCATTTGACCTACTCTACTCACCATGCAGGCCTGGTCTGTTCAACTAGCACATCAAAAAGCTTATCCAAAAATTTCAAAAATGGTGCATCAGGGGCTGGTCCGCCACAGACGTTTGTAAATGGAACAGTTAGGGGTCAAATGGGAAAATCTGCTACTTGTTCAGTCCTGTCTATCTCGCCCAAGTCATCCGCCTGACCCAGTTTGACAGTCCGCTAGCGTGTATACGTAGCCGTCTAATTCGGTGTCGATGTCAGAATGTTCTTTAGCCAACACCACTTTATCTTCTTCACTGGTAGCAAAAGACAGGCTTTTATTGTCAGATGAGTCAAAACTGTCATCATCTGATGCAAATTCATCAAGAATTTGCCGAATTTCGTCGTCAGTAAGGCCACAAAAACAACACGCCGCCATTTTGGGTTATTTAAATTCGTGATTTAAATGTCCGATTTGATTGGTCGATTTTTATGTTTATAACCGAATTCTAAAAATATCTTCCACTTATTTCTGTACTTAATTATAATATCTTGGCCTAATTGATGTAAGGTTTCAAAAATATAACGTCTGCGATAGGCTGAGAGTGGTCTAGATAATAGTACATGCCCACTACCAATTACTACCTGCTCGTCGTGATACCTACACTACCAATCACTACCTACTCGTCTGTATTGGGCTAGATAGCCTAATTAGAAGTATGACTAACTTTGGGATCCCACCGTTTAGCCTAATCGTTATCGTAATCGTAAACTCGAGATTTCTACAGCGCCCTACGAAACCTAAGTCGCGAGAACCAGCTTATTCACAGGCGCTCTGTCAAAACAAAATCGATAGGCAGGAAGAATTCGCTTACATGTCAAGATCCAAGAGGCAGGCAGGCAGGCAGGCAGGCAGGCAGGCAGGCAGGCAGGCAGGCAGGCAGGCAGGCAGGCAAAAGGCAGGCAGGCAGGCAGGCAGGCAGGCAGGCAGGCAGGCAGGCAGGCAGGCAGGCGGCCACGGTGGGTGGCGTTTGGAATTGTGCCAACATGTGTGCCCATGTGAAACCATCAGGGATATCATCTTAGATAGGTTTATATGTATGTAAATCCAACACAGCCTGATTCGTATAATTGATTTATTGTAGTATTTGACTTTGTCAATCAAGGAATCTTTAAACATAGGCCTATACTACAACTTTTGTAAATCGGCTACCACCACACGTCAATTATTAAGTCAGCGCGTATGAACCTTTAAAACCTGCTCTTCTAAATTCTAAGAGCCACAGCAATTTCACAGCTAAAATTTCTGTTCCCACACCGGGAATCGAACCCGGGCCGCCAACGTGAAAGGCTGGAATCCTAACCACTAGACCATGTGGGAATCTCGTTGCTCATCAATGACTTGTTTTACCTATTCCGAGTATTTAAGACGTTACAAGCTTCGCAGATTAATTTCCTCAACCGAATATACCTATTATAAGTTAGAACCGGTGTGGCTGGTAAGGTGTGCTCTTAGGTGCAACGTGCTCTACAGTACATCATACCTAGGCACAATATACTCAATAGTAGGCGCTAACTGGTGGTAGCATGCACTAGTGTACGAAATGCCTAGCCCACACCCAGGCATAACGTACCTCAGGCATTGTGTACTCTAGTTAATTCATAGAAATTACGTATTCAAAAAAATGAAGATTTTAAAATGGTAGCAAAATTAACAGCAGCTATATTTTAAATAATAAATAAATTAAATACTTGATGAATATTTTATAGTTCAAATTATTGGACGTAAAGCATATTATTCATCGAATCCCCTTTCTTTAAAAATTGTATACTCTTAGGTCCAGCTTCTTTTTCACTGAAAGCTTTTAATTTTAATTACTTTTTACTCACTGCAGGTAAGGTAAGTACTTTGTGCCTAGGTATGAGTCCACATTACCTACAGGTATCATGAACTCTAGAGTACAAAATGTGCCTAGAGTACACCCTGCCTCCTACACCGGAACATATAAGTCTTATAGGCCTACAGTAATCATGTGACAAAATTGTTGATCTAACTATTTTTCTTCCATATAATTTATGCTTTTACTAATTATAAATTATTATACCATAATAATGATAATAATATTAATATTATTATTATTATTATTTATTATTATTTTTATTATTATTATTATTATAACGAAAATTTGTAACGCGCCCAAAGTCACACCGAAATGTGAATCGGAGGCGCGGATAAAAGGTGAAAGAGTTAGATATCCAGATGCTTGAAAGCCAGTGAGAAATAGTGAGTTTTCAGGCGTTTCTTGAAAGAAGGAAAGGAGTTCGAACTTCGGAGAAACATTGTTAGACGGTTCCATTCCTTCGGGGCAGCGGTGTGGAATGCACGAGAGCCCAGGACAGTTCTGCATCGTGGCTCAGCCAAGAGACCCGTACCTGAAGATCGTAGGCTGCTTGGAGGGATTAAGGAGAGACTTGAGACTGAATGTAGGTAGGAGCGCTCATAGTAAGAGTTTTGTAGGTCAGAGAGGCTACTTTAAATCTTATCCGGAATTCCACAGGAAGCCAATACAGATGGCTTAATAGAGCTAAAGAATTTGTGTGAGAAGGTGTACGCAACCAATTCAAGAAGTCTACCAAGAGGCGCTCCCAGCCCAGCTCTAACAGTTTTTAAATGTTGGTGAAAAGTGTATCTAGCATCCTTCTTTAGAATAAAACACTGATTAATAGGGATGCCATTCAACGTGGAGGGTCCAGCAACCGAAAAGGCGCGATGTTGCATTGTGGTAGTGCATGAAAAACGACATAATACAGGAGACAGTGAGAAGTGGCTGTCATGCCGTCTACATGACTGTCGTTTTCTGTTTCAGAAGTGCTGCTGCTAAGGAGCTGGACTCCAACTCAACAGATTGTCTATCATATGCTCAGATTCTTTGCTAAAAGAGAACTAATTCAAAAAGACTGTCCGAAAGACAAAGAAGTTCTTTGTGTTTACCATTTCAAGACGCAGATGTTGTGTCAATATTTCTTTAACCGATAGTCGTTGCCTCCAGGCTTCTGTTCCGGTCAAAGCAGGAGGACTGGGCATCCTTCGGGTTATCTCACTTACTCTTCTGTATCCTTGGTATCCGCTGCAAGTACCCGGGTCCTCTAATCCCGCTCGCTACGCACTGTGCAAACAAACGGTGACACACATTTTGAAGCTTTGCGGCAGCATATTTGCGAATTGAATAGAAACGTACACCAGACCAAGGTCTAGCACATCAATATATTGTGATCAGCCACCAAGTCAAAAGTATGTTACCAGTTCCGAGGCGTCTCTCACCGATGCATACCACCAGGAACGCTTCAAGGCGGTCTTTGCTCCGCGTACCAGAGGCTGCCTCTTTGCTCTACCCATCACAACCTGTGGCGTAAGACTGTATGATGAGGCTGTGGGAATCGCTATTGACCTTTGCCGGGAGCAGGTATTTTCGAAACGGATTGCTCTTGCGGATCATTTGTGATGGTGGATGGATCGTATGGCCTCTCTTATGGCTTGGGTCCTGTTCGGTTTGCCCGGCACGCTGACTCAAGGGACTCAAGCTGTCGTATCCTTGTTTTCCCTGCAATCAGAGGCCCTGCTTCCCTATCCTGAGCTGAAAGCAGAGACTTGACAGATTTGTGCTCAGTTCATGGCACAGGAGCCGCATTTTGAGTTGGAATATCACTGTTGCAGACATCCTAGATGCTTCTTACTTGGCTGTTATTTCGGCCGGTTGAGCTGCGGAATTGGCAGCATCTAGAAACACATCAAAATACAATCCATTTCCACCCCGTATCATTTTGTTACGCTTACCTTCCAAGCCCTTTGATATATCAGTAAATCTGGGTTTACTTTTATCACAGAGTTGGGTCGTTCTTTAAGGGTTTTCTGTTCTTTAAGAGTGTAAGAGTATTCTGCAACTCTCTGGAGACGAAAGAAAAATATACCATCTATTCGATCGCCTACCAGTTGTTATCCAAAATTTTTACTTCTATCCTTTTTCGCGGCGCTTTCTCTCTGCAAAAACCCAGATTTAGCGAACCCAGCCACTTTATATCTTCGAGGGGTTTTACAAATCCCAACAAAGCATTTGTACCTCGGGCTATGTTGTTGTTGATGATGAAGATGATGACGATGATGATGATGATGATGATGATCAGAATAATAATAATAATAATAACAACATCTACAATAATTATAATACTGTACTAATAATAACAAATAATAATATTCCATTACTAAGTTCTGATATAAATGTGATTGAATAGTTTCTGTATTCATTAGGTCGACGATCTTGTTTCGGCGAAGTCTTGGCTCGTGCTGAATTATTCCTCTTTCTTACCGGACTGGTGCAACGCTTTTTCATACGACCACCAGAGGGCCAGAATATTGTTGTCGTCAACCCGATTGAACCTATAGCAGTCGTTCTGAATTTCTCCGCGTTTAACATAAGACTAATTGCGACCGATTAAGACTGCCAAATAAATGTATCTTTTTAGCAAAAAGTAGAAGCTATTGTTAAAGAAGATATTTGGTTTTCCCTACTGCTGTCGCGTAAAATATGTGCAACCTTATGTTGTTACTCAGATGAACGTTTTGAATATCAAACATTTCAAAGCTCAAGACTTCCATCTAGGATGCAAAACAAAGCGGTAAGCTTAAGCAATATGAAAGGCACGTGTTCAATATCGCGAGTGGCCAGTATACAGCTTGTCAAGCTAACACGTGTGAAGACGATCATAATTTGACCGGAACATTTAAATGAAGGAAAGATGTCATATGTGTCGAACTTGTGTTATGAGAAAGCTGGTTGTAAGTTTGACGATGTAGGCCTTGAAGTTAACAGATTCTAGTTCAGCCACAACAACAGTTTGCAGCAGACATTTTGGACATCTTCACGACAGTATCATTAGAGAATTTAGATTTGACTTTTTAACTTTTGTGTTAGAAGAAAAATGGCTTGATGCAAGGCTATGTATTCGAGACTTAGATGCCTATAATGCTAACTCTTATCACGTCTTATTTGTTAATCTAATAAACAGTTACTGAGAAAAGATGATTTTGAACACCTGTATAAAAAGTGCGGTTTTGTCCATTTTTGCAACATAATGCAGTGAATTTAAACTTTAACCACGTGTTGCATAGTTAAATCCCAAACATTGGCAACTAATACTAAGCCACAAAATATTTTATATATTGGCCAATATTTTCGACGCGATTTAACATATCAGATTAAGATCTGCACCTCATGGCAAAAAGATTCACAGCATAAGCAAAACATTTCATCTGGGTTTGCCCATTAGTCTTCTATATAGAGCAGCAACAAGAAACATGGCAGTCACTCACTTAAAATAAACCCATAAGGTCGACACCGAGTAATTACCAAGATCGGATATTGGGTTTACGACTAAAAGATTGCAAGGATATAGGATATCTTATGACTGTAGTTGATTTTTGAACCGATGTACAGCGCCCTTTTCTTCGGCCTCGGCTGTGCTACGGCGCTATATAAATTGTCTTATAATTATTATTATTATTATCATTATTATTATTATTATTATTATTATTATTATTATTATTATTATTATTCCGACAAGCCTCGACAGCTGCAACTCTGTTCTGTGTGGTCTCCCTAAATGCATTGTGTTTCCACTATCTGCAGTCATGCATCAGGCTGTACGACGATGTCTTGGACTCACCTACCAAGACCATATCACGTAAGGCTTTTCGTTATCTACACTGGCTTCCTGTCCTTTTACAGAGACTATCTTTCGCTATAAACTCAAAACATACTTCTTCCGGTCTGTTTATGGTTTCTTAGTGCCTCTGTTTTCCGTCTTCAATGTGCACTTTTGAACTTTGTTAGGAGGGCCTTATAAAATGAGAGTTGTATTGTATTGTATTACAGCAGATGATATGCTGCACGTAATGGGCATGCGCAAAGTTTAGACGTCATGTTAATTAACAAGATGTAAGGTGCTTTGATAGCAGTTCAGTAGTTGTATCGTAGTTCTTAACTCTATAGTATAATGTGATTTAGTTGATCAAACAGTTAGCAATAAAGAATCCGCATACTACATAACTCAAACTATGGGTAAATTAGAAGCAATTTAGAAGCATTAAAATGTTGAACTTCATTTTTGTTACAATAAATCTACACTTATTTAATAGGGGTTCAGAATTTCAGGACGTAATATGTGAGAGAAACGGACAATAAAAACTGAAAAATTTCGTGACGTAATTTATGGGTGGCCCCTCTGTAATGTGCCAAATTATAAAAGATACACACGATCACTGCAGAATTGCTTTAATTTGTAGATTATTTGCAACGAACGTCTAGACTAATACTGAAATTGTAAAACGGTATTACGGAATTTTTTTATTATTAACCGAATTATGACTGTGCACAAGAAAACCCGCCCCAAAGTCGAAAAAATCTCGAAAATGGGTCTAAAACCACACTGTACTAGGCTGGAAATGCTGCGTAGCATGGTGAAATCTTCATATTTTTTAATCACAAATAGTGAAAATGTATAAAATCCTTGTATATGTACGTCTCCATACGAATACTAGGAAAAATCCGCGAATTAAGTGTAATGTAAATAAGTTCTCTGTTGTAAATAAACTAGATTTTTCGATGCCCAATTATAGTTTTACAGCCTGAAGTGAAACTCTGGATCTTTGAGCAATATATTTGGCATATCTCTGTGAAAAAATACACATAAAATTATTCAAGCCTATTATATGCCCACTGCCTTCTGAACGCATTTCTGGCATACTCATTTTCGACTTAGGCCAGGCTTTCTCACATACGGTCACAGTTCTGCTGTAGTGAATTCATTTTGAAAGTTAAGGGGTAGCCTTATCAAGGACACAAAACTCTCTGGCGCCAGCCCTGAACGTATGGTATGAGGCTAAACAGTGAATAGATAAAGGCAAACCACAGAAAGGCATGCCTCTACATTGTAGGAACGGCTATGCTCAACTGAGTTTTTCGTTAGACAAAGAAAGTCAACGCCCCTCGCATATAGTCTGTCTACATTGTAAATCTCCTCTTTTGGCAGTCGGTTTTCTCTACAGAAACCCGTCCATATTTTTTTTACAGTTCGTCTGTATGATCCTCCGGTCTTGATAAACATGTTGAACATGACGCTTGTTACTGTTTTAATTAGGTTATACAGGAATGACATAAATGACACAAACTTCACGGTTAATTATTCTCAAGAAACAGAGTAAAAGTGAAGTTCTAAACAAAGCACTTATGCCTAGATCAGAGGTCCCCGACCTTTTCGTTCATGTCGGCCGCCGCAAAAAAGGTTCATATTTTTAACACGGCCGCCATGGTAGCTGCCATTAGACCATTTTTAATATATTGTGATGAGAAATAAGATTTATAAATAAATAGTACTTGGCGTCCAAAACTAAACTCGGTTACTGCTACGAATATGTTTACTGACTCCATTTACCTCTCCACGAACTTCATTGCCAATAGTTTTCCAGCACAAAATTAGCAAAAGCAATGAAAGAAATGCACATTCCTTTTCTCTTATACACCTTCAGTCATACCTAAATTATGTGAAGCGCTGTAGTTAATGTAATTTGGGAACAAAGCAATGTTCCAAATTAATGGCTGCCTAGGTCTTGGATATTGGTCGAGAGACTTGAGAAGACCGGCGACTCGCTGCAGACCTTTAGCCTTGACAGCTGACGTATAGTGCTTCAACTTTGGTTGGTTTAAACTTTAAACTTTACACTAGTTTATCGAAGAATAAAGTAAGGTCGTGTGTTGTTTTCTGCCCTAGAAGCAGTCATTAGCCAAGCGGAGGTACCCCTATCTCACCAGTCATAGCCACACCCACAACAGCTGAGCCCCGTCAGTCATCCTCATGCGTCGCCATTGCGTGTACGACAGCTATTTCACAAACACGCCAAAAATACGCCGGTTCACTGTTCAATTTCATTAGCCAGTCTCTCCCTCCAACTCTCAGCTCTGCGCGTACAATATATGCAGCGGTTCACTGTGCAAGAAAAGATGTGGAAATTACTTTAGTCTGCCTGCTCTTTGAGCCACATCTGCAGGAACACATTACTTGAAAGGGTGCATGCACAGGGCCGCCAGTTCACGCGTCTACGGCCGCCAAATGTCCCTCTCACGGCCGCATGCAGCCTTACGCCCGCAGGTTGAGGACTTCCGGTACTCTACATTATAGTAGATTCAGTTTTAAAGTGTACATCGTTTGAATTTGAAGAAACGATAGAATGATGTTGGTGGAATTCCTTGTCTTTGTGGGATTGCTGTTGTCTTCATATCTCTTCATCCGTTGGTGGAATAATAGAGGTACAGCAAGTCGTCGCTATCCACCTTCACTACCGTCTCTACCACTGATCGGATCTTTGCCATTCATAAGAGGCTTCAATAACGTTGCTGACTTTTTCATGAGAAAAGCAGATCAGCTTGGACCCATCTTTACATTCAGAGCTGGTAACAAGTAAGTAACAAACAAGGAAATATGCTGTTGTATTTAGCTAATTAAATTGCCAAGTTTGGAGCGGTTAAGGCTAAGCAATCGATTAAGGAAATCTTAGTCTCATGCTCCTCTGAGCCTTGTAATTAATTCACATTTACTGTAGCTGATCTTGCCTTGAATGAAGAGGACACCACTGAGATATATTAAAAATTGAATAATCTTTTGGCTCTAGTAAAACCATAGTTGAGTTCTTTAACGCTAAGCTGTTGGCCAGAAGAATGCAGACGCGAAATTTTGAATAAGGCTTTATGATTTCAAGTCATTCAATCTATATAGAGATTCTTGGCCCCTACAAAGAACGCTGCAAACGTGGCAATATAAATAGTTTTTGCAGCTGCGTTTCAAGCGAAGGTAAAAAGTCTGCACGGGCTAGACATGTTGAGTGTAAAAAGGTAAATGGCGCCTTCTATTGTTTGTATATGACGCAGTTAAGTGACACTTCAAACTTTATTAATATGTTGGTAGCTCCATTCCTAAATAAATTGTTTTATATTGTCTGCTAAAAAATGATTGTCGAGCTTACACTCTGAAAATACTACATTCGCCTAGATTATATATTGTAGGACAACCAAGATCATGTGCATGTCTCGTTTTTCAGGCTTGTCTTAATTCTGAATAGCAAAGCAGTTATCGAAGATGCACTAGTTAACCATTCTTCTGCCTTCTCAGGAAGAGGCTCAACTTACACTGAAAGCGTTGTCAATCCGAATAAGAAGGGTGAGCACACCTGACATATTCATTAATAATTTGGTAAATTTGCTGCGACACCGCAAAATTAACTTCATTGAAAATCTCCGCTTTTCGCTTTCGGTTTATGTATGTTTGACCCATGTTACGTTTGTCAGATAAAATCTGTTCTGTCGGATCATGGTTTGGTTATTTTCAGGTCGGAAGCGCTTCTGAGGAGTTTTCCTTTATGAGACGCTATATAAATATGTCACTACATTTCAAAATTCGAGTGAGAATTAAACTTACGAATTAAATGAATATATTAAGAGAATAATTCTGAAGGCTATCATACCATAATAGAGAGAGAGACTTTTTCAAAACTTTACATTCAATTAGTTACATTTTTTGATTTGTTTATTTTTTAGCATTAGTAACTAGTAATAAGCATCAGCTGATGGCATTAAACAGTTGTGCATTAAAGACATGCTCAAAGTCTAAATTGGTATTTTTGGCCTGTCTAAAGGAACTTTCGATACCGTTTAATCCTGTTCCAAGGTGAGTATTCCAAAAAATTGTTACACAATTGCCGAATGGCACCTAATCACAAATCATAGTCATTTTAATGCTATTTAGAATATACTTCCAGGTTTGATTGCAATGAATACTACTCAAGATTGGAAGAGGTATCACCAACTCTCGCTTTCCATTTTAAAACAGTTGGGTTTTGGAGTAAAGAGCACGATGGAATCAAGGATCTTAATGGAATTTGAATTCTTCACAGAATATGTACTGAAACTAAATGGAAAATCCTTCAATCCCCGAGAACTCGTGTATCTCTCCATATCAAACATCATCATGAATATAATTTTCGGACGCAGACATGATTATATGCTCGGAATAAGTGAGATAGGATTCCAAATCAAGCGGATTTTTGACAGTTTGGATGTGGTTTTAGATGTTGCTCCTATATTTAGATTTCTTCCATTTCATCGAGATAAACTGCATCAACATGTCGACGGTCACAAGATGATGCACAGTATTCTTCGGAAGGAGATTGAGAAGAGTCTAGAAGACGGAGCAGACGATTGCTTTGTGCGCAGATATCTGGAACATGTGGGTCCAGATTACGACCATGAGCAACTGAGATTCACGCTTCGAGATATTTTTGGGGCTGGAAGTGATACATCGACAAATTTTCTTCTTTTGATACTGGTCGTCTTAGCCAACAACCCCGATGTACAGAATCGCCTTAGAGCGGAAATTGATACAGTAGTTTCACGAGACAGACTTCCTTCCATGAATGACCAACCCAAATTACCGTTCGTTGAGGCAACAATTTTGGAGATACTTCGTTGGAAAACTTTAGTTCCTTTGGCTGTTCCTCACATGACACTGAAAGACACTAATGTTGGCGACTACTTCGTTCCTGCTGGAACTTTGGTATATCCAAAATTATACAAACTAATTAGTGAATTTTTGAGGATTTACTCAAAGCTGTAGTGGACTTGTGCTTTTGCTTCGGTTCAAAAATATATTTTGTTGCGTCTTTATTCAAATAACATAAATTTTTTATAGTCTTGTATATTTGAAGAAACTTAACGCATTTAACTATCTAGTTGTTATAAAGGCAAGTAGAAATTTGTAAAGTACTTTATTTATTTTTTAACGAAATTTACCTGAATAGACCCTGCTCAAGTTGAGAATGTATGTCTTACAGGTGTACTTCAAATCTTGATGTATGTGATGACTTAAAATTTATGAGAATTTTAAGAGCGAAATCCAAAATAAATATTATAATGGGTCCTTTCTGGACATTTTTTTAATTGAAATCTGAAGCATATTATTTATTTTCCTCTATAACAATTCAGGTTCTGGTAAACCTTCATGCGGCTCACTTGGATCCAAAAGTTTGGAAAGATCCAGAGATATTTCGACCGGAAAGATTTTTGGATAAGGGCGGCCAAGTAATACGCCGAGAATCTGTTATACCGTTTTCTCTTGGTTAGTAAAAGAGTTCGTTAATACAGTTTGAATTTCCTATATTCAGGCTACTTTGAAGAGAATTCTAAGTGATATGGCAAAATACATGTAGTTGGTTGTTATGGTTTCTGAGGTGAACAAGCATTTTTAGGCGTCGTTTTTATAAGGCGCCAGTCTCGAGTTTTTCTTTTGACGTCACGCAAGTTGCAGTTGTAGTAGGAGCTGGAGCCGCAACAGCAGCAGAAGTAGATGTTGTTGTTATTGTTGTAGTGGTAATAGCAACAGAGTAGTTGGATTAGTAGTAGTAACAGTAGAAGTAGTATCTTTTGTTTTAACAACGACGACAACAACAGCATCAATGGTGATAAGAAGAAGAAGGAGAAGAATAAGAATAAGGATAGTAACAATTGTCGTTGTTGTTAATAAAAATAACAATAATGTTAATTATATTAATGATAATAATAATCTTACTAGTAGTAATAGTTGTTGTAATAATAATTACAATGACTGCTACCTTGACTGCCTGTAATGCCTTGTTTTGTCTTGTCTTGTCTTTTCGAGCCATGACCTTTCAATGCTTGCTTTATTGATGACCAAAAACCTTGTCATTTTGCCAGTCTTGGCCGAATATCTTTACTGCATTCATAGTTCTCTATTACAAGTGAGCTAAGATATGGAAATGTGTCAACCTGTTCCAGTTGATCTTGTCTGACCTAAACCCAGAGCTCTGACGTACCCATGCATAAATGCAGGTCCAAACCAAACTACGAACAAGTAGGCCTAATCGCTACAGCCATTTCATCAGACCTGAAAGACGGCAATGACAGGGCAGCAGCAAGAGTGCTCACCTCAGACGATAAGCTGGTACAAGTAATCTGGAGATTCTCGAAGGTTACGGCTAAAGCACCCAACGCCTTCCCAACTACCTCTTCATTTCATCCCTTAAGCAATGTCACCTATTTCCCGGCCATCGAAGAAGACATGTTCGCCCACATCTATTTCCAGCGGATACATCTGGGGAATGACGTTCTACGATCCCTGCATCTCCTCGATCTGGTCGGTTCCGCCGAGACCTGACCTGTACTAGTTCCATCCACCAATCTTTTCATTAGCAAACTTTTGGCTGGGTTCTATCCTGAGCAAGTTACAGCAAATGAACTCTCTATAGAGGCACATTTTGTGCGCTGCGGAGAAAAATCTGGTGACCTTCGTACGAGAGTAATGTGATACAGCTGGCAAAGATTAGCATCCAAATTCTAATCCACAAAGCCAATGCATTTGTAGGTGCCTATATATCCAACAAAGAGCGGTTCTCGTGCACCTAGCGACTGCGAAGCCGTTGTGCGTCAGGCCAGCATGCAGTCAGGTTCTGTACTGGCTAAGCTTGATTTTTTAATGCATCCGACGGCCTTTATCACATGCTATCTGTTATTGGTGATATCCTCCATAAATGAATGCAGGTCCAAACAAACTACGAACAAGTAGCTCTAATCGCTACAGCCATTTCATCACAGCTGAAAGACGGCAATGACAGGGCAGCAGCAAGAATGCTCACCTCAGACGATAAGCTGGTACCAGTAATCTCGAGATTCTCGAAGGTTACGGCTAAAGCACCCAACGCCTCCCCAACTACCTCTTCATTTCATCCCTTAAGCAATGTCACCCATTTCCCGGCCATCAAAGAAGACATGTTCGCCCACACCTATTCCTTTCCTGCGGATTCATCTGGGGAATGACGTTCTACGATCCCTGCACCTCCTCGATCTGGTCGGCTCCACCGAGACATGACCCACACCTTTGGCTGGTTCTATCCTGAACAAGTTACAGTAAATGAACTCTATGAAGGCACACTTTGTGCGCTGCGGAGAAAAATCTGCTGACCTTCGTAGGAGAGTAATTGCAATCATCTGGCGAAGATTAGCATCCAATTTCTAATCCACAAAGCCAATGCATTTGTAGGTGCCTATATATCCAACAAACAAGTCGGTGCAGGTGCACCTAGCGACTGCGAAGCGGTTTGCAGCCTCCCAGACGCTTTCTGGCCAGCATGCAGTCAGGTTCTGTACTAGTTAAGCTTGATTCTTTAAATGCATCTGACAGCCTTTACCACATACCATCTGTCATTGGTGACATCCTGCCTGAACTCATGCTTATCTGCACGTAGATTATGCCGAGGCCTCTGAACTCAGTTTTGGCTAATACACCCTGCTATCTCAGGCCAACTCTCAACATGGAGATCTCTTTGGTCCGCTGTTGTTCTGTAGTCTTTTTGAACCAGTTCTTCGGGGTCTTTCTGCTCCATTCGTGTTGGGATGTTTGGAGGACCGTACTTTGGACGAGGAAGCATCAAATATTGGTGCAGGTGTGAGAGCGGTTGAAAGAGGGTGTGAGCTCCTTTGGCTACGATTTCGAAGTGTGATTATGACTCACGTGCCCTTGTTGTGACCACTCTTGAACCTCTCAGTAAATTCTTTTCAAGAAGGCGGTGGTAGACCCTGTGTTTGGCGCCCTCTTTCGACCTCAGAGGTTCTCACTTCTATTCTTGAATCCCGCTGTGCGAAATTGCCGTTAGGTACATCAAGGTTGGGGATTATTCCCAAACACGATGCCCTAACATTGCGTAGATGCTCTCTAAGTATATCAAAGCTATTGCACCTTTTACCATGCTTCCCAGACTTTGACCACCCTCATCTGTTTAAAGTATGATTCCCTTGTACGCAATGGCTTTTGTTGCCTCAATGTTTCCTTAAACGACAGTCAATGGCTATAGGCTTCTCTTCCGGACAAAGCTCGAGGACTAGGCATAGGTTGGGTGACCTTGCTTGCGCTCCATACCTCCTCGCCTTCCGCTGCAGGTACCCGATTCCTACAATGCTGCATGCTATGCACTGTGCAAACCAAAGATAACGCATATTTTGTAGGTATGCGGCAGCATTCTTGCAAATTGAATAGAAAAGTACACCATACCAGGGTCTATCACATAAATATATTGTGATCAGCCACCAAGTCAAAAGTCTGCTACCAGTTCCGAGGCGTCTCTCACCGATGCATACCACCAGGAACGCTTCAAGGCGATCTCTGTTCCGTAATGAGGAGACTGGCTTTTTTGCTCTACCCATCACAACCTATGGCTAAAGACTGTATGATGAGGCTGTGTGAATCTCTGTTGACCTTTGCCTGGAAGAAGGTATTTGCGAAACCGCGCCGTTGCCCTTGCGGATCATTTGTGATGGTGGATGGATCGCATGGCCTGTCTTATGGCTTGGGGCCTGTTCGGTTCGCCCTGCACGCCGACTCAAGTGACTCAATCTGTCAAAGACTTGTTTATTGTGGTTTCCCTGTAATCAAAGACCCTGCTGCAATATCCAGAACTGAAAGCATAGATTTGGCAGATTTGTGCTCAGTTCATGGCACAATAGCCGCAGTTTGAATTTGGATATCACTGTAGCCGACATCCTAGTTGCTTCTTAATTAACTGCTATTTCAAAATACAATCCATTTCTGCTCTCGTATCATTTTGTTATGTTTACCTTCGAAACTCTGTGATAAATTAACAACGCTGGGCTTGCTTTATTACAGAGTTTGGGCATT
This sequence comes from Norana najaformis, assembly GCA_964023275.1. Classification (NCBI taxonomy): domain Eukaryota; kingdom Metazoa; phylum Annelida; class Clitellata; order Crassiclitellata; family Hormogastridae; genus Norana; species Norana najaformis. The sequence goes on along the minus strand of OZ029913.1, from coordinate 2,340,706 downwards.
TTCTAATGCAACTCTTTGGTGACGAAAGAGAAGTGTACCATCCATTCCAATGCCTATTAGTTGCCATCCAACGCTTTAATTCTGACACCTTTTCCATCACTTTCTCTCTGCAAAAGCAAAGCTTATACTTAGCGATCCCAGTCATTTTATATCCTCGAAGCGTTTTTACAAATCCCAACGGAGCATTTGTACCTTGGGCAATGACGAGGATGATGATGATGATTATGTTGATAATGATGGTAATGATGATGATAATAATAATGATAATAATAATAATATTAATAGTAATAATTATAATAATAATTTGCCTTCCGGGTCACTTTTGAGGAGCCAGACATCAGCGAAGACTAGCCATATTTATATTTAACAAAAACAAAAATCTTAAATATAATAATAATAATTATTAATAGTAATAAATAATAACATTCCACTACTAAGACCTGATAAAAATGTGATTGCTTAGTTTTTGTATTCATTAGGTCGGCGATCTTGTTTCGGCGAAGTCTTGGCTCGTGCTGAATTATTCCTCTTTCTTACCGGACTGGTGCAACGCTTTTTCATACGACCACCAGAGGGTCAGAATATTGTTGTCGTCAACCCGATTGAACCTATAGCAGTCATACTGAATTTCTCCGCGTTTAACATAAGACTGATTGCGACCGATTAAGATTGTCAAATAAATGTATTTTTAGCTAAAAGTAGAAGCTTTAAAGAAGATATTTGGTTTTCCCTACTGCTGTCGCGTAAAATGTGTGCAACCTTATATTGTTATGCAGATGAACGTGTTTAACATGATGACCAGCGCTTCTACGATAGGTAGACGGAAGTGGGGTCTGGCGGCGACGCTTCGAAGGAGGTTCATTAGTATTGTCATCACATTCTGACTCATCGATTGGATCGGTTGATGATAGCAGATACTCTGCAATGTCAGTCCTGAATGCCAGCAGCTGCAAGAGGAAACCAGTCCACATGAAAATAGTTGTGAACACGATTAGTGGATAATTACACAAAACAGTGTAAATTTGTAGCCTCCAATGAAAAAAACATGAATAGCTAAAACAGTCTCATTATTACTAAAGATAAAATAAACAAAATACAAAAGAAATAAAACCTGCAAAATTTCTTTTGGTTGGTCTCCAAAGTGCCGTCTGTCATTCCGATACTGAATCCATGCGTTAGTGACTGCCAAATCGAAAAAGTGGAAAACAGTTCTGATCGTCCACTTCTTGGTTCTTGTTCGAGTTCTGTAGTAGCTAATCATTCGATCACTCATGTCAACTCCACCCATCTTGGTGTTGTACTTCATAATAATGGCAGGGCTCTTGACATTGATGTATTTTTTCTCTTTCTTAGACCAACGTCTCACCAGACCTTCCGGGTCAATGCCGGTACTTGTGGATGCCATCAAGATTGGTTTATTGTCCAGCCATTTTACTACACACATCTTTTTGTCACTTGACTGTATTACTTCATGTGAGCCTCTAGGTTTTTTCATAAATTCTTTGTCTGAGCTCAATTTCCTGCCAGGAGCACTTATTCGGTTCTTCTGTATCGTACCAGTACACAGCAGCTTCTTGCCAAGTAGCTCTGACAGGAGTGGCAAGCTTGTGAAATACCTATCACAGTATATTACTGTCCCAGGAATCAAACTGTCTGTTAGTGCTACAACTGCCTTTCCGCCAAGCCCAATTTTCTCGTTTGCACATTTCACCTGTAAGAAGGTATCTTTTCCAGAATACACACAGAAATCCAGCACCAACCCATCTGGGTTTGCTAAAACAAAGCTCTTGAGACCCACAGGGTTAGGCTTGTTTGGAACGTACTGCTTGAGTGATGTTGTTCCAGAGAAAGGAATCATTTGTTCGTCAATGCTTACTTCACTTTCTCTGGGCAGCTTCAGACATGCACTTCTAACCCTCTCCAACACTGGTCTCACTTTCCACAGTCTATCAGCTTTCTTGGCATCTTCAGTAACCAAGTTATCATCTACAACTTTAAGATTATTTCTTATCTTGAAAAACCTGTCTCGATTCATAGCATTAGCAATGCGAGGAACTCTGGTAATACCAGCCCAATACATTCTAATCTGCGGAAAATTCAAACATCCACTCAAAAGAGCAATGCCGAAGAATACTTTTATTTCTGCTGAAGTGCAGTTTAGACTTTTTCCAGTTTCTTTTACACTGCGCATGTTAGTGCTCTCAGCAAAAGTGTCGTAAACAGCGTCACTGAAGTACTGTTCAAAGTAATCAACTTTGGTCCATTCTGATCTTTCCTCCCGGTCATCATCGAGCTCACTTGTCCCGTCCTTCACAGAAACACCTCTGAAATCTTTACACTTGCTCCATGTTACCTGATTTACACCTACTTGAAATCTTTTCACTTCTTTACTCCCTTTTTTCCTTGTCTGTGCCAGTGGTACATCATCATCATCACTGCTGGCACCTTCATCAGACTGCGATGACTCATCAGGCAGTTCGCGTGTCACATCATCTGAAGCTGTTGCATCTTCGTCGTCACTTGCCTCAACGTCAGATCCTGCATCTATTGCAACCAAAACGGATTCGGCTGCATTCAGACGACCTTGAAAAAATAAATAACAAACAAACATAACATCTGGCAAACAATAGTTACTGAAACCTAATGTACATTTAAATGCACAGTCAGATAACACGTTCTCTAGATTACATTGTCTGAATAAATCAAAAACCCAAAGTACATCTATTTGCATGCAGTATTGCTCAATTATCCGATTTATTTACATAACCGCACCCCAAAAAATTTTTAATCGGCAAATTCTTACCTTTTTTCTTTCCATAAAACTTTTTAATCCCGATTGCCGCCATGTTTACGACCCTCAACGATAGTCTGTTTCACTGTTTTCGCCTTGAGATATATGCCAGAACGATCAGTCATTTAAATGCACACCAGGTCTCAACTTAGTAAGTTATGGAACGTGTTTTACATGATTCAGACCGGTTGTGCATTATAATGCACATTTGGTCTCAGGAGGTTAAAGAAGATATTTGGTTTTCCCTACTGCTGTCGCGTAAAATGTGTGCAACCTTATATTGTTATGCAGATGAACGTGTTTAACATCAAAGATTTCAAAGCCCAAGACTTCCATCTAGGATGCAAAACAAAGCAGTAAGCTTAAGAATTATGAAAGGCACGTGTTCAATAGCCAGTATACAGTTTGTCAACTTAACACGCATGGAGGTGGTCACAATTTCGCGGTAACATTTAACGCATCTAACAGATTCTAATACAGCAAAAACAACATTTCGCAGCAGACATTTTGGCCATCTTCATGACAGTATCTTTAGAGAACTTAGATTTTAATGCTTGCTTTGGCTTTTTAATTTTTGTATCAGAAGAAAAATGGCTTGATGCAAGGCTATGTATTCGAGACTTAGATGTCAACAATGTTAACCCTCACCTGCTTCTTAATTGTTAATCCAATTAATAGTTAGTGAGAAAGAGGTGATTTTGAAAAGAGATCTGCTTGAACACATGTGTGATACAGTGCGATATTCTCCAGTCTTGCAACGTAATTCAGTGAATTAAACTTTACCCACAGTTGCATAGTTAAATCCAAAACGCAAACAACGAATACTAAGCCACGCTGGATTAAATATGGGTCAATGTTTTGGATGTGATTTCAGATATCAGGTTAAGATCTGCACCTCATGGCAAAAAGATTCACAGCTAGAGCAAAACATTTCATCTGGGTTTGCCCATTCGGCTTCTCTATAGAAACGCAACTTGAAACATAATCACTCACTTCAAAATAAACTCATGTGGTCGGCACCGAATAATTACTCAAATATTGGATATTGGGTTCACGATTAAAAGATTACAATGAAATAGAATTTACATGTACGTCTCAAACCGAGAGACAGCTAATGTTTTCTTCCGTTTTCTTTGTTATACATCTTTGTGTTTTTGTGATTGTTCTTTGGTTCTCATTTATTCATTTTTATATACTGCTTTTTCCTGGTAGACATCAACTTTAAGGGAATGTACAACATATATCTATAATTTAATTCAAACTTTTTGGAAAATTTTGATTCTGAATAAAATTAGGCCTACCTTTATTAGTCGTCTTATAACAAGACGGCCCTCGTTGCTATGAAGACGACTCTCGGCTCCCGTTGCTAAGGAGACGGCGCTCGGCTTCCGTTGCTAAGGAGACGGCTCTCGCTGCTATGGAGACAACTCTCGGCTCCCGTTGCTAAGGAGACGTCTCCCGGTTCCCGTTGCTAGGGAGACGGCCCTCGGCTCCCGTTGCTATGGATACGGCAATCGGCTCCCGTTGCTAAGGAGACGGTTCCCGTTGCTAAGGAGACGTCTCCCGGTTCCCGTTGCCAAGGAGACGGCCATCGCTGCTATGGAGACAATTCTCGGCTCCCGTTGCTAAGGAGACGTCTCCCGGTTCCGGTTGCTAAGGAGACGGCCCTCGGCTCCCGTTGCTATGGAGACGGCAATCGGCTCCCGTTGCTAAGGAGACGGTTCCCGTTGCTAAAAAGACGTCTCCCGGTTCCCGTTGCTAAGGAGACGGCTCTCGGCTTCCGTTGCTAAGGAGACGGCTCCAGGCACCCGTTGCTAAGGAGACGGCTCTCGCTGCTATGAAGACGACTCTCGGCTCTCGTTGCTATGGAGACGGCTCTCGTTGCCATGGAGACGGCACTCGGCTACCGTTGCTAAGGAGACGGCTCTCGCTGCTATGAAGACGGCTCTCGTTGCCATGGAGACGGCTCTCGGCTCCCGTTGCTATGTAGACGGCACACGGCTCCCGTTGCTAAGGAGACGGCTCTCGTAGCTATGAAGACGACTCTCGGCTCTCGTTGCTATGGAGACGGCTCTCGTTGCCATGGAGACGGCTCTCGTTGCCATGGAGACGGCACTCGGCTACCGTTGCTAAGGAGACGGCTCTCGTTGCTATGGAGACGGCTCTCGTTGCCATGGAGACGGCTCTCGGCTCCCGTTGCTATGTAGACGGCACACGGCTCCCGTTGCTAAGAAGACGGCTCTCGTTGCTATGAAGACGGCTCTCGGCTCCTGTTTGCTAAGGAGACGGCTCTCGTTGCTATAGAGACGGCTCTCGCTGCTATAAAGACGACTCTTGGCTCCCGTTGCTAAGGAGACGGCTCTCGTTGCTATGAAGACGACTCTCGGCTCATGTTGCTAAGGAGACGGTTCTCGTTGCTATGGAGACGGCTCTCGGCACCCGTTGTTAAGAAGACGGCTCTCGTTGCTAAGGAGACGGCTCTCGTTGCTATGGAGACGGCTCTCGTTGCTATGAAGAGGACTCTCCGGTCCAGTTGCTAAGGAAACGACTCCCGTTGCTAAGGAGACGGCTCTCGTTGCTAAGGAGACGGTTCTTGTTGCTATGGAGACGACTCTTGGCTCCCGTTGCTAAGGAGACGGCTCTCATTGCTATGAAGACGACTCTCGGCTCCCGTTGCTAAGGAGACGGCTCTCGTTGCTATGAAGACGACTCTCGGCTCCCGTTGCTAAGGAGACGACTCTCGTTGCTATGGAGACGGCTCTCGTTGCTATAGAGACGGTTCTCCTTGCTATGGAGACGGCTCTCGGCTACCGTTGCTAAGGAGACGGCTCTCGGCTCAGGATGCTAACGAGACGGCTCTCGTTGCTAAGGAGACGGTTCTCGTTGCTATGGAGACGGCTCTCGTTGCTATGAAGACGACTCTCGGCTCATGTTGCTAAGGAGACGGCTCGCGTTGCTTAGGAGACGGCCCTCGTTGCTAAAGAGACGACTCTTGGCTCCCGTTGCTAAGGAGACGGCTCCCATTGCTATGAAGACGACTCTCGGCTCCCGTTGCTAAGGAGACGGCTCTCGTTGCTATGAAGACGACTCTCGGCTCCCGTTGCTAAGGAGACGACTCTCGTTGCTATGGAGACGGCTCTCGTTGCTATAGAGACGGTTCTCCTTGCTATGGAGACGGCTCTCGGCTACCGTTGCTAAGGAGACGGCTCTCGGCTCAGGATGCTAACGAGACGGCTCTCGTTGCTAAGGAGACGGTTCTCGTTGCTATGGAGACGGCTCTCGTTGCTATGAAGACGACTCTCGGCTCCCGTTGCTAAGGACACGGCTCTCGTTGCTAAAGAGACGGTTCTTGTTGCTATGGAGACGGCTCTCGGCTACCGTTGCTAAGGAAACGGCTCTCGTTGCTAAGGAGACGGTTCTTGTTGCTATGGAGACGGCTTTCGGCTACCGTTGCTAAGGTGACGGCTCTCGGTTCATGTTGCTAACGAGACGGCTTTCGTTGCTATGGAGACGGCTCTCGTTGCTATGGAGGCGGCTTTCGGTTCCCGTTGCTAAGGAGACGGCTCTCGTTGCTATGAAGACGACTCTTGGCTCCCGTTGCTAAGAAGACGGCTCCTGTTGCTAAGGAGACGGCTCTCGTTGCTAAGGAGACGGTTCTCGTTGCTATGGAGACGGCTCTCGGCTACCGTTGCTAAGGAGACGGCTCTCGGCTCAGGAGACGGCTCTCGTTGCTATGGAGACGGCTCTCGTTGCTATGGAGACGGCTCTCGGCTGCCGTTGCTAAGGCGATGGCTCCCGTTGCTGAGGAGACGGCTCTCGTTGCTATGAAGACGACTCTCGGCTCCCGTTGCTATGGAGACGGCTCTCGGCAACCGTTGCTAAGGAGACGGCTCGTTGCTGTGGAGACGACTCTCGGCTCCCGTTGCTATGGAGACGGCTCTCGGCTCGCCACATTTTTTTTTTTTATTATTATTATTATTATTATTATTATTATTATCATCATCATCATCATCATCTTCATCATTAGTATTATTTTTTATATTATTATAATTATCATTATATTTTCATTATGCGAAGTTCCATTATTATTATTGGTAGTAGTAGTAGTAGTAGTAGTAGTAGTAGTAGTAGTAGTAGTAGTAGTAGTAGTAGTAGTAGTAGTAGTAGTAGTAGTAGTAGTAGTAGTAGTAGTAGTAGTAGTGGTAGGGGTGGTAGTTGTGGTAGTAGTAGTGGTGGTGGTAGTGGTAGTAGTAGTCGTAGTATAAAATGCTAATATTTTCCACACGAAAGCAATGTTGTCATGACAAGATTTGACGCTTGTGGACTTGTTCGGCGCTGCTGACGACGCTGACAGGCGGTGTAAAGATATGCTTAGGAATGTTTCGGCGAACCAACTCTGCCGATACTGTGTTGTTGACTCTTTCGGCGTTCTCAAGCAGAGGTGACACCGATCTGCTGTTTTGTTTATCCTGTATCTTGTGTTGATTGCGTCTATCGTACGAAGTTCCAGGTTTCGAAGTTTCTGAACGGTCGGCGACTAGGCTGGTTTTCCTCCAACTCGCTTTCGAAGGATACTTCCATCAAACATCCACGCCCCTTAAGTTTCGATGTGCTGTCCAGCCTTGAGGATTGCTGCAGCTGAGGCTGTACCTTTGGAGAGGATGACTTCTGCTTCTCGATGAGAACTACTTCCTCTGACTCTCGCTCCTTGTCCGGAAATCTCGCTCCAGAACCGAAAGAACTCAAGGACAAGTCTGATAGACTGCTTGTTTCTTTCGTAAGGTCAAAGGTCGTCGGAGATGAATTGTCAGACGACGTGCCAATGTAGTTCCGGTCTCTTTCGCCCCACGGTAAGACCGGCGAATGCTCCGGATGACCCCATGGTCCCGATCATCCGAGGCGTCTTCTGACGCCAAACCACACGGTCGAATGACTGGCTGACCGACTGAGAGTATATGCGTTCGCTCATTGCATAGAATGCGGCTTTGGAGGTCATGATTTCGTCTGACTGTCTCTTCTGGACGAAATTTTCTCCTGGTTTCGTTTGTCTTTCCTCTTGTTGACCACAACTAATGCGTAGTCATAACTAAACTCTATCACGTCTTCTTCTTCCGTCGAACGAAAGTCAGTCGGAAAGAACTTTTCTTGGATAGGCATCTCTTTTGAACTGACGTTTTCAAAGTTAATGTTATTGTTATATACAGCAGTCCTCCACCTCCTGCTTCTACATGTAGATTTTCTGCTGTTCAGCATTTAGCTCGGAAGACTGGGACTTTTAGCCACTTTTGTATCTACGCGATGATTATATAATGCGGTTGAAGACTTGTGGCTGTTCGACGCTCTGCTTAGAATCGTATGGGGTTTCTTAGAAGTTTTAACGACTCTTTTCAGTGACTGCCTTTCAGAAGTTGTCCCACTATGAGGTATCTCTGTGAAATGTGCAAGCGTGGCTGGAGTGCTTGCTGTCCACTCTCTATATCTCCGTTCTTCATAAGCTACTTGTTTTTCTTGTGGTTTTTCACTATTTGCCTCTGCATTAGTTTCCATCTCCTTCCACTCTATGACTTTGTCCCTTAAGAATTTAAAAGTAAGGCAAAGACTAGGTTTGGTTTCGTTTTCATGGAGATCTGAGCGAGAATACAGGAGAGAAGGAAAATGAAGAGGAAGCGAAGGTCTCGTAATTGGAGAGCAACATCTTTACTGTAGAATACAATACACGCTGCAGTTACTTCATAATTAAGCCAATGCTACGAGCTCATCAGTTCTGTGCCTTTTTTGTAATTTCTGCAAAAGCCTTGCATTCGAAACTGTCCTTGGCCTATCGCGCTCCAATTTCAATTGCCATACACCGTAACCACCTGGCCATCTATGTGCCTGATAGTGCTATGATTTGAAAATCTAGCTTTTTCACGTATTAGGTTGCGTTCGAGTAAGCATGCAGTAGAAGCTTTTTACTTTCGGTAGAGCATTTACCTCAGTGTCACATGTATTGGCACTAGGCTGCTATTTACTCTCAGGTGTGTGGCAGGTTCTGCAGCAAATAAGATTTTTTTATTCATTTATTACTTATTTTTGATTAGATGAGTCACACCGAAAGTCAGTGAAGCGTGATGCATGCTGCCTAGTATGCATTTTATATTCCGTTGTACGCTTTTTGTATGGTTGAGTTACGTGATAAATGATAGTTAGCGGCGATGTATCTAACATCAATGAATTCCTTCTGATTTCCAGGAGAATTCTAGATCGTACATTACACAGTCACCGACGATTTATTCTTGATCTGCGGCTTGCGCCAGAAGTTTTTGCTGAGTATTTAATACCGCAATCTATGGCAAAAATGGCACAATAGTTGAGAGTAAATTTCACTGTTGCTTCCAGAGAGTTTTTGCTGGACGCATTACTTATGACAGTAATGAAAAGGGAATTTTCACATGTTACAAGTGACACAAACCACGTTGGCTTTTTTGCGTTTACAGAAGAAGTGATTCGATTAGCGATTTTTCTAATCGTGTGGACGGGTTTGATCTAACCGAAGACAGTATTGTTCAGCTTTTAATGTAATGCTTCCTGAAGAAGATGGCACATTTTTATCAAATTGTCTTGAAAGATTGGAAAATCAAGTGCGAATCAGCTGTTTGTTGT